>OY856409.1:1004337555-1004937555 GCA_963693085.1 Alisma plantago-aquatica
CTAAATTATTAGCAATGATTTACTTTTAGAATTAATTACATTTATCTCATGCATATCCAAATTGTTGTCATTGTTTTATAATGAAATAAAATTTTGATATACATGTTTTTATTTTATTTATTTTATTCATGGTAAAAAATTAAGATCAACTAGATATAGAATATTTTTAAAGAGCATGCTAAGTTTGTTTTATGAACTACATTACTTGTACTTTTTCTCTACAAATGATATATTTTTTAGTTAAGTCAAGTGATCTTAGTTGAACTTTGTTTACATTTAATGATGAAGATATTGTAATATTGAATAATGTCATGTTGTTACACATTAGAACATGAAGATTTAAAGAAGATAAAAACAAATTAATAAATTACTAATTTTAATAACACATTCAATACAAATTTAAATGATCAACTTGACGTGCTATGTTAGATGCAATAAAATATTATAAAAAGAAATTAATTAAATAAGGCATATCTTGCTCCAATTTTTATCATTAAATTTTTCTATAATACTTGAATAATGTCATGTTGTAGACAATTACTATACTTACATATGCACGTTATAATTTTTTTTTCAAACATTCTATAGTGATATGTATTTCTGGTTCATATATTTTCAAACGACAGTCATAATTCAAATACAACTCCTTAATATAATGTTATTTTAGTTAAGTCAAATGATCTTAGTTGAACATTATTTTCATTTAATGATGAAAATATTGTAATGTTGAATAATGTCATGTTGTTACACATTAGAACATGAAGATTTAAAGAAGATAAAAACAAATTAATAAATTCCTAATTTCAATAACACACAATACAATTTGAAATGCTCAACTTTACGTTCTATGTTAGATGCAATAAAATATCATAAAAAAGAATATTATTTAAAATAGGCATATCTCCAATAAAAATTTAGTTGAGAATGTATCTTGCAAGCTAGGGAAAAAGAGTTCACCAAAATATCTAGAGAAGTATTTTTATTATTGTCATATGGATGGTCAACTTATTTTCCTACTACGATACTAAATATATTATTTATTATTTTTGTAGATGGATTACTTAGCCGATAGGAGTTGGATGTACATTGAAAGGCGTTTCCTTAGTAAAAACTTTCGAGAGGGGGTGTCTGCATTCATAGACTATGCTCTTTCTCATCAAAGGCCTTTAAGAAACAATCAATTGTTGTGTCCATGCAAAACTTGTAGAAATAGGTATTTAAAATCAAAGGAAGATGTTTATGAACATGTCATGATTAAGGGATTATAACCAAATAGTATTTGGGTGACTGTCATATTCTTCGTATCATATCAATCATTGTAAAGCAAAATCCAGTTCTACTACTGATTAAACAACAATATAACTTATGTAATATTACATGTTTGCATAGAAATTTTGTTTGAACATATTTGGATTATTTTCTTTTTTATGTATATGGTTGATCATATTGGTTGTATGGAACGTCAACAAACATATTTCATTTTGATAATGATGATCATGTTGATCTTGAGTAAGAGACGACATAGAAATTATCTGTGTATTAAAAAATCATATGTACTTAGGGATAAGCCTATGAATAATACTTTGTTGCTTATGAAGTTCTATTTAAAATAGATATGATATGGTTTGTAAAATATAAAGTTTGTGATGTTTGTGGTACATTACATTTCATGTATTGTAACAAAATTACAACAAACCAATCACATGGAACTCATTTTCCTGAAAAACTTTGATTTTTAAACCAATCATCTGAACTCAATTTCCAGGAACTGCACTTCAGTTCCTGGAAAAGGACTTCCAAAAAAACTCTACTTACATTGAACCAATCGGAGCCTTCCAGTAAAATGAGTTCCAGGAAAATTTTAGTTACACCAAACCAGTCAAACCCTTAAAGGTCGATGTTTATCAATTGTACATATTTTTGTTTCTCAACTAAATTCTACACCTATAATTTTACCAAATTGACCATTGTGGTACCGTGGTGCTTTTATGTACATGTATGAATCTTGATAATTGTTGAACTTTTTGTACCAAATTACCAAGTAAAATTTGCATATATATATATCCGAATTGTATCTGTTTTTTTTTCAGAATGGTTGACCGAAACATTTACCGTATCTTTGCCGTTTTTTATCCGAAGTTACCGCATAATTCCCGAATACCAAAATTTTCAACCTCGCCGAATAACGCTGAATGCTGAATTTGTAACTATGCAACACGCTATACATGTTGTTGTATCTACAACAGACTCCTACTTCTTATTATATACTGTGAACCGAGTTGGACGCAATTTCTTTTTATAATATTTTTTCATGAACATGTAATCAGATCATGATTTTTTTTATAAAATTATTGTCAAATATAGGTACAAGTTCTTTTTACCTTATAATGTGGGGTACACATACATTTTGTCGATTGTCTGTTATTTGTTTACTTTAAATGTTGCTTAAAAATACATTAATCTTAAAATGTAATACTCATGTATGCGTAGGGGACATTGGATACTTTGCGTCTTTGACCCTATGTGGGGTAAGTGCCACTGTCTTGATCCGTTATGAGGAAAATTACATGGGAACGTGGAAAAACTCATGGAGTTGTAAGTACTTCATAAAACAATTTCAATTACATAATACTTGTATTTAAAGTTCCATATATAGTTACTAATGCATAGAACTCTTGATATGAATTTGAATAGGACTCATAAAGTTTATCAAAAGAGAGATGTGCAATATAGGAAGAATTTGAAATGGGAAATTATCAAGGTAATTTACGATTTTGATCCAGAAAAATACTGCTTTCTGATTCACCAATAGAAGTGTTGTTCTAGTTTCTGATACTTGATTTGATATGGTCTTATTTTTACAAATGCTCTAATTTTTACATATATCGATTAGATCTTATTTGGGTCAATATCATCAAGTTGCTCGGGATTATCCTTTGAAACAAGATATTACACTTTGGGTTTACAAGTAGACCCTATAGGTAGATCCCAATTGTAAGGACATTTAATAAGTTTGTAAAGAGCCTTCTTCTAGAATGTATGCGGGAGTTTAATGATTGTTTGCTTGAAAATGGTCTACTTGAATTGAATTTAAATGTTGTGAGGCTATAGTTTAACAACGGTTCATTTTGGAAGGGTGGCATTCTTCACTCTTACAAAACCCCCCTCTTGCAAGAGCAATTTTTGCATCATCCAGTATGGCATATAAACCACACCTTCTTCAGCAATAAACCATGCCTTTTTCACTCTTATAGCATTTTTTATTCTGTTTACACATACCTTTTATTAAGTTGTCTGGTTATTTATACCTTTCCATCCTCTTATTTTCTAACAAGTTCTCACAATTATTTGGATAACAAATTAATATTTATTTTGTACAGTGTCCAAAGCAGCCGAATAATACAGATTGTGGGTATTATGTGTTGAAGTATATGAAAGACATCTTTGATGCGAGAAATAAAAATATTCCTGAATGTGTAAGCTAATTAACATTATATTCTTTTAGTTTGTTCAAATTTCTAAATAAATTGAAAAAATCACAATATGTTGATATATTTGTCATATAATTCTAGTATTATTCGAAGTATATTGGTTGTTGCTTCAACCAAGAAGAAATCGATGAGGTACGAAATGAGTGGGCGACATGTGTTCTTGAGCACACATAAGATTATGTGACATATGGGGGAGACATTTGTTCTTTAGCATAGACCAATGTGTGAAACTTTTTAGTTAGTTTTCAGTTCGATTCTAGAGTGGATATTCAGTACTTTGTATTATTGAATCGTTGTATGGATGATTTAATATTAATTAAATTTACTACGAGTTTCTTTCAAGGTTTGATGGAAATTTTGTTCAACTATGTGTTTGTTTGTGAAGTGAAAAAGTTTAATTGCATATTTATTATAATTTATTAATAATATGGTTAATTTGATCAATACAATTGGTTTGATATATGACCTGTCAAACTCTAATCAAAGACAACAATTAATGATATGTTGTAAAATGTATGATTCTACAACAAACAACACATGTTGTGTTATCCACACCTATTACAACAGGTTTGTCAGGAAAAAAATACACCTATTACAACAGGTGTTTCTAGTGAACTACAACATGCATAACCTGTTGTATAAATTGTGTATATTACAACAGACACACACCATGTTGTCTAAACAATCCTATTACAATGGTTAAATGTATGGAAAGACAACATACTCCAACTGTTGTATAAACATGTATATTACAACAGGTGCACTGCATGTTGTAATATACCTACCTATTACAACGGGTGTGTTTAGTGAAAGACAACATGCTTCGACGTTGTATAATATATATTACAACGGGTGAATCACATGTTGTAAAAAATACCCCTATTACAACGGGTTTGTTTAGTGAAAGACAACGTCGTTCAACTGTTGTATAATATATATTACAATAGGTGCACTGCATGTTGTGTAAAATACTCATATTACAACAGGCCATTACTTAAAAGACAACATGTTTCAACTGTTGTATAAAATACATCTATTACAACATGCAATCACATGTTGTGTAAAGCACCCCCCATAAGACCATGCGATCTAATACAATGGTTAACACATGTAGTAAATTGAGAAAAGGAACTGTTGTAAAAAGCATTTTCTATAGTAGTGTAAATAGATGGTCCTAGCTCCATAACACATTCAAGAGGAAACTTTCTTAAAGAGATTAATGTCACACCCCATCAAAAAAGTATGAGGCACAAAATACCTGCAAAGCAACAAAAATTCCAACCACATGAGAAGTAGTTTTGGAGTATCAACTGAAAACCAAACCACCTCTAAGATTTAACACTGGTAAAATGACTATTAGAAATAATTAAGTCGAGACATATAAACAACAATGTGCTATATATATAAACAATGATGTGGTAGACTTGCTGATAAAGACAGGTTCTACTGGTTACTTGAGGAGTTATATTCACAACAATGTGGCAGATTAAGCATTGGCCATGTACATGTCTCCAGTCATAAACAAAGATTAAATGGATACATAATGGAATGTTACAAATTTGGGTGATGGAGATCTTTATAAAAACGTTGGGAGTCTAAATTGTGAAACATGTACATTCCCCAGTCATATCCATAATGTAATACCCATTGTTGACCAAGAAAATTAAGCATTGGCCACCATGTAAAGGTCTCCAGTCCTCTCATCAAAGAATCCAAGGGGAAACAACAATTTAAACATGTCCTTCAGAATACTAACCAAAAATAACTTTTATTCTCTTACTCAATTTCTCAGGACTCAAGAGCAATGTCCAATGGCCAAATTTCAGTCATTACAAGCTACAACCAAATATTCCAATTCAGTATTGCCTCATATCCATGTCAAAAAAACTATAGGCACGACCACATACTCATTGTCAGGAATATCTCTACATGCTCATAATACCATTCAAACTCTGGTTTCATGAGGACCCTCCTATGGTAGGTGAATAGAGCAATACAATAGTTCCTCTATTGAATTACTCTCATGTAAATGCAAAAATTTGAAGTCATGTATATCATGTTTAATAAATCATGAACAAATGAGATTGGAAGAAGTACCTAGAATTAAGTGTAGTCCTACACTTGCCACTATCATCAATTGTGGGAGTCTAATCTCTAGTCAAAACACATGGGAGAACAAATGTGGCATTCAACTAGACAAGGATGTTTTACATTCTAATGTGCATGATACTTTGCCTAACATTTGGATATACATAGATGGATGAATGAGTAAAATAGAGGTTAGTCATTACATTACAGACATAGAATGACCTATTTCCATTTCTACCTTGATCATGAGCGAGTCTTCATTAATTAAAAGCTTACCACAATTGCAAGAGAGCAATATTGAGTGCATATGCACAATCTACATGTAAGAGTATTAGAAGTAGACCATTGTCCTATATTTTTCTTATTTTGTATTATATCTAGGAAATGACACATAAATGGCGTACTATCATCTTTGATGAAAATGTCATACCAGCCAACTAAATTTTATTTGTATTATAATTCATATAAGAACGTGAGTGATAACAAATTCTAACAGACATTAAATTTTAGAAGATGCTTTATTTACAATGTTTCTATATTTATGACTAGTAGCCAATCTTCCCAATATCATCATGAATAAACTAATCTTAAGTACTTCATGCAACAATTGAATGATGAAACGACTCAGGAAAAAATATCTTTAGTGATAACTTGACCCTAATTCTATCAATTGTAAATAATTGAACTAAAATTTAAATCATTAAATCTTACAAAAAGAGGCATGAAACAATCCACTTGGTATGCTAATCTATCTTGAAATACCAATCTGGTCACAATGGTTGGGTGCCTTGTCATCATTAATAAAAAGAGGGCCAATGATTCCCCAACCAGCTCCCCACATAGGCGTAAGTCTTAATGAACAACCGAGACTGGTAAAATGTTGTAATTCTTCCGTATAGAAGAGGGGAAGGTAGTTTTACTTAGATAATAAGTACTTGGGATGGGAAATCACTAGGTTACTATCTTGAGGATAAAACTTAGAGAATGGGGGTGTGTTGAGGATGTTGGGGAAGATTGGCTACTCGTCATAAACAATGGAACCATAATAATAAAGTTTGATTAAAATTTTATGTCTATTAAGAATCTGCAACACTCATGGTATAGATGTCAATTGTAGTACCATAAAAATTTAGTTCGTTGATATGACATTTAAATACAATGATATTCATTAACACTAAATTAAAATAATTTTCATTAAAACTCAATTTCAAGATAGGACAAACAACACCAGGAGATAAGCAATGGTGTGAAAACTAGTAAATAAGCCCTGACAAAAAATCTGCCACGTGAGACAATGATAATTCAAAAAAGATTAATTTTTAGGCATTGGCTACGTCAACATATATGAAAATGCTATTACACTAAATGTAAAGTTTAAACTATAATGTAAAAATAACCATGCAAATGAACAAAAGACAAAGAAAACAATAAAAACTAGACCAATTGCCACTCACCCTATAAAAATTGATGTGCGTATTGAGTGCATGCAATTAAATAATCAAAGCAATACACACAGTTAGGGGTGTCAAAAAATGGGGTCTGGGTCAGTTCTGGGTACGAAAAGCCAACCCAGATTTTGTAACAGTCAAACCTGGAATGACCCAAATTTTTTCTAGACCTCTCAACCTGGACCGACCCAGATTAGAAACACTAAACCCAAAACCAAACCTAGACCCAAACTTGAATTTTACAAAAAAAAATTTTAGTAGATTTATCTATATGATTGTAAAAAATTTCATTATAACAGAGACAAAACAACTAGACAACTATAATATTATTAGTCCTTTGTTTTTATTAGAGAACAATATAATAACAAAAAAATCATCATTATCGCCTAACCACATACAAGTACCAATACAACTGCAACAACATATATATCATGCTCAAGATAAAACATCATCTAGGTCACACTTTCTTCACTTGCACATGGTAGGAAATGAAAAGAGTAGAAAGGTTGTCATCTTGGAATTGAAAGATGTCATATCTATAATCACATATTGCCAATAATAAATTTTGTAAAGAAAAAATAATTATGTTATAAAATTGAATCGTCATAAATACTTACAAAGAAATATGGATCATCATTAGGTTCTTCGATTCCCATGCTTGAGTTTGAAGCTTGATTCTCTAAAGATGTGTCTTGATTTGAAGAAGAATAAATTGTATTGTAATGCTTAGACAAATGATGAATATTTTTTGAACTTCCAAAATCTTTGCTTGTGATTCCTCTCCATAAACTTTAGAGGATGCAAATTCAACACACTTCATCTTGTATCTTGGATCCAAAATAACAGCCATGCATAAAATCAGATTACAATCACCCCAATACTTATTCAATTTCACCTACATTTTTGTAGCCATGTTCTTTGTGAAATGATCCATGCTATTGCCTTCTTCCTTAAGCAGATGTTGGATTTTCCAAACACCATGGAAAAATAAATTTGTAGTTGGATGTTTATTTCCAGATTGATCCTTGGTCACATCGTAGATTAATTTTAGGAACTTGCATTTTTTTTCTACTTTACTCCATTCTTCTAAATTGGGATAATCCTTGTAAATACTATCACTCATGCCTCCATGGTTGAGAGTGCCCATATGTGTTTTAGTGTACCTCCTCCATAAGCGACATTTTGCTTCACAACATTGTACATCTCATATGATGTTTCATAACCTTCTAAAGCAACACAACATCCCCCAACATGCATCACTTAACAAGAGCTTCCACCATTTGAGAAAAGAGGTGGCAACTACATGAGTTATAGAAAAGGAGGTTGATTCTGACGCGTTACGCAGGTCCATTGACATTTGCAGACTCATCCTGATTTATGCATTATGGTAATCTACTGACATTGCATACTTTGGGACTAAAGAGTCTGTATAGGCTCATTTCACAGGAAGACCATCCTTCTCTACTCGATTCTCGTCACTATATTAAGACTCTCGCTCAAGTTTTAGGCCACATGTGAGAAGGTGAAGGGTTAACCAATCAACAATGAAATTCAAAATCATGAACAGAAGCAAGTAACAATAAACATTTAAAAAATGGTTGGCAACATGATTTGAGATTGAGATGCATGTTTGTGGCATCTAGAAGATTGCAATGATGAATTCAAGAAGCATGACACCTGAAGATGCTCATGAGTGAGAAAAACAATGATCTATATAAATCTAGCATGACAACCAAAAACCAAAACCCTAATTCCTAAAACCCAAGATTGTTTTATCTCCATAGAAATGTTATGGGAAATATGCCATTTCTATCCATTTTCTTTGCATTTGCATGCACGCACAATCCTTTTTGCCATTTATTAGTGTATTTTTTTTCTCTTTCATTACCATGCCATGATTTAAAAATTTCCCCATAAGTGTATTGCTTCTTGAGCAACCTTTATCACTTAGTATGAATTCATCTATCTTTCATGGTTGCTATCTGTTTGCCCCAGATTTTTGTTCTTCTTTATTTCTCAGAATAGATTCAATTCATTGTTATCCTTATTGAGCTTCATGGTTATATTTGGCAAGTGATTCTATGATTTGTGTTCTTCATCTCCTAAGATTTAGAGTTTCTTATCAGCCTGTTTCAAATTGTAGACAACTCTCCTAGGATTTGTATGGTCATTTGAGCAGGTGTTTGTTCAAACCCCAAACTGTTTTTTCATTCATACATCTAAACTCTTAAGAATATTTGGACAATAGTTGATCTCACTTCTAATAAGACTCGTGGATGATGGGTTTTGTGGATTGCATCTGTTGAACAACCTTGCTTCATCTGGCATTAGGCTTTAAAGACCAAAAAGTAAGTAAAAATATGCAAAGACGCTTGGCTGCCTTGAATATCAGAAACATCTAAAAAAGGCTCTAAAGAGCATAAAAATCTAAAAAAGAAATAAAACCCACTGCCATGTAATAGAATGCAACATTAGAAAGGATTTGGCTTAATTTATCAAACCACGCTCTTGGGCTCTATTATTCCATAAATGGCTTTATTTACGCAGCATACTTTAGAACACCCCCCAGCAACAAATTCAGGAGGTTTCTCCACATACACCTCATGCAAATCACCATATAAAAAGACATTTTTGATGTCAAGTTAGAATAGATGCCAACTCTTATTAACAACAACAAAGACAAGGATAAGAACAGATCTAAGGCAAGCAACAAGAAAAAAAGTCTCAGAATATTCTACGCCATAGGTCTGTGTATTGCCCTCAGCAACAAGACGAGCCTTAAGGCATTTAACAATGCCATCTGGTTGATACTTAAGCCTATAGGCAAGTTATGAAGTTTAGTCGCTCAAAATCATCAAAATTTCATCAAAAATTTCAATTTTGATGCCATCTAATATGAAACCTTGCAAATGTGCTACTACGTCTAAATCAACGATTTTTTTTGCCCAAATTTCAAATTTTCCCAGGGAACTGGAAAGTCTCCCTTCCTCCCACATGAAGGACCCCCACCTATCCTCATGTCAAATTTAATTGCATAAAATGATGCAGTTAGGTGTAGAGATCACGCCTGTGAAATTTCATGGATTATTTTGTTCATTTTGCCATTGAAATGGGCATAGTTGTATTTATCGAAATTTCTGTCCAAATTTCAATAAATTTCCATATCAATGTTGTCAAAATGACATCAAAATAGGATACCTCATTCTTGCCTATAGGAGAGATATTACCAAGAACATCCACCAAGTCCAAGTATGTTGTGTATGAAGATCTTCCATTTCTACCTCCATGGCATGACTCCATGAAGGATGTGTCAGGGCTTCAACCACAATTTTAGGAACACAAATAGTGGAAAGCGTAGCAGTAAAATTGCCAAAGCTTACACTAAGAGTAGCATTGGAACAAAAATTTCTTATAAGATGTAAAGTACAAGAGCTAAGCCTTTCCTTATGCTAATCAGAGTGTCCAAGTTAGAGTAGACCTGATTGGTGTCTTGATCTGCTGATGCAAATGAGGGACTAGCTGAGGGGTGGGGGCATAGAGGGAGAACATTAATAGTAGGAGAAAAATGTTTAGGAGATTTTGGTTCAATAGGAACCAGAAGAGGGGTATCAACAAGCAGATCTGTAGATAGAGTCAAAACCATGGTATAAAAAGATGGCGTATCCTCAGAAGTATGACATCCACACTAACAAACCATTTCTTAGCAGCTGAATTACAACATATGTACGCCTTCTGAGTTCTTGAGTACCCCAAGAAGATACACTTTGTAGATCATGAATCAAGTTTCGTTAAACCAGACTGAAGTTTTCTTGAAAAATAGGTACTAGCAAAACATTCTAGGTGGCATAGAAAGTTGGGGTGCTTCGGGGTAAAAAATGTTATATGTGACTTAGTTGTTGAAGATAGAAGAGGACATTCTATTTATTGGAAAAAAAACATTGGAGACAACATCAACCCAAAAAGGTTTATGTAAACTTCAAGGAGATGGTGATTCTTTCGCTCGAAAACATTATTTCATTGAGTGTAAAAATAGGAGGTTTGATGAATGGTGCCAAGGTTTTTACAAAAAGACTAATAGACTGTTGCATAAATTCAAGGGAATTGTTCATCTGAATTTGTTTTATGGGCTTATTAAATTAAGTCTTAATTTCAGGAAAGAAGGCAATAATAATATAAAGAACATGTTCCCCTTCTTGAGTACCCTAAGAAGATATAGGTGTGACTGAGCATGGACGATATCAAAAATTTATTTTGAAGACAGTCATTTTTATCCAAAAAAAACACATCGAGTTTGCTTTCCTAATTGACAAGCTTCACATATAAACAAAGTTTTAGATACAAAACGAATAAATGCTTCAACTTGGATGCTAATGGATGCCCCAGTCTATAGTGCCACTAAACTCCTAGAACAACTGAAGATACTATCTATGATATGTATTATGCGTGCGGAGAGGTCACCTTATAGGCATTCTAGAATCATTGAAACATAAACTCTAATGAAGCATGCACAAAATGATTTAACACAAGAACATAACAATCAATACTAACTAAATAATACAAAATAAATGTATACATGTCCTAGAGGTCCAAAATAACAAACATTAAATAAGCATGTGTCTCATTTACGAAACATACAAAGAAAAGTACATTTAGAGAATGTTATCAATAAAAATATAATCTAGTTTGGGCCGAGATAACAAATGTCCATATAAAAATTTGCCAACTAATCGGTCTTATAAGCGGGTAAGTATTTGCGGGCCTCTTATGTGGTCAGTGCAGCCTTTTTTTGAAACACGGGAAGATAGTAGCGGAACAGTTTGTGGAGCATTTGGATTGTGTAAGTTTTCTAGTCCCTCATGGCTTGAACCAAAAGTTGTTTGACCATTTTCCTAACTGAAATAAGATTCAGAGGAAAACACGAAACATATAGGCATATCTAATCAAAAAGTTGGTTGTAGTTTGAATATTACCAACCCCATGTACTGGGGCTTGAGTGCCATCAACATTGATCATAGATGGAATAGTAGAAGTAGTAGTCATCATGAAAACTTTAGAATGTCAATAATTATGAGTAGAAGCAGTAGAGTCTATGACTGATTTGTTTTTACCATAAGGGTTGTGGATTCTAGAAAAATAGAATCACCATCTATTACATGTCGCCGATGTCGAAGCCGTGAGTAATTCTTGCAATAGTGTTTCAAATTTGGCTCAGACCCAATTTATAAAAGAAATGGAGGTTTGGGCTATTTCGTCCTCTTTGTAGTCATTATGTCGGGACCCGTCATGCTAAATGAGATTACTCAAAAAATAAAACACAGTCAACCACTAATTAATGACATACCCAAAAATATGGGTAAATTAAAACCGATTTCAACATCAACACCCGCTCAGAAACGTTTGAAGGATCCCGACATCTTTCTTGTATCCATGCTATGCCACACAAACAAGCATTAATATGCTAACAAAAGTCTGATTCATTTGAAACATTATATACAAACTTTATCTCGCTCAGACCTGAGAGTACAGGGACGACTCTAGGACACACTAGACATCTAATCAACTTTCTCAAATATTCATTACTATAGCTCCTCTTTGCTACCACATATTTGTTTTTGTCACTCCCGATTACCTAAAAAAAAGTGTGGTGAACCACAAGGGTGAGAAGACCCAGTCCCAGCAAGAGATATAACCATCAACAACGTTTATTGATTACAACATTTTTATGTAATTAAATAGTTAAGAAGATTAATCAGATATAACAAATAAGATTAATAGTATTGATGATTAACAAAATACATAAAGGAGCAGATAATAACTATCATTATTAACCAGACTATCGTCCTGTATCTTGTTGACAATATAAGCAGTTCAGTAGCATATGCAGTTCTAGCATCATGAGCAAGTCTACTAACACAACATAGCTAACAACATGAGCATGACTATTGTATGTACACATTTACAATCTTATGATCCACAACATAAGAATAATTATTATCTCTTAATTGTACTAAGCATCATCTTTATGTAAAGAGAATAAACAAGGGTTATCATCCAATGTGAAACGTCGTGTATAACCCTAAACAAATATGTTACACGACTGTATTAAATCTTTTATTACGCCCTGGGGAATTTGAATCGTACCATTCAAATTCCAACCGACCCCTGCGAAGGGCTATTCGGTTCCGTACAAGATCTAGGAATGCAGGTATCCTAAGATCTCTTCCCCTCGGCCAGTATGAGTAAAAAGGCAGTGACATATCAGTCAAAGCTGCCACCACAACGACATATAGTCAAACTGAAAACCACTAGTATGACCTTGGTACAGGTCATGACACTAGAAACTAGGGTATTCAAACCCAATCACTGAGGTACAACCGCAGTTGTCCTCTAATCACATCATGTTATAATCACCGAGACACGACCGTAGCCGTTCTCAATCACATCAGATGTATGAGGCATGACCATAGCCAACCTCCACAATCTACATTGTGGATGATAAGGATATATCCTCAACCTGCCACCCCCGCATATTCAACAATATGCACTCCGAGTTTCCCTTAGGAATACTCGTTTCACCATCCAGCAAGTTCTGACATTGAAGATGGTTCTACAGCACAGGGCACTACATGATTAGAGTTGCACTTGATTAGTTATGCCAATTGGGTGAATTAAGGCTGCATCAAACAAGTGGACATACACACCCTAATTCACTTCTAGAAAGCATATAAATATCAAAACTTTGAAAAGATATAAAATGTGTGAAACATAATTTCTCATCTCATCATCACATGGTACTATTCATTTTCCATTCATGAGATCACACTAGTCATCATACTATCGCAAGATATGAATCCTTTTCACAATATCACAGGGTATCAACCCTTATCAACATAAGAGGATCACACCGCATTCAGGGATCAACCATACCCAAAGGGTCATTAAGACCATCATACTATTCCCTGCAAGATCATCATTATCTTTGCATGCCTTATAACAAGGCTCAACAACATTACTTACATTTAATACACCAGATCAACATAATATTGCATTAACAAGCTAGGAGATATTTATAAACAATCATAGCAGGGTTATATTAACATTAAGAACATTCCTTTATTACATCAACATGCAAGGAATCTAGATATGATTAACACTCATCATATTCATAATGCACATGCTTAGCATATGAAAGTATCAACCATGTGTCTATGATCATCACCAATTAACACATTAAGGTTATGATCATAGTAAGGAGGTTATTCTGCCATCATTCCATCATATAAGAATGTTAAACCTGAATACTCATCTTTATCTATTTGCATTAGAGTTAGGTTCAACATGATAAATTATAACAATGCTACTAATCATCACTTATACCTAAACCCTAACTCATGACATCCCCATTGGATCATGGATGCATAAGGTGAAGCATCACCATCACATTTCATACTATTCTCAAGTATGAACCCACACATAAATCAAGGTGTAACCATCAGGTTATAGCATACTAGGGTTTCAACAATAATAGAGTACTCCATGGTTGTATTAGTCATTCAAGGACTATTCATACCCAATTACCATCATTTAGTTATATTAAAGCTAGGTATAACAAGCTATACCTCATTAGTGTTACATATCAACACAATATGGTTATCATCCCTTCTATTCATATGAGTGAATAGGTAAGACTAACTTATTAAGGGTAACCCTCCATTTGTTCCATCATCATTCAACCCGTATCACCACACCACAATGTCACTCAGAACCATTGGATGTTTAAAAGGTAAGACCTTTGGTTGTTTACATAAGTAAACACCTTAGATAAACCACCTATGAAGTCATTGATTTGTGCTCTATAAAGAGTCACCATCTAACCCTAGACATCCCTTGATTAACAACACAAAAAGTTCCATTGAGAGTAGGGTAAAACCCACGATCAACTGTTCATTTAAAACAAGCCATCCATTGCCAACAAGTAAGCCCTTAAGTTGATCCTATAAAGGAAACCATATAAATAATATTAGTAGGACTAACATATTACATTAGCAATCATTCCCAATTTATTGTAGGAATAAACAATAGATCTTGACCATTGGGTCAAGTTCATATATTAAAACCATCAATTACAGTATAGGTTCGACCATTGCATCAAGTGACCCAAGAAACCATTGGTCTAAGGATTAATTGATGCTAAAACTATATGATTAACTCACCATAGATTGTAGAGACCTGATCCACCATCATTAGTGATCATTAAATCATTATAGGTTGTTAGATCAACACTATATTCATTAATCAACATCAAATATTAAGCTGATGTCATCATTGATTGATAACATCAATAGGGTACTTAAGGGTTGATCATCATACTTCTAATTGATCCAAAACCTGACCTAAGGGGGTGAACATAGGTTGTCACCATCATTTGACACCTTTATTCACGACCATCAGTTGTTATGAATACAACACCACAGGGTTGTTGCAATGGTACCATAATTGGGTCATGATTTATAGAAGAAATTAGGTGTTTAGCACCATAGGTTGTAAAAACAACCTAATCCAAGTCACATTATACCTTAGGAATAACATACACCTGATCACAGGTTCATATATAACTGAAATCAGAATAGGGAACATTATAAAAATCGAAATCCAAGTCAAGCATAGCTTTTTAGTGCATGGATCATCATTTTCAAGTAAGAACATGATCTAGAAAGCTTATGGTAGCCAATAAACATGGAGCAAGTTATAAAACTTGCCTCTAATGAGAAGATGGGACAACACACAGAAGAAATCCAAGAATAAGCTATGAATTCATCCATCTAGCACCTTTCTTCATCAAATGAGCAAATCCTAAACATAAGGAGTAAGAAAGGTAGGGTTTTAGAGTTTTAGAGCAAATTCTACTATGGAACATTTTTTTGGTTGTGCACTACTGATTTTGACATTTAATCAAGTAAACTAGGTTCGATCGATTGTATAATTTCACTAAATCCCATCGCACATATCAGTCAACTAATTAGTGTCGAGCATGTGTTAATAATTTAAATGTGCAAATTAGGAGTCTAGCGGTGTTGGCACTGCCCGACACCCGGGTAAACACTGACATTTGTGAATAACACTACTTTTAACCAAAACGTCCAATTATTCGAGATAAATCATGCGAATGGGAGTGAGATTCTACTCACCGCAATTCGAAACGTCCGAATTCGACTAGAATTGCGTCCAGACACCTGTTTC
Organism: Alisma plantago-aquatica; assembly: GCA_963693085.1. Lineage (NCBI taxonomy): Eukaryota > Viridiplantae > Streptophyta > Magnoliopsida > Alismatales > Alismataceae > Alisma > Alisma plantago-aquatica. The sequence goes on from OY856409.1 coordinate 1,004,353,823, forward strand.
CAAGCGAATTTTGGGTTGTCTTCAACCTCTGGATACTCTATTTTAGGACTTGTTGCAAATAGGTTGCTTCACGCACGGTTACAGGTTGACGGAAGAGCTTGATAGATGGCTGAAACTTAGCTAGGAGCTGCACATCTTTGCCTGAACCTCACAACCGAGCTCAAAGCAGCTTCTCCTACTGCTGGGCGCGCCGAAGGGGCTCCCCGGCTGCTGCCGCAGAAGCTTGCTGCTGCAACTAGGGCACCGCCCCTCTTGCCAGGAGGGCACATGAGGAGGAAGTAGGAAAGGGGAGGGTAGAGGAAGATGCGTGCTGCTGAGACAGAGCCAAAGAAGCCCAAACTTGGCCGCCCTTGCACTCCTTTGCTGCTGCTTCGTGCAGCCATGGCTGCTACTACATAGGGGTGCCACCCCCTTACTTGGGTGCCACTTAAGGTGGTTGGGTGCGAGCTAGGGCAACAAAGGAGAGGGGAAAAAGGAAGGAAGAAGAAGGATGAATTGCATCTTGTGTACTTAATTAACTTAATGATGCACTAAGCATTAAATTATGGTGATTAAGCTTGTTCAACTCATTAAGCAAGCTTAGGGTCCTTACAACTATAAACCCCTAACAGGGATTTCACCCCTGAAATCCAAGATAAACAAATATGGGTACTTCCTCTATACCTCATCCTATCACCTTCACATGGTTACTTACGTATCATGGTAGTGTTACAATATTCATACATATCTCATCTTGGGTCAGCACAAAAACGCTCACATAAGAAGACATATCATGATCCCATTAAGAAATTTAATCAACCCCATCTCACACTTATTCAACTTGTTCTCATAGAAGTTACTGCTTCGAAAACCCTAAGGGTTTTGAATAAATATTGATCATATTTTTGACCATATTTGAAATACTTTGACATGTCATCATTCAAAGATTGCTACAACTTGTAAGACATTACTTGAACACTCTCTTCCTCCTATTCATAAATTCTATTGGTACATTGATTAGTCTAAAGGACATAACTCTAAACTCATCATGGTCATGTGGATTATGTCATCCAATCCAACTCTTATGCACTGATATTTTATCATAGGTTTATCTTAAAGGAACATGGTATCACATATTTATTAACCAACAAACCATATATCCTAGATAGTGGTCTTTCCCATCTATCACTGAACCATACACAACATTATAGAATCACTTTTGTTTTTCCTTACAAACAACATTTATAGGATCATTATCAACTATCTCTCTATAAGAGAGGAATACTTGGAATGTTCATTTAATAAACATCTCCAGCCTTCACATATTTCTCATATTATTGATACATCTTGGATACTAGGATTCATTACCTTGGTATCCACCTCATGCGCTATAAGGAACTCACATCCTTATCTCATCTACTTTTACCAACATAACAAATATCAAGACATATAAAAGGAGTCTTCCTAATTATTGGAAGGCTCAAAAGTAAAATCATCACAAACTTTATGATCGTGGAACCATAGTCCAAACAACCTTATTCTATAGTAAGATATCTATCCTCATGTTTAAAATGAATCCACACATACCAAGTGGCAACGATACACTTGAAATATGTGCCCTAGAAAGGAAAGACACAAAGGGAAACATACTTCCCACATCATAGCATCATTGTTCGGGGTCACTAACAAAAAAGGTAACCAATTCTATTTTCATTATGCAAGTTACAACTTCTTATGTATCATTTTACCTTTTTCATTTCAAGTTCCTTGCCATTAGCATAGGAATCATCATGATTAACATATCTCATTACTCCTTCCTTGATAACTATTTATCCCACTAGTGTATGTTCTCTTATTTTATTATGTTTTTCAACCACTTATCGACAGGCAAGTCATCATATTCCACATTTTCTTCATTAAATCTGTATCATCTCCCTTAATTTCTTTCACATGCCATGCTGATTTTCCATTAACACTTTCTTACATACATAGGTTGGTTTGAGATTAACTGAGGTTCCATCTTATTTCTTTTCTATTGTTCTCATTCATCTTCTCATTTTGTACTTGTAATAGGAGTTCTCTCTATCTTATGTGGATTTCATACCTTGATTTACTTTATAAGAATAGACGTATCTGTCTTTTACTTTATTATCTTCTTGAATCACATCTTCAATAACTCCTCTTCTCCTTATTTTATTCAGATTTAGATTTCATGGTGTTGTATCTTTCTCTTATAGTTACCAAACATTCAAGTTTTGATAGATTATGATGCAATTTTCATCTTCTTTAAGGTAGGATTGAGATATTCACATCATGATTTCTTATTCATTATGCTCTTTAGATTGTCTCAAAATGACTACTTGATCAGAGTAATCAGTAAAACAATAATCTAAGAGTTCCATACTTACCTTTTCTTCAATAATTGAATACCTGGCCAGGGCACCCAAATACTAAGATTAGGCAGTATGCACCATATTTTTATGTCATATTCCTAACTTAGACATCATCCTAGTCTTAAGTCCTAGTATCCCTGTAGACGCATTGAACCTAAAGCTCTGATACCAACTTGTCATGACCCGTCACGCTAAACAAGATTACTTAAAACATAAAACACAGTCAATCACTAATTAATGACATACCCAAAAATATGGGTAAATTAAAACCAATTTCAACATCAACACCCGCTCAGAAACGTTTGAAGGATCCCAGCATCTTTCTTGTATCCATGCTATGACACACAAACAATCATTAATATGCTAACAAAAGTCTGATTCATTTGAAACATTATATACAAACTTTATCTCGCCCGGAACTGAGAGTATAGGGATGACTCTAGGACACACTAGACATCTAATCAACTTTCTCAAATATTCATTACTATAGCTCCTCTTTGCTGCCACATATTTGTTTTCGTCACTTCCAATTACCTAAAAAATGTGTGGTGAACCACAAGGGTGAGACCCAGTCCCAGCAAGAGATATAACCATCAACAACGTTTATTGATTACAACATTTTATGTAATTAAACAGTTAAGAAGTTTAATCAGATATAACAAATAAGATTAATAGTATTGATGATTAAAAAAATACATAAAGGAGCAGATAATAACTATCATTATTAACCAGACTATCATCCTTTATCTTGTTGACAATATAAGCAGTTCAGTAGCATATGCAGTTCTAGCATCATGAGCAAGTCTAGTAACATAGCATAGCTAACAACATGAGCATGACTAATGTATGTACACATTTACAATCTTATGATCCACAACATAAGAATAATTATTATCTCTTAATTGCACTAAGAATCATCTTTATGTAAAGAGAACAAACAAGGGTTATCATCCAATGTGAAACGTCGTGTATAACCCTAAACAAATATGTTACACGGTTGTATTAAATCTTTTATTATTCCCTGGGGAATTTGAATCGTACCATTCAAAGTCCAACCGACCCCTGCGAAGGGCTATTCAGTTCCGTAAAAGATCTAGGAATGCTGGTATCCTAAGATCTCTTCACCTTGGTCAGTACAAGTAAAAAAGGCAGTGACATGTCAGTCAAAGCCGCCACCACAACGACATATAGTCAAGCTGAAAACCACTAGTCCGACCTTGGTACAGGTCACAACACTAGAAACCAGGGTATTCAAACCCAATCACTGAGGTACAACCACAGTTGTCCACTAATCACATCATGTTATAATCACTGAGACACGACCGCAGCCGTTCTCAATGACATCATATGTATGAGGCATGACCATAGCCAACCTCCACAATCTGCATTGTGGATGATAAGGATATATCCTCAACCTGCCACCCCCGCATATTCAACAATATGCGCTCCGGGTTTCCCTTAGGAATACTCGTTTCACCATCCAGAAAGTTCTGACATTGAAGATGGTTCTATGGCACAGGGCACTACATGATTAGAGTTGTACTAGATTAGTTATGCCAATTGGGTGAATTAAGGCTACATCAAACAAGTGGACATACAAACCCTAATTCACTTCTAGAAAGCATATAAATATCAAAACTTTGAAAAGATATAAAATGTGTGAAACATAATTTCTCATCTCATCATCACATGGTACTATTCACTTTCCATTCATGAGACCACACTAGTCATCATACTATCGCAAGATATGAATCCTTTTCACAATATCACAGGGTATCAACCCTTATCAACATAAGAGGATCACACCTCATTCAGGTCTCAACCATACCCAAAGGGTCATTAAGACCATCATACTATTCCCTGCAATATCATCATTATCTTTGCATGTCTTATAATAAGGCTCAACAACATTACTTACATTTAATACACCAGATCAACATAATATTGCATTAATGAGCTAGGAGATATTCATAAATATTCATAGCAGGGTGATATTAACATTAAGAACATTCCTTTATTACATCAACATGCAAGGAATCTAGATATGATTAACACTCATCGTATTCATAATGCACATGCTTAGCATATGAAAGTATCAACCATGTGTCTATGATTATCACCAATTAACACATTAAGGTTATGATCATAGTAAGGAGGTTATTCTACCATCATTCCATCATATAAGAATGTTAAACATGAATAATCATCTTTATCTATTTGCATTAGAATTAGGTTCAACATGATAAATTATATCAATGCTACTAATCATCACTTATACCTAAACCCTAACTCACGACATCCCCATTGGATCATGGATGCATAAGGTGAAGCATCACCATCACATTTCATACTATTCTCAAGTATGAACCCACACATAAATCAAGGTGTAACCATCAAGTTATAGCATACTAGGGTTTCAACAATAATAGAGTACTCCATGGTTGTATTAGTCATTCAAGGACTATTCATACCCAATTACCATCATTTAGTTATATTAAAGCTAGGTATAACAAGCTATACCTCATTAGGGTTACATATCAACACAATATGGTTATCATCCATTCTATTCATATGAGTAATAGGTAAGACTAACTTATTAAGGGTAACCCGCCATTTGTTCCATCATCATTCAACCCGTATCACCATACCACAATGTCACCCAGAACCATTGGATGTTTAAAAGGTAATACCTTTGGTTGTTTACATAAGTAAACACCTTAGATAAACCACCTATGAAGTCCTTTATTTGTGGCCTAGAAAGAGTCACCATCTAACCCTAGACATCCCTTGATTAACAACACAAAAAGTTCCATTGAGAGTAGGGTAAAACCCACGACTGACTGTTCATTTAAAACAAGCCATCCATTGTCAACAAGTAAGCCCTTAAGTTGATCCTATAAAGGAAACCATATAAATAACATTAGTAGGACTAACATATTACATTAGCCATCATGCCCACTTTATTGGAGGAATAAAAAATAGATCTTGACCATTAGGTCAAGTTCATATATTAAAACCATCAATTACAATATAGGTTCGACCATTTCATCAAGTGACCCAAGAAACCATTGGTCTAAGGCTTAATTGATGCTTAAACTATATGATTAACTCACCATAGATTTTGAGAGACGTGATCCAGCATCATTAGTGATCATTAAATCATTATAGGTTGTTAGATCAACACTATATTCATTAATCAACATCAATTATTAAGTTGATGTCATCATTGATTGATAACATCAATAGGGTACTTAAGGGTTGATCATAATACTTCTAATTGATCCAAAACCTGACCTAAGGGGGTGAACATAGGTTGTCACCATCATTTGACACCTTTATTCACGACCATCAGTTGTTATGAATACAACACCATAGGGTTGTTGCAATGGTACCATAATTGGGTCATGATTTATAGAAGAAATTAGGTGTTTAGCACCATAGGTTGTCAAAACAACCTAATCCAAGTCACATTATACCTTAGGAATAACATACACCTGATCACAGGTTCATATATAACTGCAATCAGAATAGGGAACATTATAAAAATCGAAATCCAAGTCGAGCATAGCTTTTTAGTGCATGGATCATCATTTTCAAGAAAGAACATGATCTAGAAAGCTTATGATAACCAATAAACATGGAGCAAGTTATAAAACTTTCCTCTAATGAGAAGATGGGACAACACACAGAAGAAATCCAAGAATAAGCTATGAATTCATCCATCTAGCACCTTTTTTCATCAAATGAGCAAATCCTAAACATAAGGAGTAAGAAAGGTAGGGTTTTAGAGTTTTAGAGCAAATTCTACTATGGAACATTTTTCTGGTTGTGCACTACTGATTTTGACATTTAATCGAGTAAACTAGGTTCGATCGATCGTATAATTTCACTAAATCCCATCGCACATATCAGTCAACTAATTAGTGTCGAGCATGCATTAATAATTTAAACGTGCAAATTAGGAGTCTAGCGGTGTCGGGACTGCCCGACACCCTGGTAAACACTGACATCTACGAATAACACTACTTTTAACCAAAACGTCCAATTATTCGAGATAAAACGTGTGAATGGGAGTGAGATTCTACTCACCGTGGTTTGAAATGTTCGGATTCGAGTGAAATTGTGTCCAGACGCCTGTTTCCAAGCGAATTTTGGGTTGTCTTCAACATATGGATACTCTATTTTAGGACCTGTTGCAAATAGGTTGCTTCACACATGGTTACAGGTTGACGGAAGAGCTTGATAGATGGATGCAACTTAGCTAGGAGCTGCACATCTTTGCCTGAACCTCACAACCGAGCTCAAAGCAGCTTCTCCTGCTGCTGGGCATGCCCAAGGGGCTCCCTGGCTACTGCCGCAGTAGCTTGCTGCTACAACTAGGGCGTCGCCCCTCTTGCCAGGAGGGCGCATGAGGAGGAAGAAGGAAAGGGGAGGGTAGAGGAAGATGTGTGCTGCTGAGACGGAGCCAAAGAAGCCCAAACTTGGCCTCCCTTGCACTCCTTTGCTGCTTCTTTGTACAGCCATGGCTGCTGCTACGTAGGGGTGCCACCCCCTTACTTGGGCGCCGCTTAAGGTGGTTGGGCACGAGCTAGGGCAATGGAGGAGAGGGGAAAAAGGAAGGAAGAAGAAGGGAGGAGTAGGGTGCAGCCAAAAACGTGGCTACGAGCAAGAATAGCCCCACCCTAGCTTACCCCTGTCGTGGTTGATCGGGCATGTGGGTTAGGTAGTTACTTTGTAATTTGATCGTGAAGTAGATAAGGAAGAAAGGGAGAAAAGGGTTAATAAACCAAACATTGGAAAATTTGCAACTTAGGTCCCTAGGTCTTGGAAATGCTATAACTCTCACCTCGATTGTCTGATTTAGATGATTCTTTTTGCAACATTTCAAGCGTGGAATCCACTACAATGACAAAGCAAGAAATCATGCTAATGAGATTGTAAAACTCGATAAAAGCACCAATTGCATCTTGTGTACTTAATTAACTTAATGATGCACTAAGCATTAAAATATGGTGATTAAGCTTGTTCAACTCATTAAGAAAGCTTAGGGTCCTTACACATTAGATGCCTAATTATCCCATGTGGAATTGGGGGTAACCAGAACAACGATCTTCATCATGATTCTTTCTCCCACAAAAGTTACAATGACGAGGTCTGTGAGGGGGGCGTTGCTAGGTCAAGTGGAGGGTTGATCATGTGACGATCCAAAAGGGCCTTGATGGAGGGTTGATCAACATGAATCTAGTTCTAGATGGTCCAAAATGACCACACCCTCTATCAAGGCCATGACTAGAGTCACAAAAATGTATTGCAAAAGCCAACATTTCAACATAACCAACAGGTGAAAAAACAAACAGTAGACATTGGACCCATTTTAGGACATCTCATAGTTTAGGTAGGCATCACTGGACCAGTTTTTATCCACAATTCTCTAAAGGAAGCATGTAGTCCAACAAGGAATTGTCTTGTTGTATTTCATTTCATTGTCTCCAATAAGGTCAGAACTCATCCCAGAGGGCACAACATTTATTTTAGTAATCCTCAATTGGTCTATCATTAGAGAATTCTTTTTAGCCAGATTTTTAAAGATTTCAAACACCTTTTTAGGGTTTTGTTGATGTGAATAAACATGAGATAACTTACCGCACACGGCCTTATCCATTCAAAGTCTTAAAAGTGAATGATTAATTTTTGAATCTCCGTTGTTGACCATCCAGGTTATCACTCCAATGTCATCCTTGACCCGCAAGTCATAGGATTGCTATGTTTCTCATGCGTAGTCTCGACAGGAGTAGAAGGTGAATTAGTAATAAGGTGAGAGTTCGGCCTTGGGACTTAATGGTGTGCTCTCTGACCACGTATGTTAGTTAGAACCATCCAATTTTATTGTGGTCACACGCAAAGTTCTTAAGTTATCATTAGAGGCCATGTTGGAATCCAATTCTTGCTCAGTCCACACAAGTTATCAGAAGATGTGGTAGAACGGTAGCTCAGTGGAGAGAGTCATGAAGCATCACTCCAAACAAAAGCAACAAAGTTCAAAAACAGAACTCATGGGCATTAAGAAATTAATTAAGACACTAACTCCACACTGTCAATTTCGACCGACATGTGATGAAGGTAAAAGGGCCCTAATAATTAAGCGAACCGAGAAGAGGTAGTTTTTATACTAGGAGAGAACAATCTGGGTTGTTGCATATATGGAGGTGGTGTATGGTGGAGTAGGGGCCTGGTGGGGCGGTGGAGCACAAGAGAGGACATGGGACTTGTGGGGTGGTGGCTTTTGAGGTGACATGTAGGGGGAGCATGACTGGTTAGCATAGTTAGCTATGTGCAGTGGATGGCGGAAATGAGGTTCATTGGCAGTGGGCGGAGATGAGTGGATGGGTGGTGGTAGAGGGGCAACTAGTGGTGATGGCCAGTGGGTGGAGTGGACGCCGGGATGAAGGGAGAATGACAGGTAAGGGTGGTATGGGATGAAGGCATCAGGAGTGGGTGGAGGGTTGGTGTGTAAAGACATAGTCTCTACTAGTAAACATGATAAACAAGTACATCAAATGTGTGGCAGCGGAAGAAATAAAACTTGACTTTATTCAAAATGTATAAAGAGTACAGTACAAAATTGTCCCAAAAGGGATACATCTTCATACAAGAGCAAGGATCTAGGTAGAGGAAGACTTAGACTAAGCCAATATTGTCTCCAAACAAAACAACTTAATATATAAAGGCAACTATGACCATGCAAGATATATGTTCTTTTTCTTCTTGTCCTATCCTTAGCCTTAGGTTCACCAAGCTTCCATGCACACTCTGATCCTAATCTGGATGGTTGGGATCATCCAACAAGAGAAAAAGGAAAAGTATGTGTCAAACAAAAGGAATAGGTCAAGTAATAGTCAACAACATTGCATAATAAAAGATTCTCTAAGCTACAAGATTTTAAGAGAATGAGACAAATATTCAAATAAGAAAAAGAGAACTGCCATAATCAATCACCACAATAACAATCACATAGCATGAGTATATTAAGACACAAAGTCATCTCAATGTAGGGTGAGGCACCTACTGGACCTCATCAAGTGGCAGGGGGACTAAAACCCCAGCGCCTAAATAAAGTGGTAGGGGGACTAAAACCCCAGTGCCTATTATAAAATGGTAGGGGGACTAAAACCCCAGTGCCCGGTAGGCAGACTAAAACCTCAATGCCCTGTGGGTGGTTTGTACTCATGTACACTACATTGTCATTTGGCCTAAAATACATCATGCTTAAATATTCACTTGGTAGTAGTGAGAAGTATAAAAGTAACATTTGCGTCATATCATTTGGGAATAAAACCCATGAAATAAAGGAGCAAACAAAGCAACAACAATATACAATATTTCCAAGTAAATGAGCCAACTTAAGTGGTCGCAGGATTCACATAGTTCAAATGAATGAGCCACAATGGCCTTAGAAGCATAAAATAAGTAAAGAGCCAATAAATGTTATTAGAAGGATAACAAGGCTAGCACATAATGAAGGTAGGGTTGGACAAGACCCAACTGAAGGATAGGTGTGATTTGCACATATACATTCCACATTCATCATAGATGTTCACATAAATAAGTTCCACATACTAAAATAAAGGTCACATAGATTAAACATAGGATTCACATACATAGGGGTCACATACCTGTTCTAGATTCATTAACACAAACTTTACCAAGTTGGTTGTATCACCATTCCATTTCCCCCTAGTTGCAAACATTATCATGTATTAGAATGTATTAAGGCATAAAGCGTAGGAAAAACCCTAATTTTGGAACTTTTATTCAAAACCATGATTTAAGGTTCAAAACCTAGCCTAACAGATTAGTCATATTCTCCTGAATAATAAAACATATTTTATTACCCAATTTGGAGTTAAAATAGATTAATTACACATTTTAGATCATTTAATATAATCAAATAGGTATCTAAAGAAAACTTCAAAAAAGTAATCATAATTGGGACTCCAGAACAATAAAATCAGATTCTACATACAAAATCCTTTCCAATGACTATTTATTTGCATTTTTCTGACCATGGATCAATTTACTATGAATTAAGTAAAATCACCCAATCAGAATGCAAGAAAACCATAGCGTGACAATAATTTAAATGAAAATGCAATTCAGTGTAAATAATAGATGAAATGACCAAAATGCCCTTGCGTATAAAATGAAATCAACTGAAACACCGAGGGCAGTATTGTCATCCGAATGTAACAAACCTTTAAAGCGAGAAACAAAAGTCAAAGTGCAATTACGAGATTGCCCATCCTCTGTAAATCATTACGTTGGCTGCGCATGAACATTTTGGTTATTTCTCGACCTGGCTTCTTCCAGCCATGGTCATGGCGCAAGCAGGTTCACATAGGCTCTCGGTTCCTTTACCTCGAATCGCCATCAGGGCGCGTCAGTGAGAACAGAGAATGGGAATGAATTCCCTGGTTTCCTTTGAATACGAGGATCACTAGATCTAGACCTTGCATGCTCAAAAGAGTGGAGACTGGACCAGACATGGCTGGAGCATAGGAAGAAGAAGCGGGGAAACAAATCACTAAAAACGTAAGGTAACAAGAAATTAAGGTCGTGATTACCTTCGTGGGGTCAAGGTGAGTCGAAAGAATGCATTGCCGCGGGTAGAGGAGCACCAGGGCCAGGAAAAGTATGGCACCATCGACGACCCAAAATCGGTCTATATGACCCAATGATAGAGTGCACCACGAGACCAGGTAACAAGGCGGAAAGAAACAGGATGCATCCAGGATGCTTACCCAGCAACCAATCGAACAGAGGTGGCTTCTTGAGACAAGGGGAGGTCGCCATCGCCGGGGAAGAAGACCGAGTAGGTAGGGGTCTTCGGGGGCAAACGAGGAGAAATTGGTTGAGGAGGTGGAAAGCTCGAAGCCTGAGGAAGCTTTAGACACCCTTAAATAGGCGTGGGGAAGGTCGGAGCTTGCTTTGCAACTCCTTGACAGAGAGGAGGACAAGGCCCAGGTTGGGAATTTTGCCAAATCAGTGAGGTAGGCGATGAGTTAGGGTTCATTCGAACCAGATCGTCGAGGCGAAGCCAACAGACTTGAAATCGTGCGAAATGGTTAACCACAGAGAGAGAACGTGGATGGGGAGCTCGGCGACCGAAGCTATTCAGCTGGTCGGAGGTTGAAGGAGACTTAGTGGACGTCGGATCGTGCATGGGTCCGCGATGATCAGATCATGGCCGTCCGATGGCACTCCAGCTAAGTGGTGCGTGTGACACATCAAATAAAGCTGAACTATAGCGTTAAATGACTTAATAACTGAAATCGATTTAATGTTATGACCAAACTATATTAAAAGCGTATCAAATCATTTTGAGGGGTCAAATGAAGTCCAAAAGGCACAAAATTTGAACCATTAGCTCACATTAAAGTCTAGAACAATTCTATGCAATTACTTTCTCGTTTTATACATAATATGGCCCTTAATAAATATATTGCTCATTAAAGTGTATATTAATATATTAAAATGAATGAGTTATATGATAAGACTTCTTTTAATGAATTATATGAGTGAAACTCGAGATATTCATCCATTATTAACTTTAAGAGCAAAAACTCAACATAATATTCTATATATATGTTATTATCATTTTTGAGGAGAGAGAAGGAAATTAGGTTAATTACACTCATAATTAATTACATTACATATTTTTGCTCATATCTTATCCAAAAAGATATGAGAGCTCCAAATTAACATTATCCACTTATTATCTCTTATAAAACTCCATTTTGCATAATTATTCCTCTATTATTACCTTAAGTGGGTTATTTGTGCAAATACCCCTTTATTATCATAAATGGGGGAAGAATGGAATTTCACCATCATTAATGCTCAAATTGCACATTGAGTCCAAAAATGATCCAAAAGGATGGGAAATTTATATAAAAGGTCCAAATGGACTAGAAGGCAAAGAAAAGCTCAAAAGTGGGTAAATTGCAGGAAAGAACCTAGATTTCAGTATGTTACAACACTCCACCCCTTAAAGAGGATTTCATCCCCGAAATCACAACAAGAGGAAAGAGAGGGTGAGTGTGCAACATCCCAATCTTAAACAACTAGATGGGTACTAAAAAAAGCTCTACACATAAGCCAAGTCTCACTAAGGTTTCCACAAAACCTATAGCCTTTTATCAAACACAACATAATCAATATTTTTGTCTTATTAGCATAATCTCCATCATGAAGTGGTATCATATTTATTATACTATCACTTTCAAAACAATTACATCTCAATATTATATCATGTGTATTTCCCTCATCAAGGGTTTTAAGCCAATTACGGTTTACTAAGCCATTTCAACATTAATTAATGTATTAGGTCAAAAACCTTAATAACATGAATTCATTTTCCATTATCCTCTTAAAACTATCATGTAGAATTATCACAAATTATTTTGTAGAAAAATTTAATATTATCCAACAAGTTATTAAGCCTATAATAATTCCAAATAATGTCCATATTGCACATTGTCATATCATCTTTCATACTCATTTTAATGACATAATTAATCATTTTCGTCCATTACACTTCATTTTATAAATTATACATATTTTGCATCACATTAGGCATTTATGAATATTTATGTGAATCCAATTATTCATTATCATGTTTGAGTCATTATATGCATTTTAGTGAATAGGATGTAACCCATTAAATATTAATGAATTAATTCATGTATCAAGTTATGATGATGTGTTCATTAGAGAATAAGGTGATATACTTTACATATATTGATAACTTTGTGACTATAATCCATTTATATGTATCAAGGTATATTATGTGATGATGACACCTAATGTCATTAATGTATCATGAAAGGCATTAAGGATATATATGTATATGTTGTCAAAGCTAGATGATTACATATTAGGGTTTAGGTCAACATGATCATTACATGTTAAAGAATCCTTAGGGTGCATTATCCATACACATTTTACCATTAGGGTGGCATAGTCAACGGTATGTATATTCACCATTAGTAATGAGTAAATCATTATTATGTGCATCAAGAATATGTGAAGGTTCAAGCATATGAACTATCTCTATATGACTTACTACATATATCCATGTCTGTATAAATAAACAATTTGAATTACAAGTATAATGTGTTTGGTAAATTCTTGTTCACATAAGTTATTATGTGCATATGTCCGCATAGATAGGGTTTCTAACTCTTAAGGTATTTGATTTTGCTTTTAATTGGGATTCCATCCCCCTAGAAAGAGATTTTGTCCTCGAAATCATATTTGCAAAACCAAATAGGGTACCAACACCATTACCCTCACTCCACCCCTTAAAAGGGTCAACTAAGTCAAACTAAGCTAAGGGTAAAAGGGTACATAAAACTCAACACTAAAAGGATTTATTAACCAAGCTTCAGGATGCAACATAGGGTACACTAAACCTTAAACATAGGAGTATAAGGTATTTAAGGATGGTTTTTTGTGTAAGAGATCAAATCATCACTTTTGGTTTTCCTAAGGTTTTCAACAATTAGGCAACATGCCCAAAGATAGACTATTTTGAGTTGTCTGTATCAGATCAGGCCAGGCCAAGTCATATGAGCTCAGGAGTCCTCGTTACCAAGCTAGTGGGGCGGAGGAAAATATTGCCAGCCCCCAAGCTTTGACCCTTTCTAGACACCATCACTTTCAACTTCTTGCTCTAGTAGCTTCTCAATAGACAATTCACCAAAAAGTTGACAAATTTTATTTCTAATTATGAAGTTATTATAATCCTAAATCAAACTTTCATCATAGGTCAACTCTAAGGTGAAAAACTTACTAAAGGAAACTACATATGGTAAGGGTTCCATCTAGGAGACAATTTTGAATGAGTCAAGAATCCGACTACCTTGATGCTCTGATACCATGCTGTAAAGACATAGTCTCTACTAGTAAACATGATAAACAAGTACATCAAATGTGTGGCAGCGGAAGAAATAAAACTTGACTTTATTCAAAATGTATAAAGAGTACATTACAAAATTGTCCCAAAAGGGATACATCTTCATACAAGAGCAAGGATCTAGGTAGAGGAAGACTTATACTAAGCCAATATTGTCTCCAAACAAAACAAGTTAATATATAAAGGCATCTATGACCATGCAAGATATATGTTCTTTTTCTTCTTGTCCTATCCTTAACCTTAGGTTCACCAAGCTTCCATGCGCACTCTGATCCTAATCTGGATGGTTGGGATCATCCAGTAAGAGAGAAAGGAAAAGTATGTGTCAAACAAAAGGAATAGGTCAAGTAATAGTCAACAACATTGCATAATAAAAGATTCTCTAAGCTACAAGATTTTAAGAGAATGAGACAAATATTCAAATAAGAAAAAGAGAAATGCCATAATCAATCACCACAATAGCAATCGCATAGCATGAATATATTAAGACACAAAGTCATCTCAATGTAGGGTGAGGCACCTACCGAACCTCACAAAGTGGCAGGGGGACTAAAGCCCCAGTGCCTAAATAAAGTGGCAGGGGGACTAAAACCCCAGTGCCTAATATAAAATGGCAGGGGGACTAAAACCCCAATGCCCGACAGGAGGACTAAAACCTCAGTGCCCTGTGGGTGGTTTGTACTCATGTACACTACATTGTCATTTGGCCTAAAATACATCATGCTTAAATAGTCACTTGGCAGTAGTGAGAATTATAAAAGTAACATTTGCGTCATAGCATTTGGGAATAAAACCCATGAAATAAAGGAGCCAACAAAGCAACAACAATATACAATATTTCCAAGTAAATGAGGCAACTTAAGTGGTAGCAAGATTCACATAGTTAAAATGAATGAGCCACAATGGCCTTAGAAGCATAAAATAAGTAAAGAGTCAATAAATGCAATTAGAAGGATAACAAGGCTAGCACATAATGAAGGTAGGATTGGATAAGACACAACTGAAGGATAGGTGTGATTTGCACATATACATTCCACATTCATCATAGATGTTCACATAAATAAGTTCCACATACTAAAATAAAGGTCACATAGATTAAACATAGGATTCACATACATAGGGGTCACATACCTGATCTAGATTCATTAACACACACTTTACCAAGTTGGTTGTATCACCATTCCATTTTTCCCTTGTTGAAAACATTATCATGTATTAGAATGTATTAAGGCATAAAGCGTAGGAAAAACCCTAATTTTGGAACTTTTATTCAAAACCACGATTTAAGGTTCAAAACTTAGCCTAACAGATTAGTCATATTCTCCTGAATAATAAAACATATTTTATTACCCAATTTGGAGTTAAAATAGATTAATTACACATTTTAGATCATTTAATATAATCAAATAGGTATCCAAAGAAAAATTCAAAAAAGGAATCATAATTGGGACTCAAGAATAATAAAATCAGATTCTACATAAAAAATCCTTTCCAATGACTATTTATTTGCATTTTTCTGACCATGGATCGATTTACTATGAATTAAGTAAAATCACCCAATCAGAATGCAAGAAAACCATAGCGTGACAGTAATTTAAATGAAAATGCAATTCAATGTAAATAATAGGTAAAATGACCAAAGTGCCCTTGCGTATAAAATGAAATCGACTGAAACACTAAGGGCAGTACTGTCATCTGAATGTAACAAACCTTGCAAGCGAGAAACAAAACTCAAAGTGCAATTACGAGATTTCCCATCCTCTGTAAATCGTTACGTTGGTTGCGCATGACCATTTTGGTCATTTCTTGACCTGGCTTCTTCCAGCCATGGTCATGGCGCGAGCAGGTTCACACAGGCTCTCGGTTCCTTTGCCTCGAATCGCCTTCAGGGCACGTCACTGAGAACAGAGAATGGGAATGAATTCCCTAGTTTCCTTTGAATACGAGGATCACTAGATCTAGACCTTGCATGCTCAAAAGAGTGGAGATTGGACTAGACATGGCTGGAGCAGAGGAAGAAGAAATGGGGAAACAAATCACTGAAAACACAAGGCAACAAGAAACTATGGTCGTGATTACCTTCATGGGGCCAAGGCGAGTCGAAAGAATGCATCACCGTGGGCGGAGGAGCACCAGGGCCAGGAAAAGTAAGGCACCATCGACGACCCAAAATCGAGCTATAAGACCCAATGATAGAGTGCACCACGAGACCAGGTAACAAGGCGGAAAGAAAGAGGAAGCATCGATGATGCTTACCCAGCAACCAATCGAACGGAGGTGGCTTCTTGAGACAAGGGGAGGTCGCCATCGCCGGGGAAGAAGACCAAGTAGGTCAGGGTCTTTGGGGGAAAACGAGGAGAAATTGGTTGAGGAGGTGGAAGGCTCGAAGCCTGAGGAAGCTTTAGACACCCTTAAATAGGCGTGGGGATGGTCAGAGCTTGCTCTGCAACTCCTTGGCGGAGAGGAGGAGGCGGCCCAGGTTGGGCATTTTGCCAAATCAGCGAGGTAGGCGATGAATTAGGGTTCATTCAAACCAGCTCGTCGAGGCGAAGCCAACAGACTTGAAATCGTGTGAAACAGTTAACCACAGAGAGAGACTGTGGCTGGGGAGCTCGGCGGCCGAAGATGTTCAGCTGGTCAGAGGTTGAAGGAGACTTAGTGAACGTCAGATCGTGCATGGGTCCGCGATGATTGGATCATGGCCGTACGATGGCACTCCAGCTAAGGGGTGTGCGTGACACATCAAATAAAGCTGAACTATAGCGTTAAATGACTTAATAACTGAAATCGATTTAATGCTATGACCACACTATATTAAAAGCGTATCAAATCATTTTGATGGGTCAAATGAAGTCCAAAAGGCACCAAATTTTAACCATTAGCTCACATTAAAGTCTATAACAATTCTATGAAATTACTTTCTCGTTTTTTACATAATATGGTCCTTAATAAATATATTTCTCATTAAAGTGTATATTAATATATTAAAATGAATGAGTTATATGAAAAGACTTCTTTTAATGAATTATATGAGTGAAACTCGAGATATTCATCCATTATTAACTTTAAGAGGAAAAACTCAACATAATATTCTATTTATATATGTTATTATCATTTTTGAGGAGGGAGAAGAAAATTAGGTTAATTACACTCATAATTAATTACATTACATATTTTTGCTCATATCTTATCCAAAAAGATATGAGAGCTCCAAATTAACATTATCCACTTAATATCTCTCATAAAACTCCATTTTTCATAATTATTCCTCTATTATTACCTTAAGTGGGTTATTTGTGCAAATACCCCTTTATTATCATAAATGGGGGAAGAATGGAATTTCACCATCATTAATGCTCAAATTGCACATTGAGTCCAAAAATGATCCAAAAGGATGGGAAATTTATATAAAAGGTCCAAATGGACTAGAAGGCAAAGAAAAGCTCAAAAGTGGGTAAATTGCAGGAAAGACCCTAGATTTCAATATGTTACATGGTGGCAGTGGTGGGTTTTTGTTGTGGCTGGATGGGGTGGTGGTGGGATGGTAGGAATGGCGTGAGGATAGGGGCGACGAGATTAGAAGATGCGGCTGGGTAGGGAGGGAGGGATAGAAACATATGTCGTGGGGGGGAGGTTGATCGAGTACATGTATAGGGGGAAGCTAGGAAAGGAGGAGAAACATTATAGTTAGGGAGAAGTTAAGGGGGATCAAACTTCTCTGATACCATGTAGTAGAATAATTAGATTCTATTATTTAGATGAATAATACAATACGGACCCCCTCCTTATATAGGATAGTAGTAGTTAATAACACAAACTTCACCAATATGGGGTAAAAGATAAGATACTACAAAGAGTACAAAATAAATAAATATATATCATTAAACTAAATATATTAACATGCCCTATTATCACTTTAGAATTGGATAAGCTACATAAAATCTTGTCTATCCATTCAATAATCTTTGACATTTGACATTATTAACTTCTAAGGAGTCATATGTCCATAAAAATGACTTATAATTTACATAAAAGGTACATACCTAATAATACATTGATATGAAAATTCACCTTATAATTTAATCATGGCATCTATTGGTGCTCAATTTTCTCTTCCTATATGCAAGACTCTGGTCTTTGTTGTATGTTTTACTGTCAATTGCTATTTTTATGGTGGCATAACATAAAAAGTGGATATTCACTCATGGTTTTTTTTACTGAAATCCATTTTTTCAAAATTAAACTTTTAATCAGTGTATGTATTTCATAACTAATGTGCCTTTATTAATTGTTTTTCTTCATGATTATTTATTATACTAAGTCGAGTGACCTTTGATATGTTACCACTTCTTCAATGTTTTCTTAATCCTCGACTGTGAAACCCTTTTGTTATATATTTCATGACCTTAACATTTTTAATGATACAAAGAAAAGAGGTAGGATAGGAGGCATGGGGCGGTGACAAGGATTTGGTGTCCAGTAATAATGAAACATTGTTTGAACAAAGACATGAGTCTATAAAGCCACTTCAACCTACATGATTCTAGATATATGTTTTTCATCTTTTGATGGCCTGGATATGCATATTTCTAGTTTGATTTTTATGGTTAGATGTCCTCTACAAGCCATATGCAGTTTGAAGGGATTTTTTTGGTACCGTCAGAATGTTTTTCTAATTTTTGTGAATACCGTTATTGTAGCAGTTTTTGCATTGTTTTGCAGTCAGATAGGTTTTGTATAAGAACAATTTTTCAATTAAATTATTAAGAGAAGTATGCTTCCTTCCTAACAATACTTGATTTTAAATGAAATAAACATAAGATGCATATTAAATTGTTTTACGACCTTAACCCTTTTATTGATACAAAGGCAACATGTAGTATAGGTGGTATGGGGGGTGACAAGGATTTGAAGTCAAATAACAATGAAGTACTGTTGGAACAAAGACACGAGTCTGTAAAGCCACTGGAACCTACATGATTCTTGATATTCAATATTTTTGGTTTGATTGCTATGGTAAGATGTTCTATTTTCCATTTTTGATTATCCTGATTTTTTTGGTACATTCAGAATGTTTTTTTGGTTTTTGTGAACACCGATTGTAACAGTTTTTGCATTGTTTTGTAGTCAAATAGGTCTCTATAAAAGAATAGTTTTACTATTAAATTAATAAGAGAAGTATGCTTCCTTCCTAAGAATACTTGATTCTAGATGGAATAAACATTGGAAGATGTCGTATTCCTTCTCCAGAGTATCATTTGTTGTTATTTTTGTGATTCAATTGATACCTTTTTGCTTTTAAATATGCTTCAAACTTTATTGAATTGTGTACTTTATTAAATGATCTTCTTGGGACTTGCTAATTATTTGTTATTCTATTTGTTAAAACTAATTATTTACAAATTCATTTTAGCTCTATTTGTTTTAAAATTGGGATAAGGAAAACTAAAACTAGACAGTTTGTCAATTTGACTTTATTTGATATTTGAAAATTCTTCTATTTTGATCTTTTGAAGCTTTACCTAGTTACATAAATTATTATTGGAAATATGTGATATCCTATTTGATGATCCTAATATTTTACATATCAATTTGATCCATATTTAATATTTCTTTTATATAAATAAAAGAACAAAAACTAGACAATTTGTCCATTTGATTATTTTTGATATTTGTCAATGAGAATATATTATTAATCGTTTGGTAGGTGCGTATCATATGGCATGTTCCATGTGTAAGTATTCATGCATATTTACAATTTTAAATCTTTCTTGTGTATATCATGGACTATATTTTTTGAATTTTACCATAGATTTTGTCAATTGAATTTTTTAATAAAGTATATATATTTCATTAAAAAACTCTACCTACACTTTTACGGTGTAAGTTGACAATCATTCCTGTCACATTTTGTTATATTTATACTGTTAGAGAGTCTGGTTTATTTAGTTAATTAAGTTAATTAAGTCTATTTGCATATGTGCCTAAGTGTGTCTTGGCGCATTAGGGTTTAGTCTAAAGTTTGTAGGCTTCCCCCTTCTACTATATAAGGAGAGGGATTCCTCTCATAATTTATAATGAATAACCTTCTTTTTCTTCATAACATGGTATTAGAGCAATGATCCAACATTAGCCTAGAGGACAAAAATATTTACTTCCGCCTGCGGGCGGCAGTCACCGTCTCTTCTTGGCTTGGCTGCTTGCCAGGCAACATCCTGACCTCCATGGTCATCTCGTTTCTTCTTTCTTCATCATAAAAATTGTATCTTTTTGTTGGCGCTCTTATTTTCGGCCACGGTCTATATTTATTTACCTCTCCCACAGTCTTGTCTAGTCGTCTCCTTCCCAGATCCTCCCTATCTGCCTCCCTATCTCCCTCCTATCCCGTCTGACGTGACACCCACAAAAACTAGTAGGGTTGTCAATGAGTAAGGGTTCACTCGTTTACTCTTTACCCATACCCTGTAGGGGATGGGTAAGGGTAAAGGATTTTCTTACCCTTTATCCTTTACCCACTACCCTCCAACCCGCTACCTTTGTGGTAAGGGTAAGGGTAAAGTATTACCCATACCCTCTAACCCGCTACCCGCCAATATTTATATATAATATATTAAATATATTGTCATTTTTTGTTTAAATCTATTAAATATTCAATATGATATGGTGATCATTGAATATAATACATAGTTTTCTTATTTACTTTGTATGTAGCTAATTCGGTCATGTATACATCACCATTTTGAAGGTGTAAGACCAACATGTATGAATTATGTACCATTTGACATAATATTGTAGAAGATTACTTAGCACCATTATGAATATTTATAGTCATTCATGAACATCTTGATACCTCACTTAAATATATAAATATATTAGGAAGCCTATTATTGTTAATATTAGCATACATTTTGGGAAGACATATAAATTTCCCGCCCCATCCTTACCCTCTTCATTTACCCTGTGGGTAAGGTTTAGGGGAGGGTAAGGATATTGGTGGAGTGGGGAATTACCCATATCCTTACCTGCCACTCTTGGTGGGTAAGGGTAAGGGTAAGACCTTCCCCTCCCCATTGGTAGCACTAACGACAAGTGAAAATCCTACCTTGGACTCATCTACAACTCGCACGTATTGTGCCTTAGGCACATATTCTATTCAGGCAGGTCTCTTAAGAGCATCAAGACTTGCGTTTCACCGTCTATTACTAGCATTCAACGTGGCCTATAACCAACGATATAGTAAAGTCCATTTTCGTATTCACAGACAAGGACAAAAGTGCC
This sequence comes from Alisma plantago-aquatica, assembly GCA_963693085.1. NCBI lineage: Eukaryota > Viridiplantae > Streptophyta > Magnoliopsida > Alismatales > Alismataceae > Alisma > Alisma plantago-aquatica. Next base: position 1,004,375,447 of record OY856409.1, read on the forward strand.
ACTCACTTGAATGGGGGATGCAGAGAATTTTTTGATCTTTGCTCATAATAAAGACAATTAGGTTTTGTATTAAATTGTGCACATGTCGTCCTTTCCTTACAAAAATTCATCTTTTACTTCCAATTGGAGCAGATCTCCTCCATGGCGCAGGTATCCATACCAACAATGAGTCAAAGCCGGAACGAGTGGGTATAACATTGTTGGGCTCTCCACTCTGCCAATGGATCCAAGAAAAAACATTCTCTTTGATTATTCATAATCATGACGTTGGGGTTGCTTGTCCTACCACTCAACAAACAACTCCTTTTCATTGTCGTACTACTTAGTTTTCAAAAATCCAATGTTCACAAAGACAAGTGTGCAAGATGGTGCAGTGGTTCACAAAGATCATTTTGACGGATATGCCACTTGAGTTCAAAGACAACCACAACTTTCTGGTGGGTCAGTACTTTCAGAGGGACCATTTTATTCGAAACTGAGATTCGATACAATAGACATCATCTTTAAGTCATGCTACACTTTGTCGACTAAAAATCATATAACTGTGAATGACTATATCAATCTTCGTAGGTATATGCTTCACATATTAACTTTCATAAGAAACCACTAATGCCTTATTACCCATCATGAATTCATCTCTAGGGTGGCCATGCCCCCAACTCCCTAACAATGCTATGACTTATTTTTCTGCGGTGTTTCTTTATCATTGTCTACCCAACCACTTTAAATCTTTCTGTGGTTGGTGTGAGGATGAAAAATAGAGGAGAAATGAGATAAGTATGGAAAATTTCTACTTCTAACTATGAGGATCTTCTTGCTACTATGTATATTTGTGGATTTTTATCTCTTCTTGAAGAGTTTATGGACTTCTACTATTGATGCTAGTACTATATGCTTCTTGGAGAACTTACTATCTGGTGCTTCATGTCTATTGCTTGCTTTTTCAAGCTGATAGTCTTCTATCCGACTACGCTCAACTCTACTTTCTACTTTTTGTCTGTGCTTTATTTGTATGTTGACATTGTCCATGCTTTGTGCAGGTTGACTCTTTACTTGTCCGTTCTTTCTTTGCACGTTGACTACTACTATGACTGTAAACCAACACCCTCTGGCCTTTTATACTATGAACCAACACTCTCTAGACTGTGACGATAACGACTGTGATGAAGACTCTAATACTTTGTTGTTGTTTAGTACTACTCCAGATGCCACATCCTTTTGATCAAGATACCTATTTGCGATCGACACTTGTGACTTGCACATACTTCATATTTGACCCTTTTGACACACCTGCTGTGTATTATCTACTTGAGGGGGAGTATCTGAGGGATGAGTGTTTTATTATAATCTTGAGGGGGAGTAATTATTATAAGGGCTTGGTTTGTCCTTTTGTTCTGCTTCTTTATCTTTATACTGTCGGACTGTTTGCAAACCGACTTGAGATTCTCCCAAGCTTCAGCATGAGGGGTAGTATTAGAGATTCTGGTTTATTTAGTTAATTAAGTTAATTGAGTCTATTTGTATATGGGCCCAAGTGTATCTTGTCCCATTAGGATTTGGTCTAAAGTCTGTATGCTTCCTCCTCATCCTATATAAGAAGGGGGTTTCCTCTTAACAATTATAATGAATGGCCTTCTTTTACTTCATAACAAATACTTCACCAGCCCCAACATAGTTGATATTGATCATTAGCTTATGATTTTTTATTATCTTTTTGTGATTGTTAAGTTCTACGTGTGTGTTTAGGCTTGTAATGTTCAAGTCTCCATATGATTTCATGTTGATACCCATCTTAATTAAGCAAGGGTTTCAATTGCCGACACGTAGAATTTCAGAACATTTCTTTTTTATTCTTTCAGCTAAATATTTCCATGTTTACTGAACAATCAAATATAGTATCTTCAGGCCAAGCCACTTTCTCCGCCTGAATGTTTGAGCTTGTTTATATCCTGGCCAGTTGATATAGTATTTAGTTTATCCAAACTTTCAAAGAATGCATCAGTTGACTATTTTTATTTTATATCACATACATCAGACTAGACTTTTGAGTTTGAGTCCCAAATTTAGTACACACGTGGATTAAGGGAGATGGATGGTCATGACCCTAAGGAGATCGTGAGGGCGATCATGTGGCTTCTTGGCCCGGCGGCTCCACTGGCGCCGCCACCTACCTTCGGCTAGGCACTCTACATCCCGGAGTCCACTCATATGTTCCCTGGGAATCCTCTCCCCGACCTCTACCCCACCTTGCTTGATGAGTCTCGCCATCGACTGAGAGTGGCCAGCAACTGCGCTGGTGTGGTGGAGTAATCGGTTAATCGACACTTCCTTCATGGTGTTGTTCTCCTCGCAGGTCCTGCGACCGCCTATTCCCAGCCTTGGCCTGTGCCGTCGAGGTCTCATGGCCAGAAGGAATTTCATGGGAGGAAATGAGCCCTTTTCTTAGACAATCCTGGACCCATGCAGTTGATATTTACCGTTTTTCTAACAGGAAGGCTGTGGCTTTCTTCTCCAGCATTGAGGAAGCAAATCAAACCCGGGAGGGCAGGCAGTTGCATCTTCATGGCGAAAAGATCACCTTGCTCCCGATGCGCGAAGGAGGAGCGGGAGCTCGCATGGAGGCGATGTGGTTCTGGATCACTGAATTACTTAGTTTGGCCACGTACTCTGATTGACGATCGGCCTTGGGAGATAGCTGGGGATTTTAATGTGGGCAAAAAAACCTAAATGGCACATTTGCCAATTTTTATTACCTAAATGGCACGTTCTTGAACTTATTGCCCAAAATGGCACATTTCAGGAGCAATGCGTCCCCGCGGGGGACACATTAGTCCCATAGGAGGGCAATGTGTCCCGGTTCAGGACGCATTGCCCTCCTGTGGGACCAATGCATCCCCTGCGGGGATGCATTGCTCAATGACTCCCCATGCAGGACGCATTGCACCAATGCGTCCCCATATAGGACGCATTGCATTTTTAATCATATTTTTGCAGTCACTGATATTGTTTCATGGTTATTGATATGTATATTAATAATATTGATTATATTTGTACATTTACAATTCATTCACTTGTATTTGGATGTCTATAATATACCCAATTATTATAAATTTGTCAATTTCAATAGCTCCTAACATGCGTATAGAATATATAAGTATATTGCAACCAACATCAGTTGGTTCCTAATTGATTATATAATAAGAACTTAATCCAAAAAAATGTGATAGTAATTAAAAACAAGGTTAAAACATGAACCAACATGACGAGAAAATAATACACAACATAACAATATGATAGATCCAAAATGAACCAATGTGATATCATAATATGATAGATCCACATACAATAGATGTCTTCACAAAGGCATACATACACAACAGAACAATATGATAGATCCAAAATGAACCAATGTGATATCATAATATGATAGATCCATGTACAATAGATGTCCTCACAAAGGCATACATACAAAACTGTACAATATATAAAAAACTAAGTACGTCGTCCTCGCCCACGACGTCCTTGCCCACCTCCCTCTACATCAGGATCCTCTATACTGATGTCATATGGAGACGACTGAACTGGGGACAACTACGTAGGAGGCAACTGGAGAGCATCAGGGAAGAAATGAAAAGGTGGAGGTGGGGTGAGGGGTCTCTGAAAACTAAGATAGGATGCATCAGGTGGGGTGCATCCTGAGAAATCAAACGGAGTAGGTGAATATGTGACATAAGATGGTGGTCGGCTCTCGGGAATAATTGGTGGTGGGAATGGAGTGTATGGAATAGAAGAAGAACTTGCTCCATAGTATGATGGTGGTTGAGGTGGGGTGATGAATGAGGAATATGAAGCAGCTCCTGAAAAATATGGCACTGTCGGTCCCCATGATATGAACTGAGAAGTGGGAGTGGGAGTGGGCTCAGTTTTAGGAGTAGGAGGAGTAGGAGTGGGCTCAGGGGTTGTGGTATGAGTGGGTATGGGATCCCACGGCTGAGCATAGTCGGGAAGACTATCAAAGTAACTCCCATGGATGTTGTAGATGCCGTCTCTGATCTGTGCAGGGGCGTGCTCTAATGTCGCTCGGATCACCACCTGTGTTTGTACCTATAAAACAAAGTATGTACACATAATAAAGACCAATTACATATATTACAAATAACAAAGATAAATAATAACAGTTTGTAAAAGAACTGTCCAAGTACTCTGTCGGGAAAGTGCCACTCCACTATTGTGTAGCACAATAGAGGCACTCGTGCCAACCAAATATCACTACCATCTCTACAAATGGCAGGCAATCTCTCGAGAACATCAGCAATGTAAGGAGTCAACTCTATCTGTTATTCATATAGACAACATGTATCATATAAAATGGAGTAAATTGCAAATAAATAAAACATATACCATACAATAGAGGTAAGTAAGTTATACCTGTGAGGGAAAAATCTGGTCAAATGCTGAATCGTAAAACTGAATTGTTCCCCTAATAGTTTGACTCCTTTGGACAAAGGTAGGCCACCTATTAAAATGACAAACTAAATTTAGATAAACACTACATAATGTTTGGACAAATATAAAAATTAATTGTGTAGATGTTTAACCTGTAACCCAAGGGAACATCTTCTGGCCAATCATCCCAGCGCATTGCAATTGTACTCGGGTGTCCAATTCCCAACCTCTCCCAACACCACAACTGTAATAGGCACACACAACCTGATAGATGGGCAGTTCTCCTGGACCGGGTGGTTGCCTTATACAATTTTGTATATAAGAAAGCTAGAGTTGCAGCACCCCAAGATAGAGTACTACAACGTGCAAAATCGGACACAAGAGGGAGGTACCTAACATGAACTCTGTCCCCTGTACTATCTGGGATAAGGTAACTACCTAAGAAATATAAGAGATATGCCCTAGTATACCTTATCCTCAGTTCTAATTGTTGTTCTTCATCACCCTCGGTCAGATCCATATCCTTGAAGGTCTCACGCAACCAAATCAAGGAGATATGCCCCTTAGACATCCCATCTGGTGCATCTCCTAAGAAATTCTCACAAAGGTGAGTCCATGAAGAAAATTTCCCCTCATCTACACCTAAAGGATATGAAGCTATAACCGGTGGGACATCAATCCTCAGGCCTAAAGAACTGCAACATCCTGAAGAGTGACACTCATCTCAAAAGGGGGAAACCTAAAAGTATTGCTAGAGTTGTCCCACCTGTTAACTAATGCAGTGATTAAAGTAGGGTCAAGGTGGATACATAGTAGCCTATGAACAAGCCCAAAACCAGCCATGGAAATATTTTCTAAAACATCCTGGTCAGTAATAGGCCATTGTGCCAACATGATGTGGTGCTGGGAGAGTCAGTAGGTTGCTTCTCTAGGAGCCATATCTATGAAAAGTGAAAATATTACATTAAATGAAAAGTACAAATATTGTACAACATTTAAGTTTGTCAAGATTCTTCATTAGATAAGATGAAATTAATTCAAATACATGAACCACCAAACAATATAAAAATACAACATGAACTACTAAAAGAGAAATACTACAACAATTAGTTACTGCATTTGATTCAATATCTCATCTAGAGGTTCATAAAATGGCCACATTTGATGTACAACTCGATGTATCTCTGGATGTGATACAGCTAACTATTTTTTAACTTGTGCATTGATTGGCATTGCTTTCTGTTTCGTGTGATCCCAATACCAACCAGGTAGCTCAAGAAGTTCTTCATACATGTGAAACATTTGCTTTAAAAATTGTCAATGAAATTTTGCTTGTTCTTTTGTCACTATAAATCCTAACTTGTTGTACAACAAATCTGGTACATCATTCCAGTCATCATCCAATAGAGTTTGATGAGCCATTTTCCCTGTAGGCACTTCGTAGCTATTATTTGGATTAACTCTACGGACATGTGAAATGTCCATGTCCTTCGATGAGCCATCTATAAAAAAACCATTATAAATTCATTGTTTTAGTGAAATTGCAAACGTTACATGACTTGAGTAAATTAAAATTTCAAACATTACATGACTTGAGTAAATTGAAATTGCAAACATTACATGACCAGACATCATATGACATTAGGAAAAGTGCGTCTATTATGGCCCTTTCTGCCACACTTATGACAGTGATATGTATACTGATTTGGATCAACATCCATAGTTGAATGCCTTCTCTTTTTCTTTGGTCTTCCAGCTTGCCTTCGTTTCCTAGGGGGTAATAAGGGATAAATACCTCTACTTTTATCAAATTGAGGTCAATACCTCTTGTCGGGAATACCACGAAATTCAGTTCTGTATGCATTTAGATAAGCCTCATTTGTATAATATGCACTCACAAGTGCATCAAGATCCCAATTGACAGAGTCTGCAGCTACCCAAACATGAGAGCATGGATAATGCCATTGTTGTGGAAAACCACAACTGCATTGACTGCCACCATTTGGACGCACTATTACTTGAAATCTATATCCATCCATGTCACCAACAAGCCATTCATCATTGTTCACACGGATGTGTATTGTCAATTTTTTTGCATCCTCTCGAAAATTATAAAGCTTATCATGAACCCTAAAGGGCCATTTCAGTCCATCTTGTGCACGTTTATTTGTGAGATTACGCCTATGCAGCCACATGGCCACAGAGCGATAGTATGTGGCAACAATTAACGCTTGTATTGGCAAACCTCTAACACCTTTTAAGACTCCATTACACCCTTCAACATGATTGGTAGTCAATGAGCCATACCTGCAACCTCTGTCATATGCGAGAGCCCAAAGTACTGGATTTTGGCCTAATAAATACGCCTTCGTTGTTGGTTCTATGGTTTCTATAACAGTCATATGACGATCAAATTCATGTGTATCAGTTGTGGATCCCACCTTCCACAAAAGCTCCCTCAACTCCTTGGACTTGAAATGCTTATGGAAGTTCTCCCGAAGATGTCGAAGACAATAACGATGTTGAGCCCAATCAAATTTTGATTCAAGTCCTGGAAAAATCCCACTCATTCGATCAGAAATAATACACAAGTCTGTACATCATGGAATGATTGGAATACAAGTTTGTAGACAACCAAAGAACCACTCCCAGGAGTCCTTATTTTCTTTCTCGACAACAGAAAAAGCAAGTGGAAATAGACCATTATCAGCATCTATGTCACATGCAATGAGAAGTATGCCAGTATATTTTCCTGTTAAAAATGTGCCATCAACAGTAAGAACATGCCTACAATAGGCCCAACCCCTCACAGCTGGACCAAATGCCCAAAACACCCGCTTGAATCTACGAGTGCCTTCAGTTTGAAGGGTATAATCATCAATAAGGTGGGCATATATAGTTCTTGGAATATATTGTGTCAGAGAAATCAGGAATGACAACAAACTATGATATGATGATTCCCAGTCTCCAAATATTTTACAAACAACCTTCCTCCTCGCTAGATATGCCTTCTTGTAAGATATATTGAGCCTTAGTTCAGCATTCACCTTGTAACGAATTTCTCGTGTCGACATATCCAATCGTGATACTAGGATTGGCATTATCATTCGAGCAATATAAGATGTTGTGACTTGGTGATGATCATGATTCATAACAGTTAATTCACAATTGTGGTCTGCTTTACAACGTTTTATCTTCCACATGCCACCTGCTGGACTGGCAAGCGGTCAATCTCCAAGAACATCGTTGATCATGGATACAAACAAGTTTAAGATGACGATTATTTGAGTGTAATGTACGATACTGGACATTCTCTTGTACCGACCATTTTTGGAGCGTCTCAACCAGTACAACTTTAGATGCAAATAAAGCACCCTCATATATAGCAGCACTGGAAGGATTGTAATTGAGATGAAATTCATGACGAAAATCTTCCAACCAGTCATCATCTTGAAAAGCTTCATAGTTGGAATCAATGTGTTCATGTTGGGGCCATTGGTTGTCAAATATGGATGGAATAGAACTCAATGCTGCAATAGAGTCAGGGAATGGATGTGTGTGCTCATCATCGGTTTCAGTCAATGACTCATCCTCAGGTGGTTCACTGTTATTACCACCTTCAATATCACTATTGTTATCACCTTCGTGATCACTATCATTATCACCTTCATGATCAATATCATTATCTCCCTCCTCAACCTCAACACCAATATTCTCAGTAGTAAGATTTTGAGAAAATTCAGGTGGTTGACTCCACTCAGCAGTTAAATTGCTAAGACTGAATTGAGGTGGTTGACTCCATTCAGTAGTTAAATGACTTTGAGAGAATTGAGGTGGTTGACTCCATAAATTATTGTGAGGGAATTGAGATTGAAATTGATTCAATAGACTCATTAAACAAGGTTGTTGGTGGATAGATGTTTTTTCAAGAAACACATCAATATAGGCATCAGCTGAAAGTGATAACAAGGTTCTGTATGCATCATCATCATCAACTTGTACGAGCATGTGATTTTCTCTAGGGAAAAGATAGGATATTTTGATAGAGAAGTGGTTGGGATTGATATCAAGTGTTGTATAGATATATGATTTTAGTTCAGATAGAGTATTAATAAGTGAAATGTTTATGGGTCTAACAGATCGACTAGAATAAGACCCATCAGAGAGAAATTGCCCATCATATTGCATCTTCACAATTCGTGAATTTGAACTAGATGCCATGTTCCTATATTTTAGAATATTATATTAACATCAGAAAGAAATTTATATTTTATAACATTATATTAACATGAATTAATATTTTAGAGCAGTGACATCATTTTTAAAATAATAGTTAATATTTTAGAACAATAATTTTGAATTTGGAATTAAATTTATTTTACTACTTTTTCTATAACATTAACAGTGAACAACAATTTAGAACAACAATTTTGCTATTTTTTCAGTAAAATTAACTAACATTTCATAACAACAATTTTGCTAATTTTTTAGTCACACTAACATTTCAGAACAACAATTTTGTAATTTCGAACAATAATTTTTCAGGTATTAATTAGCCTTCAATTGTCATTTTCTACATCATTATTTCAGTAATGTGGAATTAAGGAGTAACAATACAATTATTTCAGTTGTAATATTTCGTACTAATGTTAAGTTCAAGTTTTAAAAATTAAAATTTTGGTAGAATAAATACCTCAAATGGAGAGTTATGTGTTGACAATCGAAGAATACAAGAAGAGAAAGAAGAAGCTCCAAGATCGTCTCCGAGCAGTTTAAGATATCAACTCCAAGATCGCCCGAAATAAGCTAGAAATCGCCTCCAAGCAGTAGAAATCCGAGAAAAAGCTCCAGAGTAATGGGAGTATAGAGCAAGAGTAAGGAAATGAAGAATGGTGTGAGTTTGAGGGTTGATTTCGACCAATATATATAGGGGAGCAATGCGTCCCAGTTGGGGACACATTGCGCCCACGTGGCACCGCCCCGCGCCGCGCCGCGGCCCCAACGACAAAATAGTCGTTTTCCAGGGAGCAATGCGTCCCCGTCCCGGACGCATTGCCCGCGTGGCAATTTCTAGCCGTTGGGGGCGTCTCCGCGAGCGACACATTGGCCCCACAAAGGGCAATGCGTCCCGCTTCGGGACGCATTACCCTCCTGTGGGGTCAATGCGTCCCCTACTGGGACACATTGCCCTCACGCGAGACAATGCGACCCGGCGGCGGACGCATTGGTCCCACGAGAGGGCAATGCATCCCGAACCGTGACGCATTGCCCTCTTGTGGGACCAATGCGTCCGCCGCCGGGACGCATTGGCTCGCGTGAGGGCAATGCGTCTCTAGAAATGTGCCATTTTGGACAATAAGTTCAAGAACGTGCCATTTAGGTAATAAAAATTGACAAATGTGTCATTTAGATTTTTTTGGCTTTAATGTGGTCCGCACCACTGATGAAGAACGAGGCATTAATGCTCCGGAGTTCCATGCTATACTCGATTTCAACAATTTCATCACTGATGCTGATCTGTTTGAAACTCCCTTCGACGGCAGTCGGTACACCTGGGTGGACAAGCAACACCATACGCCAACTGCGTGGGAACGATTGGACAGGGTCCTTGTTCATCCACGATGGCGGCAGAACTTCATGGGCACCTGTTCTTTTCATCTCACTCGATACAGAGTATCAGACCATTGCCCCATCCTTGTCAAATCCGGACGCAGCCAACATCAACGATCCAAACTGCCTTTCACTTTCCTATCCGTCTGGCTCAAACACCCTGAATGCATGCATATCATAGAGAAAGTATGGGCCATGGAGGTACATCGTCTACTGTAAAATGAAACATCTGAAGAAAGAGCTGAAGCGATGGAACAAGGTTACGTTCGGATCTTTTCAGCAGCGACGGAGGGATCTCGAAGATATGATTCATGTTCTTCAGATAGAGTTTGACGAGCAACCAAATCTCAGTAATGAGACCTCGCTGATAGACGCTGAGAATGAGCTTCAACAGATTCAGAAGGTTTGGAAGGAGAAATCCAGAATCTCCTGGCTCTCAGACGGAGAACACAATACTTCTTTCTACCACGCCAGTGTCAAGGCCAAGCGCCGCCACCGCGCGCACTATTCAATCCATGGTCCTTCCTGATGGATCAGTCTCAGACAACCCTGAGATCATGGCTCAGGCAGCAGCCGCAGATATATTCACCGCCGGAGATTCTTTTGATCATCAGGATTCCCTTGCTTCAGCCAGTGATGAACTCTGATGATAACATAGCCATCATTGCGGCGCCATCTGAGGAAGAAATTCTTCTAGCCATTAGAGCTATGAACAGCAGCTCTGCCCCGGGCCCGGACGGTTTTACTCTCCTTTTTCGCTGCTGCATGGAACATCATCAAGCTTGACATCACCCGTCTTGCCAAGGCTTTCTTTGAAGGCCAATGCTGCCACAGAAGCCTCATGTGCTGTCGCATAGCCCTCATCCCAAAGATTTCTTCTCCGACGACTCTTGTCAGCGACTTCAGACCAATTTCCATTAAAAATGTTCTGCTGCGTATCCTTGCAAGCAGTAGATTTACTCCTCACATCTCCAAGCTGGTATCTGAAGTTCAAGCTGCTTACATCCCAGGCAGGGACCTCACAAACCACATCAGGCTCACTAAGGAGCTTATGCATGATCTTAAAAAAGGTCATCCATTTCCAAACGTTGATGAAAGCCTATGATCGAGTGGTTTGGAAAGTGTTGGAGAAGGTCCTGGAGCGCTCCGGCCTTTTCCCTAAAACTATTAGGCTATGCCTTAAGTTCTACAGTGGCACTTGGGCTACCATATCCCTTGGGGATAGGACTGATGGGTTCTTTCAGATTCATCGCAGCCTCAAGCAAGGGAATCCCTTATCTCCGTATCTCTTCATTATTTTTGAAGACATGATAGCTAGGAGCATGCATCATGCGATAGCTAGTGGACACCTTGCTCACTTTTACACCAGAGGAGATGCTGAAGCCCCCCCCCCCCCCGTCGCAGATGATATGATTCTCTTCGCTAATGCGTCGCCCACTTCTGTTGAAGCCATCAACAACATCATCTCCCTGTACGAGAATGCAACAGGTTAATAGAGCGAAATCAGTTTGCATGACTGGAGCATCATCAGCTGCCGACTCTGATCTGATTGCTGCTGCCCTCGGTGTTGAGCTTGCAGACCAATCCTTCCAATACCTGGGGGTTCCTATTGCATATGGCAGAACCAAGTTGCGATCTTTTGATTTTTTAGTGGAGAAGATGCCAAGCTGCTGTGCTGGACGCAAGCTGCGCATCAAGCATTCGCTTGCCTCCACCACCCTATACGCGGCTGGCACAGTTGGTATACCTGCTCGTATTTGTGACAGGCTAGAAGCGTTGATGTCTAAGTTCTTATGGACAGATAGATCCAACAGTAGACGTCGGGCATGGGTGTCTTGGAGCAAGCTATCCACTGCCACGTCTCATGGTGGTCTTGGTCTTGATTCTCTGCGGGTCATCTCTAAAGCGTACGTCTTGATTCGACCTGGGCAAGGTTCTGCAGACGTAAATACGCTGCCCCTTTCAAGCACAGGTTTGGCAACTACCCTCCATACCTCAAGATAAGCTCTTCCGCATCCCCTTATTGGAAGCAGATCTGGCGCACCTTTCCCTACTTCCACCCGCATTGCAGATGGATCGTAGGATCGGGTGATATTTCGCTCTGGGACTCTAGATGGAGTGGCTTGGAGCTTGCTGACTTTGCCCTCGCCGACAGTGACAGACATCTGGATTTTAAGCTAAAAGACTTTTGGAATCATGACTTGGGCTGGGATTGGGCAACCCTCCAACAGATCCTTAATGAAGATGGCATCCACCTATATTCAAATCTTGTCATGCATCTATCTCCGGACACCCCGACAAGCTGATCTGAAATCACGAATATGCTGGAGATTTCTCTATTCGTTCTGTGAAAAAGCACATTCTCCATGTCGGTGATGATCACGTACGTAGGAAGGTCGTTTGGGAAGATATATATGGGATCTGATTAATCCCAAGACCAGCGCAATCATCTGGAAGATTGCTCATCGTTACATTCCCACGGATGATAATATTTGCTAGATGCCAGATTCAGATCGTCTCCCGTTGCTCCTGCTGTGATGAACCGGATATTGAAAACATGCACTACCTCTTCTTCATAGGACAGATGGCGAGGTATCTTTGGCAGAGATTTGAGCCATTGTTGATCAGCCGCCTCTCACCTTGATTGCTGACATCATTGCAAGGAGCAGCCGACTGAGGAACACATCATCTACCAGAGAGTGGATTGCGGGGGAATTATGCGCGCATATCATCTGGAACATATGGCGCATCCGATATGCTGTCCGTTTTGACAATAGGAAGTTGGCCCCCTCCACGCAATGGAGTTCTATCACACAATCCTTAAACAGAGTGCTCGAGAAGAAGATTTTCTACAAGGTTGAGAGCCCAGATTTCTACATGCACCTGAAAGCCAATGGCATTAATGAACCCAACCTCTATATGAAGCGCATCAGACTCGTCCGTTGGTCGCCACCTGACATATCGCCAATCTTAAGCTCAACCTCACCGTTGGCTGGGGACGAGACTCCGCAGGTACCCGGCGAATATGGGCAGCTGGTATTGTCAGAAACTCGCACAGTTATGTCAGATTGGCATTCCGAGTATGGCTGAGATAGAAGGATTTCTTCATCGCCTATGTCCACGCCTATGCGGTAGCGGCAAAAATTGCGGATGATAAGAACCTCAATATTTCCATTTTTGAAGTCAACAGCAAGTACATCTTGGAGCAACGCTGAATGCCCTTGGCAAGTCAGTACAAGTGTCAGGGAGATTCGGCAGTTCTTGAATGATTTTAACATTATTGGACATCATGTTCCCTTTGTATGCAACTCCACCCCCAGGGAGCTCGGGTTATGGGGCTGCCACCTCGACGAACCTTACATATGCACTGAGCCTACCCTGTTACCGATGAGAGTGAGAGGTTTTCTGAATCTTGATAGGCGGGGTACACCATACTGGATATCAGATGAGGTTCCTGATTGTTTTTGTTTTGGATGGGCTGTTGTGATGTCTTTGAATGGGACCACACCTGCGTTTTATGAGCAGGAGATGTACCCTTTTTTGATGATTTAGTCCACAAGAGGGGGTGGGATGAATAGAATACCCCCTGACTCAATTTTAAAAAAAAAATAACACATATATCCTGTATGTACCTCATACCTTTGTATTTCTATATGAATGCATATTAGTTCTTGACAAGGTGTTAGGGTATCTCTGTTGGTGTGAAATGGATTTCCACAAGGGTGATGTATTTCAGAGCCCAAGCTTAGTGATTTTCAAAAATTCCCCTCTATATGTTGCAAAGGCACACGAAAATTTCCTGGAATGGATACTTCTTTTTTGTAGTAGAAGCTCATCATGGATGCACACTGCAATAACTTCTTAGGAAGAAAAAGTTGGGGGTTATATGTGGCCCACTGCAATAACTGCTTAGGTCAATAAGAGCATTGAATAAAATGTCAAAATACATGGTTGCCAAGTTCTCACTATTTTGTTAAAAAAACTTCAGAGGGACGTGATATCCTGATTGTGTGTGTGGAAGATATCATCCTTTCTGGGAGTGATCATCATGGTATCTAGATACATAGGAGTATTTAAGAGAACAATTCATTACTATAGATCTAGAAAAATTGTGCTACTTTTTGGGGATTGAAGTATCACATTCTTTATTTGGAGTTTGTCTATCTCAATGAAAGTATTTACTTCATCTACTACGAGAGACTAGAATGTGTTGTGCCAAGCCATTCATCACACCTTTGGATCACAATTCCAATTGGGATGATGCTGATATAAAACAATATAGAAAACTTGTGGGTAAACTCATTTATCTTATTATTACAATGATAGATATCACTTTAGCTATTGGATTTGTTAGTAGGTATCTTGATAAACCTCAACAATGTCATTCAGATTATGTGTTCCACATTCTCAAATACTTAAAAAGCTCATCCAGAATGTGTCTTCTTTAAAGAAACAATGGGCACTGCAATATTGCTAGTTTTTTTGACTCAGACTATGCTGGCAATAGGGTTGATCATAAATCTACTACAAGTTACTACACATTTGTAGGTGGTAACCCTATCACTTGGAAAAGCAAAAAGCAAGTTGTTGTGTCTAGATCCAATGCTGAAGCTGAATATCACACCATGGCACATACTACTTGTGAGCTAATGTGGGTTGGAGAATTATTAAAGGAACTTAGAGTCTGTGATTCTAACCCCATTCTATGTATTGTGATTATAAATTAGATACCTTCATTGCAAGTAATCCTACATTCCACGAGCATACCTACTCCATACCTCCAAACTGAGAATGAGCTCAAGGACATCTTTATAAAATCATTTCCAAAGACATGATCACTCTCTACGGTGGATAAAAGTTGGGCATGCATGATATCCATGATCCAACTTGAGCAGGAGTGTTAATATATTTAATTTGTTTGCTTATTCTATACTCTCTTTAGTGTCGTGTCTTATATTGGTGAACTTTGTGTTTATTGACTCCTCCTATCCTATATAAGGATAATTTTTATACTTGTATTTGTTATCTCAATAATATAAACATGTTCTAATCACACACAAAACCTTAGATGTTATCCAATCCAAAGCATATAATTATCTTTATGTGGTATAATCAGAGCAATATGGTCATAGATATGGGTGCATGTATGTCTTATGCATCAAGGAGGTTACAAATTGTTGCCCCATAAGGGATTCATTCAGGAGACCAAGAGTCCATGTGTTGTACCCATTTTACTTGCTCTAAAGAAGGATTGTAATTGGAGAATGTTTTAACAAGACCAAAGAAGATCACCTTGAGCACCTTTGACTTTTTCTATAAAATTCTTAGATTGTAAATCATACATAAAAAAGTTTTCTTTTCTCCAATAAATATTTGCTTCTTGTGGCTTCATTGTCTTTACTGCAAGTATTAACGTTGATACTGACAGATTGAAAGCCTGCTAGTGGCTTGTACGCAAATGAATTGAACTTCACAGTTTCTAGGACCACATAAAAGGTGAATGATGTGTAAATCAAGCTTGGCTTGCAAACATAAGGGAGAATTTCTAAGTTATTCTTACTCAATAGAGGATACAAGACCTAAAATGTGCATGTCATTCCTAATTGTGCTACTAATAATTGTTGATGGGACATATCTACTTGAATTTGGGGTAGAGAAGTTGATGCTAATAGTTGTGGATCCAAGTAGATCCATTATATTGTCAATATACCAGGTCATATAGAGGTATTCACAGATAAGTCCTGGTTGATGTACCATTGTGACTTTAAGAAGATAATGAAAAAGGAAGCTACAATGACTAAGGAGGAAGCTAAGGCTACAGATTGTTATTTCATGTATATCATTGCTTAGGCCTTGGCACATGTACATGATACATGGGATTTTGACCTAAGGTGGCACTAGAACCATGTTGATTGGCCAAATTGGTGACCAAATTGGTTTTAGTAAGAGGTTTGCCTCAATGTCTAGATTGGTGAGACAATAACCCTACCCTAGACATTGGAGAAGAATTTGTTGAAGACATTTCTCTTATCACCTAAAGATCAGAGCACTTTAGCTATACTGTCAAGACTTTGGCAGGTGCTCTATTATTGGGCAATCAACATACGAGCTTTAGTTGGTGGGACATCTTAGTGACATATGAGAATTTAAACTCCCAGTTGACATCTTATTGAAATCCTTCCTATATTTGGAAAACCTCATATGAAATAGTGTCTAGGTTATCTTGTGACCATGTTTTCAATGTGTAGGGTAGTGTTTGTATTCTTTGAATCCTTGGATAGTGGGTGGAAGGAGTTAGTTCCACTTATTTGATTGCATGCAATTACTTGAAACAATAAACTACAGTCTCTAGTTCTCATTCTCAACAAGTTAGCAAATGCTTGAATTCATCTATTTGGCCATTCTCTTAATTCAAGTTGTATTGACAATGCATATCATTAGGAAAAGATGTGATACGAGCATGTACTGGCACTTGCATAAAAGTGAGATATCCCACATAGTGTATCCTTGACAAGGAGAACGGAGACCAGACCCATGCAAAGTTGCATTTTGTAATAATATTTCACTACCTCAAACTCAGAGGAGCTCAGATTCAAAGATAATGATATTGTTAGGGACTTTCTACTTAGAGCATTAGTACAATCACGTTGCATCCAGATAGGTGACTCCAAAGATCAAAACACACGATTGCATAGATTGGTGTAGTAAAATTGGTAATTAGTAATTGGTGAGAGTAACTAGGGTCCTACATTAAAGTATATATATTGAAGTATTTATCTTGTGCGTTTGAAGCTCCATGCCATGTCATATTAAAGTGGTAATGTGATAATACATGGAATGATACAGAAGAAATTCAAAGGTATTTTCAAGAAGCAATATTGTGCATCCCTTTATTAATAATGCTATTTCTTTTAAGATCCAACCAATATTGGTAAATGAGTACACAAGTGAGATTTGATGTCAATCAAGGATATGGGGTACATCCATCTAACATCATACATGACACATTCATGAAGTGTTTTGTATTCTTGCAGTTTGAATTTGCCACCTTCTAGAAAGAATGTTTAAGAGATAGCTATTTATGTGACATTGGTCAGATAGGATTATTGGTACCTATTAGGGATTGAACAATAAATCAATGGGAAATAAGAGTAAAACTCGGCCAAGGAAAATGATCTAAACATTGCTGGAATTTGGGAAATATCATATTTCCCACTGTCATCCTTAAGCCTCCATCCTAGCCCAAAGTCTCAAGGTCATGTACAAAAGCCCACCTGGCATCCCAACTACAGTCCATCAATGACTTAATGAAATTATCCAAAACCAAAAAGAAGCTTAGCCTTTTGAAGATGCTTCAAACCATCCACTCATAAAAGTGGATTGTAAAATCTTGTAGGAACACCTTTGGTACTTGTCACTTGTAGGTTGAAATTCATTGCCTTACCTGTAAGTAGCAACTAACGATACTAAATTTGTGTTAGGGTAGGGGAAGCAAAAATTGGCATTGCCCCCACAACTCTAACAATCACTAAACCCTTGAATATATCCTAAAGTTTCACAATGACATTTTCTACCATGCCCCCCATCCATCATCAAATCTGACCCAATTCATATTCTATTGAGAACTATGATTCCTCAAAAGGAATTTTATGTTGTGGTTCATTCAGAGTTATCTGAGAGCCCAACCCATATTGGCTTCTTCAGTAGGAAAATCTATGACACCAAGCGCAAGTATTCCATTTATGACAATAATTTCTAAGTCATCATTCTGTCTCTGTGTCAGTAGCCTATCTATTTAACTGAGAATTCATCTTGTGGCATGATGATCAAGCTATGTGCTTACTGAACTCCCAAAAGAGTTTGAGTATCTGTCACGCTCTAATGTCGACATATTTCCTATCTTTTCTTAAGCAAGTAAGTCGATCTACATGACTTCCTGGCACAATAATGTCTAATCATGATGTGAAATTTCTCATCTATTTTTAGAAGACATGGTGAAAAAACTAGTGATGATGGTGATGGGCCATTGCATTAAGCATTTAGTGTTGTTGTGTGGATTTATCCCCATCACTATCCTTCAAATCCTTTTCCAAATTTTCATGGGTGGTATAGGGTTTAGATAATTTTGGTGGTATCCATCATGCTCTGATTAATGATTTTCTGCATTTTCTTTGTGAACTATGTCTTTTGTGCCTAGTTATATAAGCCCCTCCAGTGTTGTGCATATTCCTATTCATTTCTCTCTGTGGATTGGGAATTATCTATTGTCACCCCTATCCTGAACCTGGTCACCTCTATGCCAGATCCTCCTCCTCACCAAGTCACTACTATTCAGTTTCATTGTAGAATAATTATCTCTAATGACATCTATCAATAAAGATTTATGACACCCTTCATGAAAAGGTCAAGATCTTATTGATAAGTCTCTTGCATTGCCAATTGTGATTGCTAATTTGAAGAGAAATAATAGATTTTCTCCAAATGCAATGTTCCCTAAGCTTTTTTATGACTCTTGCAATTTATAGTTCATATGAAATTGATGATTGGTGGGGGATAAGGGTCCAAATGATGTATATTACCCTAAAGATCACACTAAGGTGATTTCCTGTATCACTTTTAATTCCTTGGTATCTGCATCTCATTGGCATTATTGAATGGGCCGTCATGTCTCCTCTAAATTGAATATTTTGTTTCCTAATTTTTCCAACTAGGCAATCAACATTGTGCTTCCTTTCCATGCAAATTTCTTTATCTAGTGAAGCTACTTTTGATCCCATACATTCTTATGTGTGGGGACTTTTTGTGGTTCCTAATTTATTTGATTACAAAAGTTGACCTCCTTTATTGATGGTGACTTTAAGAGCTAATTGGATTTATTATGCCTTTTCTCTCACTATTTAGGCTCTAACATTTTTATCATGGGAAGGGTCTTTGTTATCGCAAAAATTGTCATTGTGATATCACTGCCTTTTCTAACTCTAACTGTGTTGGTATCTAAGTTGATAGGAGCTCCACCTCATGATTCTATACTTCCATTAGAGAAAATCTCATTGCATGGCATGACAAAAAGTAGGTTGTTGCTAATCGGTGTAGCGTTGAGGTAGAGTATCCAACAATGGCTCATACTAGTTGTGCCATGATGTGGATTTCAAATTTTATTAATGAACTTTTCTTGGATCTCAAATTTTCTTAAGGAACTTGGTCTCTCACCATCTATGCATATGCCAATGTACTATGACAATGCAACTGCCTTATTTAGCCAACATAGTCTTTCATGAGAACACATTGAAATGGGCAGCCATCTTATTCAGGAAGAAATTCATACAAAGACTATATGCACATATTTTGGTATGTATGCCTAGAGAGAAAATTATATTATGATTGTACTAGGACATTAGATACTTGATTTGACAATGATAAAGGTAATTCCATTTATTATGCCTGTCTCAATCATGAGATGATGACACAAACATAATAGATATCTAAAGAATGGTGTTACTCGGATGACATATGTCTTTAGGTTGAGGACTTGAACAATGATATCATATGTATGATAAGAGTACATAGATTCTTGTTATATCCCTAGTCAGATATTAACGTGGAAGGAAAATGGACAACAATAATACATAAGACTAGAGTGTGTGTTGGTTGATGACAAAATCTCATTAGTCATGATATGTGATATTAAACCAATCACATAGGTACTTGTTATAGAACAATGTACCAGATAGACCCACCTTGAGAGTGAAACATGGAGACCATGGAATGGTAGTCAGAATCATCTCTCCTAGTGATAGTGGTTGTTAGACCAGAAGTCACAACTCCGATCACATTGTTCGTTGTACTTAGACATCATCCAATGTAACCTTGAATAAGGGTTGGATAAAGATGATGCTGATGTAGATGGGATTTGTCCCTCCTATAGGAGATTGATATCCAGGACACTTGATAAGTGAGACTGAGAAATGTATGGCCATACTCATGTGACTCAATATGTGACATGTGAGCTCACATGCATCTCAGACGGTCTTCTCTAGTTCAAGGAACATGGATTGAATGTTGATGAGGATGACAATTCCATGCTTAATATTCAATCCAGATATCAGAGACAAAGGAACTATACAATGATGGTAACACTAATCACATATTGTAGGTTGAAGTTGTTCCCCAACTTTCAAATTGCTTGGGTAGCAATGATGTGCTACTAGACACTACTCTTTGCTCGTGATGTCATAAATTGGTTATAGACATTCATTGCCAAGGTAAATTGAGACCTATAGGGTCACACACATAGGATGCACTTGGAATAGGATTTTATTCATGAATGATGTTTAACTTGATTATGAAATTGTTTAGGCATTCAATTGAAACAACTGGGGTTGAAAATTGAGTGACTAGATTGTGAACCAATCAGTTCAGGTGTTGAACCAATCAATTCAAGTCTCTGGTCAATTGGAGCCAATAACTCATGAGTAAGGGACCATTTTGTGTGAAATTATCTCATGAACGCGTCGCAAAAAGAATCTTGAAAGAAGATTAAGAATTGAATGAAAAATATGCAAATTACCAGGCTGCAAAACTGACACATGTTTCCTTTGCAGGTGTAAGGTAGAAGATGCAGGACAACCATCCGATTAGATATCCTATGGTCCTCGATGCACATGAAATCAAAAATAAAAGATTGCATGACAAAATAAATGAAATCCTAAATTAAAAATGAATGAAGTGTGGATGCATTTATTTCTTGTTTTCTCTCTCCTCAATTGAGGGTGCAAACGATCTCCAAATTAAATGAAATTTGGCACCGAGCCTATTTTGGATATAAGGAATCTGAATTTAGCATTAGTTTTTACTTTTGAAGACTCTAGATATTTTACTTAATTATTTTAAAGTAAATCATATTTTCTCTTTTTATCACATTAGAGACTTCTAGAAAACACCAATTAATGTGAAACATCACTCTTAATCATGCAAAACACGTGGAAGATGAATTGGCCATTAATTTTATCATTTGGGATTATTTTTCTCATTATTTAACATTTTGGACTTTTACATACTCTCTCCTAATCTACACATGTATATTATAGATTATCCAAATTACATGAAAATTCACCCAAAGACTATTTTAATGTGTAGATTATGAATCCACTATTATTACCACTTTTAGAGTCATTAAGTATTTTATTTCATATTTTGAGGAACACTCACGTTATCTTTTCAAAATAAAAGAGATATAGATATTATTATTCTAAAATTATGAAACTTAGCATCCAAGCCAAAACGAATCCAAGGAACACAAATCTTAAGTTTTCTTTAACCAACTAGTCTTCCTTTTATGAATTTTAGCCTATTATCCATTATTACCACTTTTTCTCATATTAAATAATTTAATATCACATTAACATGTTTAAAGTATCATTATTCATTCCTTTTTTCTCTTTCTTGCTCCAAAAGGCTAAGGAATGTTTTAGAATGAATATATTTTATCATTATCTTACATAAGTAGTAAATTTTCATATAAGACCCTTGTTAAATGTTAACTGATGTATTTGTGCATAAACCAATACATTGGCATAAAGGGTGATAAAATTCACCATAAACCACGAATAATTTCATAAATTCAACATCAAAGATAAACATAATAGAAAAGATAGGAGAAGTTTAGAAAAGGGCCAAAAAGAGAATATGTACAACTTTTGGTATGTTACAATTTGTCCCTTTGAACATCAATCTACGTGGATTGATTCACTCTCCCAATTGTCTATCCCTTGATGTCCCTCCCTTTTACATGTAGGACTTGCTCAGTTTCTCTTGGTTACCACAACCAGATAGGTCAACAATTATCAGAGTTTATTGTTGTATCCCAAAAGCCCCCAATACTCCTCTATTTATAGGACGGTCAGGGTTTCCAGTCCATATGGGATTCGAAGGGACAATCTTTCCTAAATTTTTCAAAACCTATAAGCAGTGTACCAATTGGTTCATTGGTGAATCAGTTGGTTCAACCCTTTAACCGGTCAGTTCAGCATGTGTCCTATTTGCATATATATCAACTTTTAATATCCAATTAATACACATCATTATGTTGGTATAATTCCTTGATCATGATCATTGATACGGGCAGTTCACAACTTGAATCGGTCATCTCAGACCTTGAATCAGTGGTATACTAGGTGAACTGGTTGGTTCATGCCCTAGTTTAACCAATGTTGTTTCCAATTGACATGACACTTGAATAGATAGGTTCAACACTTGAACTGGTCGATTCACAATCCAGTCAATCAATTTTCAACCTTAGTTGTTTAAATTGAATACCTAAACATTTTAGTAATCAGGTTAAACATCATTCATGAATAAACTCCTATCCCAAGTGCATCCTATGTGTATGACCTTATAGGTCCCAAGTTACGTTGGCATTGAATGTCAATAACCAATATATGACATCACGAGCAATGAGCAGTGTCTAGCAACACACAATTGCTACCCAAGTAATTTAGAAAGTTGGAGAAAAACGTCAACCTACAATCAATGATCAGTGTTACAATGATTATATAGTTCCTTTGTCTTTGATATCTGGATTGCACTTGAGGAATGGAATCATCATCCTCTTCAACATTCATTCCATGTTCCTTGAACTGAAACAAACTATCTGAGATGTATGTGAACTCACATATCACATATTGAGTTACATGAGTATGTAAATTCATTTCTTAGTCTCACTTATCAAGTGGTCTGGATATCAATCTCTTATAGGAGGGACAAATCCCATCTACATCACTCACACTTAATCCTCATGTGTCACAGAGAACCTGAGCATCACCTTTGTGGAAACCCTTATTCAAGGTAACATTGGATGATGTATAAGTATAACAAACAACATCTGATGAGTGTAGTGAATTCAGGTCTAAGAACAACAATCACCATTATCACTATGAGAGACGATTCTAACTACCATTCTATGGTCTACATGTATCACTCTCATGGTGGGTCTTTCTAGTCCACTGTTCTATAACAAATACCTATTTTCTTGGTTTGATATCACATATCATGACTAATGAGATTTTTTCATCAATCATCACACTCTAGTCTTATGTATTACTATTGTCTATTTTGCTTCCACAGTAATATTTGACTAGGGAAATAACAAGAATGTATGTACTCTTATCATACATATGATCTTATTGTTCATGTCCTTAACTTGAAGACATATATCATTGAGTAGCATCGTTATTTATACATCTACTATGTTTGTGTCATCATCTCATGATTGAGATAGAAATAATAGATGGAATTACCTTTTTCATTACCAAATCAGGTATCTAATGCCCCAGTACAATGATCATATGATTGTCTCTCTGGGCATACATACCAATAGACTCCCACTTGCACTTAGAGTCAATCACACATGAATCTTATTCAAAGTGATGTTAACATGTACACATGTTTCCATTGCACAAGAGCTTTTATAGTGGGTTAGCAATGTTTGCTAAAAGTTAGTATTTTGTAAGTTTTCACATCTTTTTGTTGTACAACCTCTTGTATGAGATGGAAGTGTCATAGTATGATATCTGAGATTCCTTGCCTAACTAGTAGCTCCATTGTTGTCATAGTATTTCTACTATGTCATCAATGGTCAGAACCTCCCATAAGTTCATCTATATGAACATCTTGATCCATACAATATTTTGATTGTGATCATTTTTATATCATTTTGGAAGTTTGCATCAATGTAACCCTTTGCACCCAACTCTTCCTTATTACCATAACCATGGAGCTATTCCTTTTAGTGCTTCTCAAGTACGTAAGGATGTTCTTTTATGACAGTCCAATGACTTTCACTCACATCTGACACATATCCTCTCGCCATGTCCATTACATACGAGATAACAGGATGTGTACACATCATCTCGTCATGTCAAATATATATGAGATAACAGGATGAGTACATAAAATTACATACATGATTGGTCCAATTGTGAATGCATATGACATCTTACTTATGTGTTTCCCATTCTTCACTATAACTGGGACACTAGACTATTGAGAGAATAGTCCCATGGGACATGGACAAATTTTCTCTCAACGAGTCCTGCATGTTGAACCCCTTCAACATCTTGTCAATGTATGTGCTCTATCTCATGTCAAGAAGCTTTCTATATCTGTCTCTATAGATCTCAATTCCTATCACGTAGGATGATTCACTTAAACCTTTCATAGAGAAGGTACTTCCCAGCTAGGTTTTAACATTTTGTAGTATAAGGATGTTATTCCTCACCATTATGTGGAATATAATATGCCCCACTATATCTTTTGTAAACACATATTTCATCTTCATTTTGATTGAAATCAAACTCTTTGACTACCTTGTCAAATTGAAGATTCCATCTATGAGATGCTTACATCTATCCACAAATTGACCTTTGTAACTTACACACTTTATTTGCATTATTGGATTTATAAAACCTTTAGATTGTCTCACACACACATCCTTATAATAATTCCAATTATGGAATGTGGTTTTAAAATCCATATGCCAAATATCATAAACATAACAAGATGCAATGGAAAGCATGATCCTAATGGATTGAACCATGACAACTGGTGAAAAGATTTCATTATGTTCAACATCTTGAACTTGTTTGAAACTCTTAACAACCAATATACCATTCCATGTTCTTCTTATTAAAGACCCAATTGTACCCTATGAATTTTACCCCTTTAGGTGGACCCATCAAGGTCATACCTTATTTTTGAAGGAGGCTTCCATCTTGGATCTCATGGCCTAAAGCCATTTCTCAAGACTCTGGTCCCTCAATAACATCTATGTAGGTTGTTGACTCATCATATATGATCAACTTACCACCTTCTTGAGCCATAAGATATCATAATCTTTCATGCTCAAGCTGTGTTCTACTAGATATATGAGGTTTTCTGCGTTACATAAGGAACTTGAGGCTCCACAAAAATTTGTGATTCTCCTTGTTCGTACCGTACCTTCTTTTGGTTCAATGCTTTCTTGTTGGTCTCAAACTTTTATAGCTCTATTTTTCTCCCACTGACTCTTTTGGAATTAAGTTCCATTTAGGAATATAGCCATCCTGGTAACAAACACTTTTTTTGTAGGATTGGAATAAAAGTAGTATTCAACAAAATAGCATTTATGTGATTTGTGGATAAAGCCTTTAAGAAATTATTATTTTTTATATAAAGGCCTTCATTACTAATATTTATTAAAAGACATATCGGGACACTTCCCATGTCAAATTTCATATGGTGTCTTCAAACCATTTTAGATAGTACATTGTTTAGTATAAAGCATGTGCCAAAAGGAAATTGGAAGATTAGCTAGATATCTTGATAATCACACCATGAAAAATGGGGTGTGATTCCTTCTTTCTGATACATCATCATGTTATAGGTGGAGTTCATTGTGATACATTATCACAATCTCCTAGAAGGTTCTTAAACCCTTAGTTCAAAGCATTTTCCATATCAATCATATCGAAGTGTTTCAATACTTTTACCAAGTTTATTATGTACTTCATTCATGATCTTTTCAATACTTCAAAATATTCATTCTTGTATTTCATTATATACAAACTACCATATCTATTGAGATCATCAGTAAATATAATGAGGTAGTAATAACTACCTATAGCATTCGTTCTAAAATGTCTAGATGCATCAGTATGTATGAGCTCTAATACAATAGTCGATTTCCCACTACATTAAGTGAAGATGCTTTTGTGATATTGCCCAATAAATAAGACTTGCATATGTCTTATGGTTCAATAACCAAAAGAATTTAGATAACCATCATTATGGATTATAGAATTGTATTTCTCATTTAGGTTCCCTAGATGATAATTATATAGGTATCATTAAATGAGTTATTAAGTCATCCAATAGATTTGTTGACAATTTTGTCTCTAAACTATCAAGTATAGATTATGAGACAAAGGGCACTATCATATAAGATTTTTATCTTTCAAAATGAAACATCAATTTATTCATAATATTCTTATCCATATAAGAATATTTGATGTGATTTAAAATCAAATCATAGGAGGGATGGAATCTTGACATGTGAGAGAAGATTCACCATGAAATGCTATGCAAAGAAGCTAAACTTACTTGATTTCATCATATCTTGGATAAAGTAACCCTAGGTCAACATCTCCACCACTTCCTCTTCTAAAAACCCTAGCTCGCCTCTATCTCTAGAATTTAATTTCTTTGACATTAATTACGAGCTATGAGAGCTCCTTGTGTGTTAGGTTAGTCATATAGATGCATTGAGGTGCTTAAAATAATTTCAAACAAGCCCTTCAATGTATTTTTTTATTTTGCTCAGACTGGTTGGTCGGCTGAGTTATAAAGTCTACCGGCACCACACTTTGTAGAACTCAAAAATCGTCCAAAAAATATGAAACTTTAACCCAATATCTGAAATGGAGTTTATAATAAATATTTAAAAATTTATATCATTAGGAGTTACCAATAAATTACAAAAAATCAAATACTAAACTGCTATATTGCAGTCTACAGCATGGTCGGTCGAGTTTGTCCTTCACAGAACTCAACCAACACCCCTCTTTGTAGATATCAAACATCATCAAAAAATTACTCCAATTTAATAGTATATCTATAATGGATTTTGTCAAGTACATTTAAGACACTATACTTATCAAATTCTGTATTCATATGTCATCAAAACCATAATTTGGGCCGATTAGGGTTTCCAAATATTAATCCTAATTATGTGAATCATGTATGATTAAACCAAAATATATTTTAGTAATCTTTGTAATACTTATTTTAGAGTGTAATGGTATAAAAATGAGTATTATTCCAAAATGAGTACCATACAAAGAACAAGAATGACATGCAATACTTATTTTTGAATTAATGTGTTACTTAGAATATAAATATTACCCCAATATACTATACTCATTTTTATATTCCACATAAATTTGTCAAAAGCATGCCAACATTGGTCTTATAGGATTGTTTTTTTGGTCTCCCTCATAGGATTGTATTTTTATAAGGATTTCAATTATTTTTATTTCATCAAAAAAATCATTTTCGTTTGATAGTTACAAACAAAATATGTTTCTCTCTTCTGCTTTTTATTTTTTTTGGGTTATTTTATCGCTCCTATTTTTATTTCTCTTTCCTACCACACAGAACCTCATTCCTATTTGTTGGAGATAGTGTCCTACTAGTACAATTGGGGTTTTAAAATGAGGTATGTGTATCATTACTCTTAAAACTACTTTAATAGATATATTTTATAGGGTGTTATAGAGAAACAAAACAACCTTGGATGTTGAGCATAAGACAACTTATAAGGAATCAAGGACATATGCACATATAACAACTACTACGGAGTCCAAATCATGTCTTCCTACTAGCCTTCTCACAGACTGGCGACCACACACCCTATATGGCTATCACCTTACCCACTTCTGACTTTCTCTTGCCAACATCATGTGCTTCTTCCTCAGTGCCTGCGCTGCAACTATGGCCTCTCCTCTTAGCACCTCCCTCTTTTATGGATCCCTCCTTTGTGCCTCTCCTATTATGAAATCTTCCAAAGCGGTGAATTAGTAGGTGACTTGTATACATGTTCTTCCTACGAAAGGCTAAGAGGTAGATCCCCACTAGAACCTTTCTTTTGGTGTGTGATTGTGGGCGGCTGGCAAGGTTTATGGAAGGGCACATTCTACAACCTATTCCCAGATAGCGCTAGTCATGCAAAGTAGGTATTTGAGGACCTCAACCTCATCACAGATGTTGTATTCACCTAGAGTTGTGCTGGTTGAAGATGTGGCTTGCTCCTTAACTATAGCTTGATTCTTTTCTTTGACACTCCACAAAGATTCACCGGGTGGAAAATGCGAGTGTCATTTGGGAAAAATGCTAATCTATTATGGTTGTTAATTTCTGGAAAACTTACTTGTTGGTGTGTTTGTTTGGTGTTTTGTAACCCTTTTTTGTTGTGAAAACATTGTATCTTTGCACTTGGAATATGGTTTATATAGAATTGTAATCATATGGTGTGGAAATATGTTCTATTTCATGTTCAATCAGTTGTCTAAAAGATTTCAAAATCAATATATAATGTGTTTAAAGTACATATTTATCTACAATATGTTTTTACCCTAATTATTTCCATTTACATGATGGGGAAGAGTGTAAGGGTAAGGAGAGGGTAGGGAAATTGGTGATGTAGGTAATTACCCTTACCCACTACCCTCTAGAGGATAAGGGTAAGGGTATAACCTTACTCTCCCATACTTTCCTCGTTGACAACCCTAATTAGAAAGAAGGAATCATACCATGTTGGACATGATGCTATCAACGAGAGTTTTGCTAATATTTTGACTTCTAGGATATACTTTAGAGACCTCAATGTTTACACTAAACCATTACCATATAAATTGGTTCAAAAGACACCATATGAGATATGGATAGGGGAGATATGTCTTTTGTGAAGATTTGGAGATATGAAGCTTATGTGACAAAATAATTTGCTAAAAAGTTTGGACCCAAATTTGAAAAATGTTTGTAGTTGGATATCCTAGGGAAATCAAAATATTACTTGTATAACCCATCTGACAACAAAGTAGTTGTTTCCATTGTTGTCATTTTCCTAGAAAAGGAATATATTTTCAAAGGAAACCATGAAAGGAAAGTATAACTCAAAGAGGTTTGAGACCAACAAGAAAACATTGAACATTGAGAGGTACAGAAGGAACTAGGAAACTCACAAATTGTTGTAGAAACTCAAGTTCCTTATGCAAGACATGAACCTCATTGATCTAGTAGGACACACCTGAAAATTTTGGGTATCTTGTGACTCAAGAAGGCAATGGGATGATGGTCCAACAACCTACCAAAAACCTTAAAGGGACCAAAATTTGAGGAATGGCTAGAGGACGTAAAATATGAGATGGATTCCATGTACACCTACAAGGTCTGAACTTCATCTGAAGGGGTAAAACCCATAAGGTACAAGTGGGTCTTCAAGAAGAATACCGACATGAATGGTAATGTACAAAACCTATAAAGGCCAATTGATTGCAAAGGGTCTCAAACAAGTTCATGGTATTGACTATTATGAAACCTTTCTATGAGTTGCTATGGTTAAATCACTCAAGATCATGTTTTCCATTACAACTTATTATGACCATGAGATTTGGCAAATGGATGTTAAAACCACTTTTCTTAATGAGAAGCTTCTTT
Organism: Alisma plantago-aquatica; assembly: GCA_963693085.1. Lineage (NCBI taxonomy): Eukaryota > Viridiplantae > Streptophyta > Magnoliopsida > Alismatales > Alismataceae > Alisma > Alisma plantago-aquatica. The sequence continues at coordinate 1,004,404,751 of OY856409.1, forward strand.
AGGATGTGTACATGACTCAACCCAAAGGTTTTACACTCCCAAATGAAGCCAATAAAGTTTGTATGCTTCAAAGGTCAATCTATGGATCAAAAGCATCTCAAAGATAAAATATTTTATTTGATGAGGTAATCAAAGAGTTTAGCTTTAGTCGAAATGAAGATGAACCCTGTGGTTACAAGAAATTTAGTGGGACAAAAATTATATTACTCATATAATGTGTAGATGACATACTATTGATAGGAATGAAATCCCTACCCTAGAGATGGTAAAGACCAGACTGGGAAGTGTCTAAAAATGACAGATGTCTAGAATCTTATGATTTCTATTATGAAATTGATGATAATAAGATGTATAACATTCTCTGGAGAAGCACAGCTAAAAATTGGCATGCCCATTCTTGCGTCAGAGATATTCGTCTAGAATTGGAGGAAGCTACCATTATGGGCAATGTTGTTCCAAAGATTGTTAACTCAATTCCAAAGGAATTGGGATGGTGGGGGAGCAACCAAGATGATATCTTTTGTTGTACGGACCCCAGCTTTTTACCCATGAAGATCAGGGGGTGTCTCTTTTAGAGAAGTGGGAAACTCCATATATTGTATTGAGCGGAGAAAATTGAGGATCCATAGGAGCTGTCAGCCTTATCTGGGTTTGTTTCTCTACATTGTTTTGTAGTTGGTGTGTCTGGATGTCCATTGTGGGGTTTATGGAAGGGATATCACCATGTTAGTATAAGTGGTAGTTGTAAATCTTTTTAGATGATTTGGCCCATAAGAGGAGAGTTGGATGAATAATAAGATCTCCTGGCTTTATTTGAAAAAAAGACTTAGTCTAAGCAACATCTTAGGCATTAAGATATATAGAGATAGATTTATAAGAATTCTTGGTCGAAGACAGAGTACATTCATTTGCATTGTGTTGAAAAGTTCCAACATGAAGGACTCAAAGAGAGGAAATTTGTCCATGTCCCATGGAATTATTCTCTCTAGAGCCCATTGTCCTAGTTCTTGTGAAGAATGGGAACAAATGAGTAAAATGTTGTATGCATCCTCTATTGGATCTATCATGTATGCAATGTTATGTAGTCATCTTGATGTCTTGTATAATTTGAGGATGACAAGCATATATCAATCAGTGCCCGACGATGGTGACTGGATTTCTTAAAGAACATCCTTAAGTACTTGAGAACAAATAGGGATTTGTTCCTATTTTATGGTGGTGAGGAAGAGTTGGTGGTAAAGGGTTACACTGATGTAAGCTTCCAAAATGAAAAATATGATTATCGGTCACAATCCAAATTTGTGTTTTGCCTTGAACAAAGTTGTAATTTGGAAAAGTTCCAAGCAAGAGATAGTTGTTGATTCTATAACAAAACCCAAGTACATTGCTATCTCTAGTGGAACAAAGGAAGTTGTTTGGACCAAGAAGTTCATTGGTGAACTTGGAGTGATTCCAAGCTTTAGCGATGCAGTAGAGTTGTATTGTAACAACAATGGAGCTATCTCACAAACTTAGGAACCTAGATCACATCAAAATTCCAAGCATATACTTTGGCATTATCATCTCATACGAGAGATCGTACAATCAGGAGATGTGACGATTTATAGAGTACTAATGAGAGCAATGTTGCTGACTTGTTGATAAAAGCACTTTCATAGTAGAAACATGATGGTCATGTTAGATCACTTAGAATTAGATTCATGGGTGATTGTCACTAAGTGCAAGTGGGAGTCTACTGGTATGTATGATTGGAAAACCATTCGTATGAAAAGTGTAATGTGGCATCATGTACTAGATTTGATAATAATTGTAAAGGGAATTATGTCTATTATGTTTTTAGTTACGAGGTGATGAGAAAGGGTGATAGAATTCTAAAAAATGATGTTACTCAATGACATATTTTCAGGTTGAGGACTTGAACAACTGATGATAGGATCTCATTTGTAATGATATTCGATATCAAGTTAAACACATAGGGTCTTGTTAGAGAACAAGTGTACTAGACAAACTCACCTTTGAGAGTGATACATGGAACCATTGAATGGTAGTTAGAGCCATCTCTCAAAGTGATAATAGTGATTGTGGTTCTTGACCTAAAATCACTACACTCATTACATGTCATTCAATGAACTTTGACAACATTCAATTTGACTTTGAATAAGAGTCGCTATAAAGGTGATGCTTGAGTACAGTGTGACACATAGGGATTGACTATGAGTGATGTAGATGGGATTTGTCCCTTCTACCAGGGTTGAATCCATATTACTTTATAAATGATATCAAGAAACACATGGCCATACTCATGTAAGTCAATATGTGACATTGAACTCGCATGCATCTCATCAGTCTAGTCTAGTTCAAGGAGCATAGATTGAATATTAATATGATGATAATTACATGCCTCACATTCAATCTAGATATCTGAGACACGGAACTATACGATCACATTAACACTATTCACATATGTAGGTTGAATTTGTTCTTCAACTTTACAATTACTTGGGTAACAATGATGTGTTGCTAGATACCACTCATTGCTTGTGATGTCATAATTTTGGTTATGGACATTCACTGACAATGTAATTTGATACCTATAATGTCACACACATAGGATGAATAGGGAACATGAGTCTATTGATGGACAAGATTGAATTTGGTTATTAAAGTGTTTAGGTAATTAATCTGAATAACCCTTGTTGTCATTCAATCAATTGGAATCGTCTAGTCTGGAAGGCCAGTCAATCAACAAAAAAGTTCAGTCAATTGAATGGATGACCAGTCGACCGACTGGAACATCCAGTTGATCAAAAACATGATGGTTTATGAGAACCCAATCGACCAACTTGAGGGTCCACTCGACCAACTGGATTTTGTCATCCAATAGATGATAAGAATCATCAGTTGATCGGTTGGAAATTTGAGTGAACTACATGATTCAAACCAACCAGTTGGACTGGGTCAAACAAAGATTCAAACAACCATGATTGGTTCAAATGATTAATGATAGGTGTAATTAGGTCCATTAATTTCCAAGTTAAAAGCCATTATTATTTCACCATGGACCATAAGACAATCAACCAACTAGACTATCTAGTCAAGCGATTGGTTGTGCCAATTGATTGATTGGTTGTGTGCAACCACCGTCCAATAAAAAGAACTTGACATTATGTATCCTAGGGGTTTTAGAAACCATAGTGTATCCACTCCTATAGAAGGAGGGGGTGGCCAAGGCTCTCTAAACACTTCTATTCTCATAGTTGTGTAATGTGAGAGCAGGAGAAATCTTACTTGTGAAAGGGAGAGATAGCAAGGGAGAAGAAAGTCAATTCTAGCATGTTGATAAATGAAAGGACTGCTCCTTCCCACCGGCTCAAGATGTGCGATGTGGAGTTCTTGGTGGTCCGCATAGACTACATAGAGGCATGGAAGCTTTTTCTACTATGCTAGGTGGATGTTGTCTACCGTCGTTCATGGGTGCTACACTAGGAGGATGCCATCGACCGCTGTCTGTGTGTTTCTTAAGAAGGAAGCAAATCTTTATTCAAGGATGGTCACTAGACTCGCTCCGGGACAAGGTATATCTTGCACCCTCTTTCCTAATACATCATTGTTGATGTGATTCACTAGTTATGAATTATGGACATAAAATTTTCTTTCCACTATCCACTCTATCTCCATATTTCCCAACAGAATTTTGGTTACTCTTGGTTTTGGCCTTCATTGTTTGTGGCCGAAGAAGTCCAAGGATGATGAATTATGTCTCCTTGAGAAGCTCTATGATTGATCACAAGTTTTGAGTTCTGAACATTAGGATTCTGAGCATTGCTAGTATATGTTGTGCTTACATTGGTAAAGAAGATGACAGTCGATCAATTTGCAAACTCGCCCTAGATTTGACTTCATATTCATCATGCATTATATAGATAGTTTGGTCCTTTTATTTCAGACGTGATTTTATATTGCGGGTTGATTATATGTTTGGTTTTTTTAATCTACACTGTCACATGATTATAGTCCTTGCGGTGGTGCAGGGGTAATTTGGGTAAATTTGTCTATGGTTCTATTTTAAAAATTTAGTAAATCAATTTATTTTGAAAAATTCATACTAATTCATCGGAAGGTCAAAAAAATAAACTAAGATATGTTCTGGAATCTCAAAAATAGGACTCAATATTTGGTAAAGATTTTGTGACCTAATTATAATACATAAAATACATGATTTTTATGTATTTTTCTAGTTATATTTAATTTTGTAAAATTAATATATAATGATTTAGAAGTCAGACATTAATAAATAAATATGTTTCAAAATTGAGAAAACATAACCTGTCTTATTATGTAATCTGCATAACCTAAATTGGTAATGATAAAAAGGGTCATTTTAGGGTTTTTTATGGAAGTTTAGAACCCTAATCCGTCTGAATATTTAATAGGTAGTTTTCGACCCAGGTTTGGATCTAGGTGTGGTGAATAATAATGATAGACATAAATATTGCAATAGTTAGATTTTTATCATTTGTAGATTCACTTTTGGTATTTGACACAATACATAACTTGAATTCTAGTCTACTATCCTTTGCAAAAAAATATTTTCAAATTTCGCATTGGGTGGTTTTCTATTATTCCCTCCATGTAGGAGAGTGTCTCCCTTATCGGGCCACACTCCTTACACCAATCCATTGTAGGTTGACCACGAACTAAAAGAGCAATAAATCTAATCCGTTGAGCTTCTTGAAATTCACCATGCTAATCCATCTTATGCAGAGCACCATGAACAATTAAATATAACATAGTTTTAACCCTACTAAGTACTGGACATGTTGTAAGACAGTTTATGTCATTGGATTGATTGATAAATGAAAATGTATACATAAATCACCATAATTTTCATTCTAAAAAAGTGGTAAGTAAAAAATAACATAAATTTTTGGATAGATGTGAAGGAAAAAAATGGATGAACAATGTGCCAGTCATAGTGGCAAACATGTTCTTCAGAGGGTAGTATATATGTAAATTCCATCTACCTAACCCTGTGACATTTTAATTTTATAGTTCTCCATTTTTGTCTTATTAATAATAATAGAATTTTCATTTGTGGTCATTTAAGGATGTGTTATTAACAAGCATAAAAAATACTCACTAGAATGACTGATCTAAATTTGCAAGACTTTCAAGTGCTTGAGTTGAATATGATTCACAATGGATGTTAAGAACTATATTATCAAGTATCCAAATTTGAGTTTTAGTATGTAATAGGGATAATGATAATACTTTAATAATGGTATATCATTCTAGCGACGCTCAAATCTCATGGGTCATACTGTATATCAAGTTGAAAATAAGTACTACTAGAGAACATGTTGTACCTCATGGAGCCAATTTGTGTGAGTTAAGGATCATTGTATAAATGTCATAACCATCTTCCAATGTGAGAGGGTGTAGTGGTCCTTTTACCTGAAGTCACACAAATTTGCACTTAGTCAATTAGTTTTGGCACCATCCAATGTGACCTTCACAATGGTTGTCTATATAGATGATGATTCGAGTTTATTGAAGTCAATGGAGAACATTATCGGTGATCTATATGAATCTTAACCCTCCTAAAAGTTACAAGTGATATTGTCTGCCTCTGAATGAGTGAGACTATAAAATTCATAGTTATTCTGTGTGAGTTAGTATAGATATATTGTCACGAATCAATACTTACCCTCATCCAAAGCCCACTGGCTGGGTGGAAAATGTTAAGGGGATTAAAGCATTGGTATCAGAGTAGCTCTAAGATCTCAAAAAAATCATATTCAAGAATTAAATACATTCCACTTTGTTAAAATTGAACCATAGTGTTTCTGCATAGAGGCCCATAGGCAACAAGGAAAGAAAAAGACAAAATGAAGAAACTATATAGCTAACACTACATCCCATATATATATGATACATTGTGTTGTTCCAATGTGATGTAGCATTCTTTATTTCAGAAGATAATGGATGAAACAACATATGAGTTGGTGCAAGTTCTTTAATTTCTTGCATTACCTAAAATAAAACATCAAGACACAATCAGTGTGCTGCATTGGTAAAATTAAAAATGGTTAAAACAATTTAATAGAGAAATTGTATACTTAATACAACTTATATTCAAATAAACAACAAGTAATTTCAAACTTAATTTACTTGACAAGACTTTAACTACAAGTTTTCCTATTATATTGATAACACCAATTTATATGGCTTCATTTCCCCAATGATATTAGGGAGGTCACCTGGGTCCATCCTCCATTCAAAATGAGGAGGTTTCCAATATGTTCAAGATCCATCACACTGACATGAGGGGGTCACTTGTATCCAATATCAACATTATCATCCAGGCAGTCATAATGGGCCATATCATTTATGTTCAAGTTCCTTTGTAAGGTTTAGTATAACAAATCAAAACATTACTCAGTAGGGAACATGTTCAAAAAAATACATATCCAAGTATATTTTCAAAGAGTTCATACAAGTATCTTCAATCTCACTAGTCTTTTCAAAGAGTAAATATAAATGTACCATACATATGATTTCATATTCCTAAAGATCAACTATATTTTGGAGTTAGATCCTTGTCAAACAAGACATGTATCAAGGGTCAAGTTTGGGATATTAAATATTAGGGTTTCCATTATTCAATGTTAGAGTTGGTAGTTCCTAATTAGAACTTAGTGTGGTCATTCATCTATAAGCTAGCAATATTTTGAGATTTCAATATTTATTTCATTACAAAGTATTTTCAAGATTGATGAATGATCTAGACCTTGGTCACATTTAGGAACTAAATCATGAGTGCATATTCAACATCATCATCATTATCAATCATCTTTATCAATTTTATAGATCGTTGTAATATAAACAAGTCTTATAAGATAATGATCTAGTATTTATCATACTGATCAGAGTTTCTAATACGAGCAAGGTTTGAAACAATTGCAAAAACCCTGAATAAGATTTTATAGAGAGTTTGAATATCCATTATTAAACCTTAATGAAACATAGCAATACTAGAGTTTCATAGTATTATAGGATATTACTGAGACTAGTGATATTTTCTAAGCATTTTTCAGATAAGGGGGTTGTTTATTAGCTATTTTACTAGATTGGGCCCATATAACAATAACTAGGCTAAATAGGTAGCATATTTTGAAATTGAAAAGAATTTTAATCCAATCTTTACAGATCACGGGAGAGATCCAACTTTGTAGATCCTCCTCACAAGCCAAATCTTGGCTTCAGAGGTTTCAATAGGGGTTAAAAGGATCAAGAAATCCTAGATATTAAAATTTGATGTGTAACAATACAAGGACAAAAGGGTAAAAGAGAGATTTTGATTGTTTGATCAAAAGGACGTTCATGCCATGGTTGTACAGAAAAATGGGGAAGACTAATAGAAGAAAGATTGGATGATGTAGCTCGCTAGGCAAGCTAAGGTCTCTTTTGACCCCATATATTTATTGAGGTCAAAGAGCTAGAGATGGCTTAAACCCAGGCAAAACAAGGGCTGACATGAACCATTGAAGCAAGGAAATGGAGAAGAGTAGGATAGAGAGAATTACCACAAACAAGAGGGAGATGAGGATTAAAAAATCTTTGTGAGCCTTTGTGGAAATGTATGTAATATTCACCTCCCCTAAAAGGTGCTTGGTGAATCTTTCTATAGTTGATGCAAGTGGCGCAAGGGAAGCTTCTTCGGTGGGGCTCTCCATGATATCACACCTATTTTTTATGGCTAGGGAACATCCATAAGGGTTCTCTTAAGATTCAGGTTTGACCAATGGGATGACAAGGCTGGTGTCAAGAAAAAAGTGCTCCAGTTCATATGGGTGAAGGTAAAGATGGAGGAGAAGTTGGGGGTGATTTGGGCTCAATTTCCACTATATTTGGCAATCAAGAGATGTATAGAAGGTGTTGAGGGTTTAAATAGGAGTCATGAGTCCTAGGGTTGCATCGCAGGGAGGAGGTTATGTGTCAAGATGGTGGGGAAATTGAGAGTTTTTAAGATGACAATTGACATGCAGATTGTGAAGGTTTGTTTGGTAGAGGAGAGAAAGTCAAATATGAAGAATGAATTTGACCTAGAGTGGAGGTGAGAGGGAGATACAAGCATTTTTATTTTTTCATGGTAGTGTGCTTGTTTCTCAAACAATAACCAGGTACAGTAGATGACCCCCAATCGAGCGCGTCCCTTTTGGATATGGGTTAGGGTTTGCGTAGCTAGGTTTAGATTGTCATAATATAATTAGGTACATTTTTAGTTTAGGTTCTTACAAAACTCATATCTTTCAGATGTAATGTTCAAATGCGATGAAATTTTGACCACTACCTCATATAAGTCTCTTAAATCCATAGAAAAATATTAAGAGACAGTTGATATACACAAAATAGTTAAGTTGAGTAACATGATAAATTAAGCTAAAGTCGACAAGATGACTTGATCCAAAAGTATGCAAGGATTGTAAAGTGATCCCTTGTGAAGAACTCACCACCTAACATAGGCTGGTATTTTTGGATGCTAACATGAAAATCAACAAATATAAGCATAATCTAAGCCAAGATAGAAGGAACAAGTGGTGGAATCTTAATGGAGAAGAGAAACCGAAATTTTGTGACAAGCTTATCAAGGAGAGAACTTGGCACTTGGAGTTTGATGTTAACTCTATGTGGTAAAGTATGAACTCCTCCTCCTCCTTGTTATCATCATCAACTAAGCCTCAATACCAACCATGTTGGGGTCAGCTACATGGATCCTTCTTTTACAATCAACTCTATTATGGGTCATACTCTGAGCAAGATGTAACGATTTAAAACCTCTTTGTATAAGCTCTTACCAAGTTAATTTAGGCATGCCTCTACTTCTTTTGATTTTGTTTAACTAAATAACCTTGTTTTGAATAGGTGTACTTTTTGGTCTGTGTTGCACATGTCAATACCATCTTAGACATCCTTCACACAACTTGTCCTTGATGCTCACCACCCCCAATTTATTTTTGACATAGTCATTCATCAAATGATCTTTTCTCGTCTTCCTACAAATCCATCTCAGCATACGCATTTTGGCCACATTCATCTTGTTGAGACTTTGTTTCTTCACTACCAAACATTCACTCCCATATAGCATGTTGGTCATATAGTTGTTCTATAGTACTTGTTTTTTAATCTAAGAGGGATCTTCCATAGACATACTACTCCATTTGAACTCCTCCATTTCAACCATCCTGTTGTGATCTTATGACAAACATCATCTTAAACCTCACCATCCTTTTCAATAATAGAGCCCAAGTAACAAAACTTATCACATATTGGTACATCCATTCCATACAACTTGACCCACCATTCACAACTCTAGATTAGCTAAAATTGTAGTGCATATATTCAATTTTTCTTCTACTCAAAGTTCAACTTTATCATTCAATATATATTTTCTTGGATCAATAAACACAATATCATCAAAAAATACCATGCACCAAGGGAAATTATCTTGAATGTGCTTTTTCAACTCATCCATAACAAGAACAAATAGATACAGGTTGAGTGTTGGTCCTTGATGTACCACAATGGTGATAGGAAAAGTTTCTGTCTCTTCTCCAGGAGTACTAACACTTGTAGTTGAGCCATCATACATGCCTTTAATTAGTTCAATGTATAGAATAGGAACACCCTTTTTATGAAAAACCTCCATACCACTTCCCTGGGTATTCGATAATAGACCTTTTCACGATCAATAAACACCATATGAAGATCTCTTTTGTTTTCTTTGTACTTCTGCATAAGCCTCCTTATTAAAAAAGTAGCATCAATTCTCGATCTTCTCAGCATAAAACCAAATTGGTTGTGTGATATTTGTGTAATCAATCTTAGCCTTTGATCAATAGTCCTCTCCCAAAGCTTCATAGGGTGACTCATCAACATGATTCCTCTGTAGTTTATGCAACACTAAACATCTCCTTTTTTCTTACAAATCAAGACTATAGTACTATTTATCCATTCATATGGCATCTTCTTTATCTTCATAATCTTGTTAAAGAGATTTGTTAACCACATAACTCCTTGATCCCCCATACTCTTCCATACATCAATGGGGATACCATATGGACCTCATGCCTTTTTCATGTTCATATTTTTAAAGTATTCTTGACCATAGATAGTGAAACTCATCATGTGTAAGTGATATTTCATGCATTCATGTCACCCAAGTCTCTTACATTATTCACATTACCCCATTGAAAAGATTATGAAAGTAGTTTCTCCATTGGTTCTATATATCATCATCCTTGACCAACACTATGCCATCTTCATTCTTAATGCATTTTATTTGACTCAAGCCTCTTCCTTTTCTTTATCTTTTATGGGCCATTTTATAAATATCTTTTTCCCCTTCTTTAGTGTCCAACTTCTTTATATATCATCAAAGTGTTTGGACCTTGCCTCTTGAACTGCCTTCTTAGCATCTTTCTTTGTTTATTTGTTTCTATTTGGTAAAGTATGAGCTCCTGCATAAAAAAATTGCCAAAGATATTTTGGGAGAGTCTAAAGGGTGTGTGCCTCCACAAAATGAGAGTTGATGGTGGAATGATGAAGTGTAGAAGACTATTAAACTCAAATAAGAGATCTATAGGTGTAAGGACCCTGACCTCTGTTTTGGGCTTACCCTGTTTGCTTTGCCTAAACCTTGTATTTAGATGTTTGCTAATCACTTGAGGTGTGGTTAGGGTCTTATTTGTGCTTTGTTGGGAGGTTGAGGTGCAATTTGCAGTTCACCCAAGTTTTAGGGTTGTGTGCAAGTTTTCTATCTTTCTCTCTCCTTGCATCCTCTAGGGTTGAGAGGATGAGTGGGGTGCCTTGCTTGAGTTGTTTTTAGGCCTCGTTTAATCCTATGAAGCTTGGGTTTGTTGTTGGGCTTCCCTGGGCCTTGTTTGCTTGGTGTATCGACTAAGAGTGCATCCTCCAGGGTTGTATCGGCCAAGTGGTGTATCATCCATGGCACCATGTTGGGCGATACACACCCCTCTTGATCTAGCTTCGTTTGTGTCACCATTGGGGACACTTGTTGATCTTTGCTAACAAGGTGGCATAGCTTGGACAAGTGGTGGTTTGGGCGAGAACATGTGGAGAAATCCTCTAGTGGACGCCCACTAAACCCCCTTGCATATATACCCCCTTCTTTGCTAGTTTGGGATTTCTTTAGCTTCTTAGTTGCTTTCCTTCTTCCATGGTGGCTGATACACCCCCCTGGTGGAGCCATGGTGGCCGATATCCTTGGTGGAGTCTTCTTCTTCCTCTAGTGGTGGCTGAAACCCTAGAGTGTGCCTTGCTCTTTCTTCTCTTGTGGTGAGTATCTCTCCCTTTCCTTAGCATCTTCTTCTTCTTCTTCCTTTCTTTTCAGCCATTGTGGGTATGGAGTTCTCTTCTCTCCTAGTGTTGGCTGAAGGTGGTGCCTTGGAGCTTGGAGCATGGAGCTTGAAGCTTGGTGCTTGGAGATTTAGAGCTTGCTTGAGGTGGGTTACATAACTCCTAACCCTAGCTATATTACCTTCTTTTTATGTTGCTTGTTTATGTGCTATCTTGATCAGCCATGCTTATCTTGTTAGTAATATCCTTGCTCTTGTATGTGCCCTTGACCTTGTGAGATATGATGACATGGTTATGTTGTGTAGATGTGTTCTTAGACCTTATTGGTTGAACCTTGGATTAGGGTTCCTTGGGCACAACCCCTCTCTCTTGTAGGGTTGTGACATGGGTATACCCGCATATCCTCAAACCCATACCCTCTAAAACCGTCATGGGTATAAGTTTTTATAACCATATAACCTCTTATCCTTATACCCACGTATCCACCTCTTATGGGTAAGGTTATGGTTATGTATGTACCCATATACTGTATACCCATATACCCATTTAAATATATTTTTATATACAAAATTTATACTAGAATGTAATGGTGCATATTTTAGCACTCAAAATTTGTAAGTATACATATCTTACAATAGTAAGAGTTTATATTAGAATGTAATGATCCATATTCCAAGCAAGCAAACATGATGTCTAAGATCAATTTTTGATTTTATTATTCTATTAATACTACAGTCAAACTCTATAATATTCCCCAGTAGATCCAATAGTCATCATTTCTTTTTATATTTTGATTTAGTTGTATCAACATGTTACTCTTGGTTTTCCATTATACAATGACATATTATATACTTATCAACTGTTATATGCATGCAATATATAATGTATTTGATGTCATACTAGTATCGATATCACCTAATTTGTCCAGTGTTTGTTATACCCAAAGTTTATATTGTGTTATTGTAGCAAGTCTATTCATAACCATATGCCCAGTTACCCATCCAATACCCATTGGTTATGCGGGTATGGGTATGGTGCGGGTATATCTTTTGAAAAAGTGGGTATATACCCATACCCATACCCGCTTAGCTAAATAGTTAAGGTTATGGATATGACCATAATCGCACCATACCCTACCCATTTACACCCCTACTCTCTTGGTTGTTGAGAGGTGAGCCTAGGGTTCCCTAATTCAATGACGCATGTGGTGTGTTCTTGGGGAAAAATCCCTTTCTCTCCCTTTGGTTTTGAGAAGTGAGCTTAAGCTCTAGTAGTGTAGGAAAAACCCCTCTCTTCCTTAGTCATTAAGAGGTGATTCTATACTCTAGTTGCATGGGCAATACCCCTCTCTTACCATGGACTTGAGAGGCGAGCCTTTGGTTGGTGTTGACCTAGTTGAGGTTGGTGGATTGGCCGATATGGGATGATCCACCTTGCTGCCTGATTTGTGATAGAGGTTGTGCAAGACCCCTCTTACTTAGATGTTGAGAGGTGAGCCAACACTCTTGATCTTTTAGGGTTTTTGGTGGTTGCCTTGAGGTTGAATATGACCAACCTGATAGGTGGTGTAACCAAATATCTTTGACAACCCAAGATGTCTTGCTTCCCAATATCTCTCTCCTAGGGTTGAGCTTAGATGATATGTTAGATGGGTGTTGACCTCTTTGACCGATATGGGTCCTTACCCAAGATGTGTTGTTGGATGATATGCTCTTGGGCAATATAGTGTTTACCCAATATTGAAGATAATACCTTGAGGTCGGTTGACCATTTTGATCCTTGAGAGTGCTGCCCGGTACACTAGAACCTTTGGGTGATATGGCTGTGGTGTGCCTTACACGATACCCTTGGATGTGTGTTGATATCCCTCTTCTCCCCTAAGGTTAGGGCTGAGACGATACAGTAGATGAGCGCCTTATAAATCCTTCACCCAATATAGTCCATAAGAGTGGAGTTAGTTGGAGGTTGGTACCCCTTGGGCGTTAGGTGGTCTGTGTTGAGCATCATGGCATGTTGGTGCCCTGCACGAAATCCTCTTGGATGGTGTTGCCGATACCTTGCTAGATGATGCCTTGCCCGATATGGGTGCTTATGTAGTGATAACCTTGTTGGATGATAGGGTTGTATCCCTTGGTCATTTTCCCCCTTGTGAGGTGATCCTCTTGGGCGTTATGGTGTGTTGCCTGACACGATGCTTCATGGGAAACAGGGGTGTGGTATTTAGGTGACATAGGTGGTTCCTAGTGTGTTGTTCATTATCGACCTGTTGGGATCAGTTAGCTGTGAGCCCATTATGTGGCTTTCCTTGTATGTGTCCATTATCAGTTGAACACAGTTGGACGTTAGTCCCAGGTAGATGTTAACCCGATACATGGTGATAGCTGATATCCATGCCAGCCCCTTTATGCAGTGATAACCAAGACAATGTTGAACGTTACACCTTTGGTGAGGGTTGATACACCTGTAGTGAGGAACGTTATGGGCTGTGATACCTTTGGTGAGGGTTATCCCTTATCTAAAATATCTCTAATGAGGATTGTACTTTGTGTTCAGTTGATAACCCTAATGCTTGATTGAAAAGTTATATATGATAATGTCATGCTTAGATATGCTCATCCAATAGCATAATTATATCTCTCTTGATATATGCAATAAGTTTAAGATGTTATGTGTATGAGTACAGTTGTACCTCTACGCTTATGCTAACCATGCATGTACCATTTGTATAATGAGGCCACAGTGATGGCATGATAATGATATGATGTTGAACATCAAGGGTTATGATGAACCCAGTGATATATGATGGGTGTTACCCATGGAATGGCAATGTGTGCCTTGATGATGGGATTGAGTCCATGTGATGTTGATCCTTGAGATGGATCTTGATGATTGGTAAGAGGCCAAGTGGTAACATGTAATGTTGGATCCTTGTGATGGAGTAGGATGATTTTGATGGCTTTGAGAATAAGAGTGACAATGTAACACATGATAATGAGATCTATGTTGTTTACTTGTGTTTTAGTTTACATGTTACATAACTTGGTTGAATCTTGCAATCCACTTAAAATACACTAATTAATTACAGTTGAACCTTTCATGCAGTTTGCCCTGGCCATGGATCCATCATCGTCAGGAGCTGGTGATTGTGTAACGGGTTCTCCTGTCGGTTAACCCGGAGCGCATATTGTTGAATATGTGGGGTTTCTCCTAGACAAAAATAGGAGGATTAGAGTGCAACTGAGGTTGTGGACTCATATGTGTATAAGAGCATGGTCAACAGGCCCATGGCTTGGTGTGATAGAGCATGAATGCGTTCATGGCTCAGGAGCACGGTGAATAGGCTCGTGGCTCAAAGTATGTTAGTGTCGAGACCTATACCGAGGTGGGCTAGAGGAAAGGGTAGCCTACATGAGCTGACCCTATGACTGACGTCACTTAAGCATGAGACTGCAGTCCTGCTTTGGATTATCATGCACTGACCATGAGGAGGTTGAGGTCATGGAGTCTAGCTCTTCCATTGACCTTGTATGGCACTGTCTTTGGGTTTCACAACTAAAGGTTGGATTTGAGTGGTACGACTCACTTCCTTAGGGCATAATAAATCATAATCCAACTGTATAGTATATTTGCTTAGGGAAAACACAGAACATTACTTGAGTCCTTGTTTGAATAGTTGCCCTAGTTTTATCTTTCAACTAATTACATGTTCCTTAGATGTTAGTATAAGTTCTTATTAGACTTGTCTTGTCAATCATGTTCCATATAAGCTGTTAGAAAGTTAGTTCTGCTCAGTATGTTACTTATATGATCTGCTTATATCAGTTACATGTTTTATATGTTATAGCTCTCCTTTGAGGTTTTATAGTTTTGGCAGGGGTTATGTTTCTCGCTGGGACTGTGTGTCTTACCCCATTGGTTTAAAACCTTTTTAGGTGGACATGATAGATGTGGTGGTGCTCGTGGTGTTGCAGCTGAGCAGCAAGAAGAATAGTAGAAGGCAAGAGATGGATATGCTACTATTTTGGGTGTTTTGTAGTAGAGTCCTAGAGTCATCCATGTGCTCTGAAGTCCTTGGAGGTGTTTTGATCAGGTTTCATGATGTATAGTTGATATGGCTTTCTTATCCTATTGTTGACCTAGCTAGGTCTGTTATGTATATAAATAGGTGATGCATCCTTTATTGATAAGAGATAGCTGGATCCTATGAACTGTAGACATGTATCAAGGTTATGTATATTTATATAACATGTTTCTTTACAAGATGTCGATCTGGTTGTAATAGTTCCTTTCTTATCTGCTTTCCGTAATCGGTTTTAATTAACCTGTGTTTTTGGTGATACAATGTTTATGACGGTTCCACACATTTTTGTGTGGCATTTCGTTGTCTGTGTGATAGCGGGATGTCACAATTAAGTTGGTATCAGAGCTCTAGGTTCACTGAGTCTACAGGGATCTAGGACTAGGTTTTGTCTGTTCTTGTGATGTTTCTAGATTTTCTCACATTAACCTTCTGCCCCCAATAGAAGATAAAGCTAAAAGATGTCTAGAAGTCATGAAGAACATGCTGCTGAGAGCAGTGTCGCTGCATCAGTTGATGGAGTGAGTGTGCAGACACATGAAGATCGGGTGCTTGAGGTCCCCCAAATTGACCATGCCATTCTTGAGAACCCTGCTTATCAACACCTAATGGGGCAGGTAATGGCTATGATGAATCTCATGGTGGAGAGATTACATGTGCCTCCGCCAAGATCATCGGTTCCCCATGGTGAATCTTTGGGTATTGGGAAGACCTTCGAGTGGCTTCGCCGAGTCAGAGCTTTAGATTATGCTGGAACGGCTGATCTAGCAGATGCATATCTGTGGCTGATAGGTCTTGAGAAGGCCTTTCAGATCCTTGACATCCCCGAAGTAGACAAAATCAAACACGCTATCTACCTTCTAAAATGTAGTGTTGGCCACTAGTGAGCCATCGACTAGGAGAAGCAACCTGGCGAGGTGATCAAATGGGATGTTTTGCGGCGGGATTTCATTAGTCGATACTTCTCGAAGACGTATCTAGATGAGAAGATCAACCAGTTCGAGCATTTGTGCCAAGGATCTATGAACATCACTGAGTATGAAGCCAAGTTTATGGAGCTACTGAGGTTTTGTCCTCACATGGCAGCAACAGATGATGAGAGGATCAGACAGTTTGAGAAAGGTTTGAGTGTCGAGTTGTCAACACCTGCTGCTACTTTAGAGAATTGGAAATGGTTTGCCACATTTGTGGAGTCTGTCTGAAGGATTGAATGGTCATTTAAGGAAAAGAGAGAGACCATGGCCAAGAAGAGGCTTGCTTAGTTTTAGAAACAGAGGTTTGACAGCCAAAAGAAGTCGAGTTTTTCTGCACCTTATGTGATGCAAGGTTCTAGTGCCCCATCTCAGTGGTCACCAAGTAAAGGAAGAGAGCATGGTTATTCACCATCCAGTGTCTACAGTACAACTTCAATAGCAGTGACAGGGCCATCTAGGCCGTAGTTAGAGGATAGGACATGCTATCTTTGTGGCAGACATGGCATATGAAGTTGAATTACCTAAGGAGAGATTTCGAAGTGACACAACAACTGAGATAGAGTCAACAAGGTTCAAATAGACAATAGTTTAGTGGCGCCAAAGGGAGAGGATGCGGCCAAGCGTCACAAGCTGGATCCTCTTCTCAAGGAAGTAGAGGACGTGGATGACATCAAGCAATGACTCGATTCTATGATATGAGTCATCCTGAGGCGATAGTCAACCTATGAGTGGTGGCAGGTCAGATGGGGTTATTTCATTCTAATTTGTCTTCTTCTTACTTTATATCTGTTATGGTTGACCCGGGTGCTACACTCTTTTATCGCTCGTAGTATGCTTGATAGCTATCTTTTACCTGTTACTTGTAAGAAGGATAGCTTGTTGTTAGAAACCCCTCTTGATGGTTCCTCGATGCTTCGAGAGGTGTGTCCATCTTGTATTCTATCCTTTTCAGGACACAACATACAAGTGGATCTCATACCACTTGATATGCATGGATTCGATGTAATCCTATTGATGGATACTTTAGAGAGGTATAAGGTTGTGCTGGACTGTGGTTTCAAGCAAGCAGTGTTCACTGATGATGGTGAGAAGCGGATCTTTCAAGGAGATAGGAAGATTCTTCTGACATGTTTGGTATCAGCTATTATGGAAGAGAAGTTGTTGCGGCAAGGTTGTAGGGCGTTCTTAGCTCATGTTGTGGATACCAAGGTAGAATGTTCTAGCCTTTAGGATGTACCTATGGTTAGAGAGTTTGCAGACATGTTTCCCAATGAGTTTCCCAGTGTTCCCCCACCTTGAGAGATTGATTTTGAGATCAATCTAGTGCCAGGGACACAACGAGTTGCTCAGACACCTTATAGGATGGCTCCAGCCGAGATGGCAGAGCTGAAGAAGAAGTTACAGGAGTTGCTGGATAAAGGTTTCATTAGGTCGAGCACATCACTGTGGGGTGCTCCAGTTCTGTTTGTAAAGAAGAAGGATGGATCGATGCGTCTGTGCATAGATTACTGACAATTGAACAAAGTCACGATCAAGAACAAATATCCTTTATTGAGGATAGATGATCTGTTTGATTAATTGTGTGGTGCTACAGTGTTCTTAAAGATCGATCTATGGTCTGGATATCATCAGTTGAGGATCAAGGATGAGGACATACCAAAGTTAGCTTTTAGGATGAGGTATGGTCACTTTGAGTTTGTGGTTATGCTATTCGGGCTAACCAATGCACCTACTACTTTCATGGATCTGATGAAGATGGTGTTCCGTCTGTTTTTAGATTAGTTTGTTGTGGTTTTCATAGATGACATCTTGATATATAGTCGAGACAATCAACAACATGAACAACATCTTCAACAAGCATTGACTCTCCTTCGCCAGCATCAGTTGTATGCCAAGTTCAGTAAATGTGAATTCTGGCTGAAGGAAGTAAATTTCGTGGGTCATGTGATATTGGTGGTAGGAGTTAGAGTGGATCCTAAGAAGGTGGAGTCAGTTGCAGAATGGGAGCAGCTGAAGACGCTGACTGAAGTTCGTAGTTTTCTGGGTTTAGTAGGATACTATCGGAGGTTTGTAAAGGACTTTAGTGTGATCGCGTTGCCATTAACGAAGTTGACTAGGAAGGATGTACCTTTTGTTTGGGATGATCGTTGTCAGCGCGCTTTTCAGAATTTGAAGGAGAAGCTGACTAGTGCTCCAGTGTTAGTGCTGCCAGAGCCTGGGAAAGGCAATGTTGTTTTCTGTGATGCTTCCAAGAAAGGCTTAGGTTGTGTGCTAATGCAAGAGGATCATGTGGTTTCTTTTTCTTCAAAACAGCTTCAGAAACACGAGGAGAGTTATCTGACACATGATTTTGAGCTGGTAGTGGTAGTCCATGTGTTGAAGATATGGAGACACTATCTTTATGGGGAAGTGTGTCAGATCTTTACAGATCATAAGAACTTGAAGTATATCTTCTTGCAGAATGAGCTGAACATGTGACACCATCATTGGATGGAGCTGATCAGTGATTATGATTGCACCATCGAGTATCATCCTGGTAAAGCGAACGTGGTAGCTGATGCGCTCAGCAGGAAGTCTTCTTCTATGAAGAAGGCACAGTTGAGTTCTTTGATATACCATAGGCGAGATATGTTCGTCTCCTTGTGGCAGATGAATGTAAAGTTGGAAGTCTCCTTGTTGGCAGGACTGTTGACATAGATTCAAGTGAAGCCTACGTTGAGACAGCAAATCAAAGAAGCACAGTAGGCAGATGCTGCAGTTCAGTTGATCAGATCAGAGTTCGGCAGCGAGAGGCGCGATGGTTTCCATGGGTCTGAGGATGGACTATTTTCTTATCATGACAGGATGATGGTCCCTGATGTTAATGATATGAGGAAGTTAGTTCTTGAGGAAGCACACACATTGATGTATGCTATGCATCCAGGTGTCACCAAGATGTATCATAATCTAAAGGACCTATATTGGTGGCATGGCTTGAAGAGAGATGTGGTTGAGTTTGTGGCTAAGTGTGCAATATGTCAACAAGTTAAGGCTGAGCATCAGAAGCTGGTAGGTACGTTGCAACCCATTCCGATACCGCAGTGGAAATGGGATCATGTAACCATGGATTTCGTAGTTGGTCTTCTGAGGATAGCTAAAAATTATGATTCCATTTGGGTGGTAGTGGACAGATTGACGAAGTCTGCCATTTAATATCGGTGAAAACGACATATACAACAGAGAAGCTTACTCAGGTGTATGTGGATGAGATAGTGTGTTTGCATAGTGTGCCCACAACGATAGTCTCTGATAGAGGTCCTCAGTTCATGAGTCATTTTTGGGAACAGTTGCACAGAGCATTCGGAACACAGTTAAAGTTCAGTACCGCTTTCCACCCGCAGATAGATGGGCAGTCTGAAAGGACTATTCAGACTTTAGAAGATCTTCTCAGAGCGTGTGTGTTGCATTTTCTAGGTAGTTGGGATGTACATCTTAGTCTGATAGAGTTCGCCTACAACAACAGTTACCAACGGAGTATTGACATGGCACCTTATGAGGCTTTGTATGGCAAGAAGTGCAGATCTCTTTTATGTTGGTATGAGTCTGGTGAGTATCAGCTTTTGGGTCCTGAGTTAGTGCAATAGACGATAGAAAAGATCAAGGTGATACAATAATAGTTGAAAGCGGCACAAGATATACAGAAGTCATATGCGGATAATCATTGATGACCTCTAGAGTTCTAGGTGGGAGACAAGGTGTATCTCAAGGTCTCTCCATAGAAAGGCATGCTGAGGTTTGGCCGGAAAGGCAAGTTGGCACCCAGGTATATGGGACCATATCCAGTGATAGCACATGTTAGAAAGGTGGCTTACAAGTTGGAGTTACCGCCAGAGTTATACAAGTTACATCCAGTGTTCCATGTCAGCATGCTGAAGAAAAGTCATCCAAGAACAGAGACAATGATACAGCCAGATGAGGTTGAGCTTAATGAAGATGTTACCTACAAGGAAGATCTAGTGTTGATCCTTGATAGAAGAGTAAAGAAGCTGAAAAGGAAGGACCTGGTTCTTGTAAAGGTTCTTTGGCATCATCGTGGCATTGAGGAAGCCACGTGGGAGCTTGAGGAAGAGATGAGGAGGAAGTATCCCTCACTTTTCTCCTCGAATTTTGGGGGCAAAATCCTTTTGTAGGGGTTTATGGCTTGTAAGGACCCTAACCTCCGTTTTGGGCTTACCATGTTTACTTTGCCTAAACCTTATGTTTAGATGTTTGCCAATCACCTGAGGTGTGATTAGGGTTTTGTTTGTTCTTTGTTGGGAGGTTGAGGTGCAACTTGTAATTCACCCAAGTTTTAGGGTTGTGTGCAAGTTTGCCACCTTGAGAGATGTCTTTCTCTCTCCTTGCATCCTCTAGGGTTGAGAGGATGAGTGGGGTGCCTGGCTTGAGTTGTTTTTGGGCCTCATTTAAGCTTGTGAAGCTTGGGCTTGTTGTTGGACTTCCCTGGGCCTTGTTTGCTTGGTGTATCAGCCAAGAGTGTACCAGGCATGAGTGTATCGATCAGGGTTGTATCGGCCAAGTGGTGTATCGGCCATGGCACCATGTTGGGCGATACACACCCCTCTTGACCTAGTTTTGTTTGTGTCAACATTAGGGAAACTTGGTGATCTTTGCTAGCAAGGTGGCATAGCTTAGAAAAGTGGTGGTTTGGGCAAGCACATGTGGAGAAATCCTCTAGTGGACACCCACTTAACCCCCTTGCATATATACCCCCTTCTTTGCTAGTTTGGGATCCCTTTAGCTCCTTAGTTGCTTTCCTTCTTCCTTGGTGGCCGATACACCCCCCCTGGTGGAGCCTTGGTGGCCGATACACTTGGTAGAGCTTGGTGGCTGATATCCTTGGTGGAGACTTCTTCTTCCTCTAGTGGTGGACAAAACCCTAGAATGTTCCTTTCTCTTTCTTCTCTTGTGGTGAGTATCTCTCCCTTTCCTTAGCATCTTCTTCTTCTTCTTCCTTTCTTTTCGGCCATGATGGTTATGGAGTTCTCTTCTCTCTTAGTGTTGGCCGAAGGTGGTGCCTTGGAGCTTGGAGCTTGGAGCTTGAAGCTTGGTGCTTGGAGCTTTAGAGCTTTCTTGAGGTGAGTTACATAACTCCTAACCCTAGTTATATTACCTTCTTTTTATGTTGCTTTTTTATGTGCTATCTTGATCGGCCATGCTTATCTTGTTAGTAATATCCTTGCTCTTGTATGCGACCTTGACCTTGTGAGATATGATGACATGGTTATGTTGTGTAGATGTGTTCTTAGACCTTGTTGGCTGAACCTTAGATTAGGGTTCCTTGGGCAAAACCCCTCTCTCTTAGTTGTTGAGAGGTGAGCCTAGGGTTCCCTAATTCAATGGTGCATGTGGTGTGTTCCTGGAGCAAAATCCCTTTCTCTCCCTTTGGTTTTGAGAAGTGAGCTTGAGCTCTAGTAGTATAGGCAAAACCCCTCTCTTCCTTAGTCATTGAGAGGTGAGTCTATACTCTAGCTGCATGGGAAATACCCCACTCTTACCATGGACTTGAGAGATGAGCCTTTGGTTGGTGTTGACCTAGTTGAGGTTGGTGGATTGGCCGATATGGGATGATCCACCTTGCTTCCCAATATGTGATAGAGGTTGTGCAAGACCCCTCTCACTTAGATGTTGAGAGGTGAGCCAACACTCTTGATCTTTTAGGGTTTTTGGTGGTTTCCTTGAGGTTGAAGATGAACAACCTGATAAGTGGTGTAACCCGATATCTTTGACAACCCAAGATGTCTTACTGCCCGATATCCCTCTCCTAGGGTTGATCTAGGATGATATGTTAGATGGGTGTTGACCTCTTTGACCGATATGGGTCCTTACCCAAGATATGTTGTTGGACGATATGCTCTTGGCTGATATAGTGTTTACCCAATATGGAAGATTGTACTTTGAGTTCTGTTGACCGTTTTAATCCTTGAGAGTGATTCCTGGTACCTTAGAAACTTTGGGCGATATGCCTTTGGTGTGCCTTGCACGATACCCTTGGATGTGTGCTGATATCCCTCTTCTCCCCTAAGGTTAGGGTTTAGATGATACATTAGATGAGCGCCTTGTTAATCCTTCACCTGATATAGTCCGTAAGAGTGGCATTAGTTGGAGGCTGGTATGCCTTGGGAGTTAGGTGGTCTGTGTTGAGCATCATGGCATGTTGGTGCCCTTCATGACATCCTCTTGGATGGTGTTGCCCGACACCTTGCTGGATGATGCCTTGCCCGATATGGGTGCTTATGTTGTGACAACCTTGTTGGATGATAGGGTTGTATCCCTTGGTCATTTTTCCCCTTGTGAGGTGATCCTCTTGGGTGTTATGGTGTGTTTCCTGATATGATGCTTCATGGGTAATAGGGATGTGTTGTTTAGGCAACATAGGTGGTTCCTAGTATGCTGCTCGTTATCGACCTATTGGGATCAGTTAGTTGTGAGCCCGTTATGTGGCATTCCTTGTATGTGCCCATTATCGGTTGAACACAGCTGGACGTTAGTCCAAGATAGATGTTAACCCGATACACAGTGATAGCTAATATCAATGTCGGCCCCTTTATGCAGTGATAACCAAGACAATGTTGAACGTTACACCTTTAGTGAGGGTTGATACAACTGTAGTGAGGAACGTTATGGGCTGTGATTCCTTTCGTGAGGGTTATCCCTTATCCAAAATATCTCTAATGAGGATTTTACTGTGTTTGGTGGATAAACCTAATGCTTGATCAAAAAGTTATATATGATAATGTCATGCTTAGATATGCTCATCCAATAGCATAATTATATCTCTCTTAATATATGCAATAAGTTTAAGATGTTTTGTGTATGAGTACAGTTGTACCTCTACGCTTATGCTAACCATGCATGTACCATTTGTATGATGAGGCCACAGTGATGGCATGATAATGATATGATGTGGAACATCAAGGGTTATGATGAACCCAATGATATATTATGGGTGTTACCCATGGAATGGCAATGTGTGCCTTGATGATTGGATTGAGTCCCTGTGATGTTGATCCTTGAGATGGATCTTGATGATTGGCAAGAGGCCAAGTGGTAACATGTAATGTTGGATCCTTGTGATGGAGCATGATGATTTTGATGGCTTTGAGAATAAGAGTGACAATGTAACACATGATAATGAGATCTATGTTGTTTACTTGTGTTTTAGTTTACATGTTACATAACTTGGTTGAATCTTGCAATCCACTTAAAATACACTAATTAATTATAGTTTAACCTTTCATGTAGTTTTCCCTGGCCGTCGATCCATCATTGTCAGGAGTTGGTGATGGCAAAATGGGTTCTCCTGCGGGTTAACCCGAAGCGCATATTGTTGAATATGCGGGGTTTCTCCTAGCTAAAAATAGGAGGATTAGATTGCAACTACAGTTGTGTACTTAGATGTGTATAATAGCATGGTGAACAGGCCCATGGCTCGGTGTGATAGAGCATGAATGTGTTCATGGCTCAGGAGCACAGTGAATAGGCATGTGGCTCAAGGTATGCTAGCACCGAGACCTGTACTAAGGTGGGATAGAGGAAAGGGTAGCCTACGAGAGTTGACCCTGTGACTGAGGTCACTTAAGCATGAGACTACGATCCTGCTTTGGATTATTGTGCACTGATCACGAGGAGGTTGAAGTCGTAGAGTCTGGCTCTTCCATTGACCTTGTATGACACCGTCTTTGGGTTTCACAACCGAAGGTTGGATTTGAGCGGTACGGCTCACTTCGTCAGGGCATAATAAATCATAATCCATCTATATAGTATCTTTGCTTAGGGAATACACAGAACATTGGTTGAGGCCTTGTTTGAATAGTTGCCCTAGTTTTATCTTGCAACTAATTACATGTTCCTTAGATGTTAGGATAAGTTCTTATTAGACTTGTCTTGTTAATCATGTTCCATATAAGCTGTTAGAAAGTTAGTTCTTCTCAGTATGTTGCTTATATGATATGCTTATATCAGTTACCTACTTTATCTGTTATAGCTCTCCTTTGAGGTTTTATAGTTTCAGAGGGGGTTATGTTTCTTGTTGGGACTGTGTGTCTCACCCCGTTGGTTTAAAACCTTTTTAGGTGGATGTGCTAGACGTGGTGGTGCTCGTGGTGTTGGAGTTGAGCAGTAAGAAGAACAATAGAAGGCAAGAGATTGATATGCTGTTGTTTTGGGTGTTTTATTGTAGAGTCCTAGAGTCATTCCTGTACTCTCAGGTCCTTGGAGGTGTTTTGATGAGGTTTTGCGATGTATAGTTTATATGACTTTCTTATCCTGTTGTTGACATGGCTAGGTCTGTTATGTATATAAACAGGCGATGCATCCTTTATGGATAAGAGACAGCTGGATCCTATGAACTGTAGACATGTATCAAGGTTATGTATATTTATATAATATGTTTCTTTGCAGGATGTGGATCTGGTTGTAATAGTTCCTTTCTTATCTGGTTTCCACAATCGGTTTTTATTAACCTGTGTTTTTGGTAATACGATGTTTATGACGGTTCCACACATTTTTGTGTGGCATTTCATTGTCTGTGTGATAGTGGGATGTCACAATAGGATATTTCCCAAACATAGAGATGATGTAACTTTTCAAATATGCAAACAGGCAAAGAAAGATGCTAAGAAGGCAGTTCAAGGGGCAAGGTCTAGATAATTCGATGATATATATAATAAGTTGTACACTAGAGAAGGGGAAAATATAATTATCAAATGTCTTGTATAAGAGAAAGGAAAGGAAGAGACCTACAACCAAGAGAAAGTAAAGATGATAATTGTTACGACCCCACCTTTCAGTAACCCCCAATTAAAGGAGACCGAGAGGTCGAAACCGCATACATAATTTCTGGATCAAAGGTTCGGCAATTAACCAAGAACAATTATTAAATTTTAACATAATAAACTGGAAAGCTGTAAGACAATAAACTTTTGCATACCTTTTGAAAACTTGGATCTCTAAACTTCTATCCACATATGAATTCTACTCGAACTAATCCTCCTTGTATTTTAATTCATGTATTTCACAATATGATGATTTACTATTTGTCCTTTTGGCTTTGTACCTAAAATGCCGACAAACAAAACATCGGTCAGCATAAAGATGGTATGTAAGGGAACCAATAATCGTGCAATTATTCATAACAATGTATTGCATCCAATTACCATTCAACAAACAATTTTACATTTTAAATATAACTGCGCGATCCATGCATTCCCTATCCTCTGAGACTTGAGTGAAGTGAAGTTCATCAAGAATGAGATAGTAGTGTTAATGAAGGATGATGATATAAAGAACCAATGGTGAAACTACCTTCATAAGTTCTTCAATGGAAATACTACAAAAAAATATCAGAGACTAAGGTGACATGAATGCAAGATATATCACTTACACATGACAAGTTTCACCATTTGAAGTCAAGAATGCTTCAAAAACAAATGAAAATTAAAAACGCATGCAATCTATATAGTTTTCCCATTGATGTATGGATGAGTATGGGGATAAAGGATCTAGATGCTTAACAAAATCCTTTAATAAGATTATGAAGACAAAAAAGATGCCAGATGAGTGGAGAAATAGAACTATAATCCTAATCTATAAGAATAAAGGAGATGTTCAAATCTACATAAACTAAAGAGGTATCAAGTTGATGAGTCACACTATGAAGCTTTGGAAGAGGATTAATGAGATAAGGATAAGTTCGATAATGAAGATATTAGAAAACCAATTTACTTATATGTTAGGAAGATCAATAATAGATGATATTATTCTAATTAGGAGGCTTATGGAGAAGTACAAAGAAACAAAAGAGATCATAATATGGCGTTTATCATAATGGAAAAGGCCTGTGATTGAGAAGCCATGGAAGTGTTATGGAGGGCTTTTCATAAAAAGGTGTGCCAACACCATACATTAACCTAATTAAAGACGTATGATGGATCTACTACAAGTGTTAGGACTCCTACATGAGATACACAAACTTATCATGTTGATGTTGGAGTACATCAAGGATCTACACTCAATCCATATCTATGTTTTCTTATCATGGATGAGTTGATAAAGTATGTTCAATGAAATCCCTTGGAGCATGTTATTTTTGAATGATATTGTTTTGACTAAGGAAAGAAACAAAAATGAACGATAAAGCTGAATTTTGAACAAATGCATGGGAATTTAATGGATTTATAACCATTAGAACCAAAATCTAATAAATACATAGCAATTTTAGCCATTCTAGAATTGTGAATGGTGGGGTCAAGTTGGATGAAATGGATGTACCAATATGTGATAAATTATGTAACTTGGGTTTTAATATTGAAACGAAGGGTGAGTTTCAAGATGATGTTTGTCCTAGAATCACATTAGGATGCTTGAAGTAGAGGATTGTAACATTTCTTGTTGTATTCAAGATACAGTCCAAGATTTCAAATGGACCCATGTATCTAGGGCTAATTTTCCCTTTGTTCTTGGCATTATCTCTAATAAGTTTGATCTTCATAATCACTTGGTCACCACCATGAATTATTACATGTTTGACCTATGTGTATATGCATATGACTTCTAATAGTCATTTGCCCCCTTCAACCTTTATTTGATCAGGTTGGTATTATCATAATAGGAGTACAACTTGTCAGATTCAAACATCCATCTTTTTCCTACTTCATCCCATTAAAGAAGAGAATTGCATGAACTTCCATATAAGGCTTCATAAGGAGGCATGCCTATATTGGTTGATAGTTTTTTGTTGTAGGAATATTGTACCAGAGGGAGGTAGTGGTCCCACAAAAAACCCAGTCAAGCACACACAATCTCAATATGTCTTCTAAAATCTAAATAATCCTTTGATAGTGTCCATTAGTGTATGGGTGATATGATATGCCAATGTTGATTTTATTCCTAGTTATACTAATCGGTCGCCATAAATGAGAAGTGAACTTTACATCACAATTTGACACAATAGATAGATAATTCCTATTCAATCTGACTATCTCCTAAATATAAAGTTATGCTAACTTTGAAACTTTTCCTATTGTATTCATGGAAATAAAATGGTCTTATTTAGTTAATTTGTTAATGACAACCCAAATGGTGTCATTCCTTTTTTTTGGTCGTAGGTAAACCCAAGAAAAAAAAATCCATGGTGATGTTTTCGCATTCCCAATTGGGATTAGGTTGGGGTTTTAGAAGACCTGGGATGCATTATATACTTTAATCCATGAGATTCACATAGCACTTTCTCTATCATATCTGAATTGTCATGGACCAATATGCTTTGTTTGTATTTGATTCCACCTATCATACCAGCTGAAAGATGTGTTTGTATCTTCTTTAGTAACTTAGTTATCTCCTAGAGAATCTAGCTATTCTTGTGAGCTGAAAAGAACTTAGACTGGAGCCTGGTTTGATATTAATGATGGGTAATATGAGGATGTCAACCATATTACTCAAGGCCTGTGGTGACATGACCTCCATATTCCTCCAATGGTGAAAATTGCATCACACTTAGTGTAACGACCCCGCCTCCCAGTAACCCCCAATTAAGGGAGACCTGAAGGTCAGAGCCATTAACCAATTTACAGGATCAAAGGTTCAGCATATAATCAACAATAATTATAAAATTCTACTAACTAAACTGGAATTGGGTACAAAAATTAAAACTTTTACTTACCTTTATAAAACTGGGAAATCTAACTATCCACATCTTGAAGTACTCTATCTAATCCTCCGTGCACTTTATTTCTTATTTTCACGATGTGCCACTTTTCTGTTTGTGATTTTTAGGATGTTACCTAAAACACCGACAAACAAAACATCGATCAGCAATTGCTGGTATGTGGAGGCAACCAAAAATTTCACAATTAGGTCTAACAATTTAAGTATTACAATCAAGGTAATTAACAAGTCAATTTACAATTTCCATGTGACAATCCCCACCACTTTTTCCCTAACCCTAGATTTGACTTAAGGCCACCTTCTCAATCCCGAGCTTGGTTCCTGGGAGTCACCTCTCATGGTGCTCCTTAGTCTTGCCTCATCAATCACCTTCTCATTCCCGAGCTTGGTGTTTAGGGTCACCTCTCATGGTGCCCATTGGTCTACCCTCCTGGGCCTGACCTTTATGGAATCTTCCATCAGGGTGGCATGTAGGTGCAGGATTTACACATTTATATTAAATGGTGATAGTCATAGTCACTTTATAATTGCAATATGAACATCTCAACAGTTTAGTTGCATTCAATGCGATTAAACATCCGGAAATATTTTGGGAAACTAAAGCGGTTACTCATAATTAACCACATACCTGTTAATGAAGACTTGAATGCAGAATTAACTTAATCAACCAGGAAATCAAGCAAGCACACACACAATCTCCTGAAAAAGGCATTTAATTCTTCTATTATTAATCATGCCATTATGATTCAATAATTCTAAGGGTTTCCTAGGTTATTTGCCCTTTTTAGGGTTTTGACCATTATGAGGGTTTTTATTTCCTTTTTATTGCTTTTACCTTACTTTTATCAAATTATACATCAAACCCTAATTATCTTGTCCTATTTTCCATTAAGGTCCTAAAGATCAGGTTGGACCATATAAACCCTAATTTTCAGATTGCAATATCTTTTTTTTTCTCTAATTTAGGGTTTCTAAATATTTTAATCAACATATTGAATTAAAAACCCTAAACATGCAATTCTATCATCAAAACAGGTTAAAAACCATCTGAATCATTAATCAAGTTAAACATATTCGAATTAACCTAATTATAAAACTAAATATATCCTTGATAATCAATTAGGGTTTTCTTTTTACAAATTAACTCTTTTTCCATCCAAATATGTACTTTTGCAAAAATATACAGATTCAGATATCCAAACCATTTTTAACGTGTTCCTCATATTTTTCTGATCATTATTCATGTATTGACTTTTTGCATCTGAGTTTTCTATCTCCAGATACGATTTTTCTAAGATAATTCGTTTTTATCAATTTATCAACTAATTAGGAAAATCGTGGATCGCTCGATCAATGGTCCGGTGGTCCACTTAGGATCCAGCGGCCATGATTACGCACGCCCCTTTGTTTGCAAATAACAGAAGAAAAGGTCAAAACTGACCTTTAAGCGATTGAAGGACGCGAGGGCCAAGTCGGTAATTTCGCTGGACCACCCTTCTTCAACCTTGCGCACAGAGAAGCAGCTCCAGGAGGTCAACTCGATGGTTGACTTCGAGCTCTGGCCATCCCCTGCTCACGCCGATGGTCCAGAGAGTTCCACATCCCTCACTCGAACCTGATGATGCCTTCAATTGGCCACCGAAACCTCTCCAAGTCCACCCCCTTGCTCGCCGAATTCCGGCAGAGTCTCCTACGTCGACGAGGGTCAAGATCAAGACAGATTGAGCAATTGGATGCACGGAAGCACTCCTTGCTTCCTTCTGCAGAGCTTGGGCGAGTAGTTAGGGATGCAGGTTCCCTCCATAGCCCTCCCCTATATATAGGGTCGGGGCAAGGTTTGGGCGAATTGGGGGTTTCCCAAAACGACGATGAAACTCAGCAAAAATAGGGAGGAATCTTCGCGATTCCTTCTCCTGAGTCCAAAGGGACCAACACCCAGTTGGTATGATCAATGGATCGCGAGAAACAAGGATCGCAAAATCAACCTGTAACCATCAGATTCCTAGTCCCAGTGGGACTTAGACGATGAGCGGTCACCATTGGATCAAGATCCTGGATTGCTCGCGTTCAAAGGAAAGCAAATCCCCCTTTTTTTAATTCAGGGAAATTCCCAAATTGACTATATTTTGCAAAATTAATATCTCTCACACCATAACTCTGATTGGTCTCAAATTTTAAAGGAAAGTTCCTTTTAATATCCCCTATCTTTGTACAAAAATTGGGAAGCAAAAAGCAATGTATGAAAAGGATTTCTTCTCTCCCAAGTTTTCTTATTAATTACTCCCAATTAATTCTTATCCTTATTTCTTTTGCCTTTATCTCATTATTTTGGGTCCCTTGGACCTCAAGGAAACCCAAAGGCATGGATTCCCATATTGGGGAATATTAGTTTACCATTATCTTCTTTTAATTATCAATTTCTCATATTTCCCTTTTATTAGTCAATTTCTTTTCCTTGTTAATTCCTTTTTCTTTTCGATTGTGCTTAATGGCCTACAAGGCCCACAATCAATCAATCAAAGCCATCTCATACGAAAATCATCACAATTCAAAGAAAAAGATCTCATTTAGACATTAAAAGAGAAATGCCTTTTACATTATATTTTTAGAAATTTGAGGTTATAACATCCTCCCCTCCTTATAGGAATTTTGCCCTCAAAATTCCATCAAGCAATCAAACAAACAGGATAAGTCTTCTTATGTCCATCAGGGCTCCCATGTAGCTTCACCCTTTCCATGGTGTTTCCCAAGAACCTTCATTATCTCATTTCCTTCCATCTGAGTTCTTTCTTACCTTGGTATATCGTACCCTCATAGGTGACTCAGGACTTTTCAGCCTTTCAAAAGCTAAATAGGTTCAGGGCTCAACACATGGCTGGGGTACCTCACATAGTGCTCTACATCGGACTTATGTAACACATTATACATCATGTTATCCTGAGGGGAAAGTCTAAACACAACCACATCCACCAATCCATCTCAAATGGACCCATATATCGAGGACTCAACTTTCTCAGTTGTAGCTCAGAGGGGTCGGATTTTTACATCACATATTCTCCCACAGTGAACTGCATGTCAGTCTGCTTTGTATCAACTCGTGAATTATGTCACCACTAGGCTTTCTCTTAGCCATTGCACGATCAAAGCGACTTCATCTGCACACACTTGTGGTTCTTTTCTGACCTTCGTGAGACCTCCTTCACCAACATCATCATAATGAAGTGGTGACCAACACAACCTCCTCGTAGAACTTCTTTCATCCCGATAGGCTATGGTGGTTAACATCACATCTTAAGAACATCTCTTTGTATCACCCTGAATGAGCACACATGCTCTCATCAGACCCTCTAGTCCGGATCATACTGTCCATTAGTATGGGGTGATAAACTGTACCAACACTGAGCTCTTCATGTATCTACTTCCACCTCATGGAAGTGAACCTTTAGGTCACATCAAGAACCTTTGAATTCACATCATGGTGTAGTTGAACCATCTCTTTTCATATGTAGTTCAACCAGATCTATCCCTTGACAGAACTCTTCCTTTCTCATGTCCATTAGTATTTCTTTATTAAAATATTCTTTTGCAAGGATTTCTCATTATTTTTCATTTCCTTTTCTCTTTTCCTATTTCTTTTATTAGAAATCACATATGAATGAAATTTATTCCATTGTGGCCATTAATGCCACTTTCTAGAGATTTCAATGTATTTCTCATAATTATTTTGCTTAATTATCTTGTATCCTTTTCTATTTTTTTTAGACTTTTCCTCCATTCTTATATTTTATATCCCTTAATGGATTAATCTAATAAGAGGAATCATGAAATTCCTTTCAAAAGGGATATTTGCAAAGTAATCCATTGTTTTAAGCAAAAGTATATAACCTTTTTAATTAAGTCCAATTCATAAAATCATTACATTTCAATTATGAAAATATATGCAAAATCGGGGTTGTAACATCCCTCCCCTCTTATAAGAATTTTGTCCTCAAAAGTCCATCAAGCAAACAAACAATTCAGGATAAGACTTTTCCATGTCCATCATTGGCCCCTATGAGACTTTACCTTATCCATGGTGCTTCCAAAGAACCTTTATCATCACATATTCTTTTCTCTAAGTTCTTTCACCTTGGCATCTATAAACCTCACAGGTGACTCAAGTCATTTCAGCCCCCCTTGGGGCATACTAGGTTCATTGCTCCGCACATGGTCGGGGTACCTCACATAGTGCTCTAAATTGGACACCTGGAACTCATCACACATTTCTTTATCCTGAGGGGTAAGGTTAACCTTCTCCACCAATCCATCTCAATGGACCCATGTATCGGGGACTCAACTTTCTTAGCTATAGCTCAGAGGGGTCAGATTTTCATGTCACATATTCTCCCACAGTGAACTGCATGTCAGTCTACTTTGCATCTGCTCACGACTCCTATTGTCTCTAGGCTCCTTTCATCCATTGAACGATCAAAGAGACTTAATCTACACTCATTGTGGTCCTTTTCTAACCATCACGTGGTCCTTTCACCAACATCACCATATTGAAGTGGTGACTGATACAACCTCCCTTACAGAGCTTCTTTAAATCCCGATACTGGCTATGGTGGTTATCATCACATCTTACAAAGGATAAGAATTGTCTCTATGTATCACCCTGAATGAGCCCACATGCTCTCATCAGACCCTCTAGCCTGGATCATACTAACCATTAGTTAAGGGTGATAAACTGTACTAACATCGAGTTCTTCATGTACCTACTTCCACCTTTTGGAAGGGAACCTTTAGGTCAAACTCAAGAACCTTTGAACTCGCATCATGGTGTAGTTGAACCATCTCTTTCATATGTAGTTCAACCGGATCTGTCCCTTGACAGAACTCTTTCTTTCTCATGTCATCTAAGTAAGGCAATCTACCATAACCCATATTGCATCTCGACCTTCCTTGGTCCAGGGGAGACTTACAACATCCATATATAGTAATGAACTCCCTTTCTCTTTCGGGGACTCTTTATCCTTTATATCAATGCACTGGGTTACTGGTGTTCGTCATTCACCTACAACTTGCATGGCCATAAACCACATGCAACTTCATGTTAGGCATCTAAAGTACCACTGTCACTTATTATCTTGGTAGTACCATGGTATATGGTGATCTTCAATCATGATTTCCTGTATGTCATGATTCCTCAAGATCGATTCCTCAGAAACCCTAAACCACTCTAGTCGAGGTTTCATCACCTTCTTTTCCAAAGAAGTGCATTTGAGATTCTACAACCATCCTTTCATTGCATCAAGGCCTAGGCTGGCTAACTAAACAACCACTAACTTGATCAACAAATTTCGTTACATCTGAGTGTTAGCCGACCACATCTCCTTTCCAAACTTAGGGTTAGCCTAACAACCTCTTCTAGCCTCTAGCCAAACTAGGCAGATATATCTCTACCAGAGCATCCATTACCGCTTCACATCCTTACATATTAGGTAATGTTGGTGACATACACCTTTGTGTATTTCACTTATCGTCTCACCTCAAAATCTATGTCTATCTTCATCAAGAAACTCTGAGCTCATCCTCATGGTGATCAAACTCAACCTGGTATAACTTGCAAGTTCCATATAGCTCATGATAAAACATCCTCATAAGATGACTACCTCATTTCTCTTAGTGTTTGAAAACCATCCATGTATCGTTTACTCCACCAGGGTACATTATCATTTCTATCGTCATACCTTGTAGCAACGTCCCAACTCACATCATCTTTTATCCTTGGTGTATGGCATGCGTATTGTCCTATCTCTCATTCCCATAACAAGAGGAAATAAGCATTTGGCTGCAGTCCAAATATAGAGTTCTTCCTATTCCAAGAGTAGAGATGGTACATCCCACCTTGCCAGTACACCTTTAAATCTAAGTTGAAACGTGTCGTTTATGCCTCTATATTACAATCATCTTGCTATTAAAGTTACCTCCATGGAAAACCGGTTTCGAACCTACTTGGGTCACCACACAATCCTTGGTCATTTCCTCTAGGTCTATAGGGTGCCGACACTTTTAGGGTCATCCCTCTTCCCTTATGCATCCAGAGAGTGCCCTACTCATCTGCCCTTTGGGACCGATGAGTTCATGATGGTGATCAATCTCCTAACCCATGGCCCTCAGGCAATGATAGTTGTTACCTCCTGACCCTATGGTCATGTACAACTAGGGAATTAGGCAACTCCTACTTCCATCGGTCTTATCCCTACCTAATCCTAGGATAGACTTAGGATTCTCTTATAGTACATGTCCAACTTAGAACCTTACCCATGCCCTCATCATCTCTCTCTCTGCATTCATGGCTGACTCTCATCTTTTCATGGTGGTCATGGAAACCTACCTACCTTGGTCGGGCCCCATACCAGTTACCTCCATGGTAACACATCCATATGCACATAGAGATGGTTATCTATGGGTCTACAGGTTCATTCTCATACCATGTACTTTTCACTTAGATTCTCAAGATCCTGTGAGACCTCTTTAGGTTACCTTAAACCAGTAAAACTGGTAAACCCCCTACACAAGAGTCCCTCTGCTAGGATGGGAGAAAACTACACCTTTGGATAAGAAAGGTCACAAACGTCCTTATGTCTAGGGTTTACATCCACATGAGCATGCTTAACCCTAGCAAGCCACTAAGGCACAAGCAGACCACCTGCTAAACCATGCTAGGTCACACTTATTCTCATCATCAACATTGGATCAAGATCATACCTTCCCATGTCATCAACTTAGTTGTGAGGGGTTCCTCAAACATACCTTTAACTTAAGGGGTTTTCCTTTCCTCTAAACATGAGGAGTACCATGCTCGAATCTATAGAAACTCATATCTCGCTATGAGCCTCAGGTACACCACTTCCCCTCTTAGGCCTAGGAACCCTAGGTTCACTTTTAGATGACCAACTACATGCTCAATCTATTAACCACGAATCAGGCATGTATAAGGCATGACACGCACCTTCTGTCATCCTTCTACTCGAGAAACACTTCAGAGTCAAGTCCTCCTTAAGGACAACCAACAAGGCATAAGGCCCCACAACCTGTCACTAAACCTCTCCAGGGTATACAAAACTTCTTCTTCCTTTCTTAGAAGGTAAACACTTATACCATAGGCACATAGGTTCCAAAAGCCTCATCCTCTCTCTAGGGTTTGGTTCCTCTAATGGAAATCAAGATATCATCAGCCTCTAGGGATCGAGCATGAGGCAACCCCTATCATCCACTTAGGTCGCATCATCCTCAACTCCCCATTGTTCCTCATATCTCGGAGTCTAGGCTTCCAACCTTCTTGCATGAGTCCTACTCTCCCTTTCTAGGGCCAATCCTACAAACAACCTTACTACGAGAGGCTATCTCTCCAAGAGGGATCAAGCTCACAAGCATACCCCTACATGGTGAATCCTATGTTTGCTCACGGTTATCCATATCTCTTTATGCTTATCTCATATGCTATTCCTTCATACTCTCCTGTCCAAGGTTTCAACCTATTTCTTGCACTACTGACACATTCTGGGTGCATATTCGGCCATGCTCATATAAGCTCATAGGGTTTCCATAGGTTCTTCACTAACCTTATCCTTGAAGGAGCTATCCTTCACTCTAACATGCTCACCCCTTTCCAGGGTTGGGTTGCTAAAAGTGCTAGGTCATCCAAGTAATGTCCATCCAAACACCTGGTCTAACTCATCATGCCATCTCTCTCTCTAACCTTCACTTAGGGTTAGGGTTAACATCATCCTCAGAGGATGTGCCAGGTCTCTACTTGTAATGGAGATCTCATTCTCTAAGACTAACTTTCTTTAATTATCCTCCTGACAAGAAGGTCTAGCCTCAAGTCTCCCTGAGGGCATGACAACTTATGTCATACGACCTAAGCATGTATCTATCCTTTAGTTTAGCTTATTCTATTAAGCTTATGTCCATGACATCTTATTTACATGCTTTTCATTAATTTGGTGGAGGATTCCTTAAACCCTATCAACCTTACCCGTACCTCAAGAGGGTGAGGAAAAGAGAGAAAACCCTAATCCTTAAGGTCCTTAACAGAATTTGTGATGAGAAGGGATGGATAAGATGAGAAAGTCCTAAAGGTATCTTATTTGGATTCATACCCTAAGACTTTGGCCAGGCAGTCACACATATCTGGGAGTCCTTGTATTCTGACTAGCGGTGTGGAGGAAAATATTGCCAGCCCCCGGTCGTGATCCATTTCTAGACACCTCTGTCTTTCGGATATTCCTCTAATAACTCCCTAGGGTTCTATGGAGTTTGTAAAATTTAATAATTATTAATGGTTAAGTGAGGAACCTACGCTCTGATACCAAATGTTATGACCCCACCTTCTAGTAACCCCCGATTAAGGGAGACCGAGAGGTCAAAGCCACACACATAATTTCCGAATCAAAGGTTCGACAATTAACCAAGAACAATTATTAAATTTTAACAGATTAAACTGGAAAGCTGTAAGAAAATAAAATTTTACATACCTTTTGAAAACTTGGATCTCTAAACTTATATCCACATATGAATTCTACTCTAACTAATCCTCCTTGTATTTTAACTCATGTATTTTACAATATGATGATTTACTATTTTTCCTTTTGGCTTTGTAGCTAAAATGTCGACAAATAAAACGTCAGTCAGCATAAAGCTAGTATGTGGGGGAAGTGAGGAACCTATGTTCTGATACCAAATGTTACGAACCCACCTTCCGATAACCCCCAATTAAGGGAGACCGAGAGGTCGAAGCCGCACACATAATTTCCAGATCAAAGGTTCGACAATTAACCAAGAACAATTATTAAATTATAACAGACTAAACTGGAAAGTTGTAAGAAAATAAACTTTTACATACCTTTTGAAAACTTGGATCTCTAAACTTCTATCCACATATGAATTCTACTCTAACTAATCCTCCTTGTAATTTAATTCATGTATTTCACAATATGACGATTTACTATTTGTCCTTTTGGCTTTGTACCTAAAATGCCGACAAACAAAACGTCGGTCAGCATAAAGCTGGTATGTGGGGGAACCAATAATCATGCAATTATTCATAATGTATTGCATCCAATTACCATTTAATAAACAATTTTACATTTTAAATATAACTACGCGATCCATGCATTCCCTGTCCTCTGCGCTGTCCCTACAGTGGACCTGGATACTACTTTCCTTATAGTAGCTCCCCATTAAACCCCTCATGGTCCCACCTATAGGTGAACCAGTTTCTAGGGTTGAGTCACATGATACTACCCGTAAGTAGCCCACTCCTTAACTCATGGCATGCTAAAGGGTCTCACGGAACTACACTTGGTAACCCAATTTCTAACCCACGATAACCTAGACCTTACTCTAGGTTACCCCTTTTTAGTCTTTACAAGCCATAGAGGTGGATTCCGATCTAAGCCAGTTATATATATATATATATATATATATATATATATATATATATATATTCATGGTGATAATCATAGTCACTTTATAGTTGCAAGAAATAAAAGGCATCCAAAAGTTATTTTCAAGCAACCGATAAACACGTTCAGAAATTGCTGTGAAACTAAAGTGATTATTCATAAGCGTAACCACATACCTGTTCAGTAGATTTCTCAA
Organism: Alisma plantago-aquatica; assembly: GCA_963693085.1. Classification (NCBI taxonomy): domain Eukaryota; kingdom Viridiplantae; phylum Streptophyta; class Magnoliopsida; order Alismatales; family Alismataceae; genus Alisma; species Alisma plantago-aquatica. The sequence continues at coordinate 1,004,442,533 of OY856409.1, forward strand.
GCTAATATCAATTCCAACCAAGAAAGAAATCCAAGAAAGTAATTCAACCACATAATCAAGAATCATGAAAAACACATGTACTCTATTTACTACACACTTTATCAAGATTTTTTCTATTCAACTTGAAATCACTTCCTAAGGTTTCCGTATCCATTTTAGGGTTTCATTTTGCATTTAGGGTTCTACTTCATTTTTACAATTTGAAACCCTAATTGTATATGATTGCTTACAAACCCTATTTATCTCATCTATTCTTCACGAAAGATATTAAGGTTATCTTTTAACAACATATAACCCTAATTTCGATTAAAGGCACAATTCTTTGTTAAAGTTATTACTCCAAATTGGACATCATGTGTAACCCTAATTAATATATCCACATATATATTTGTTATGATCACTTACATCCAATTTATGTTCACTACCATATCTTAGTTCCAAAACCTAATTCTCCTAAACATGATTATACACATTGGAAACCCTATCTTTTCAACATGATCACCTTCATTTCTCATCTTGTTTAAACAATATTAGATAAGGGAATAAAACAAGGGCTTTTAATTTAATTAACATGTTTAATATCCAATCTAGGGTTTCTATTTATAAATATTCACTTAACATATATATTATCCTATTTTTAGAACAGGGAGCATAATAAGACTTCAAACATATTTTATTTGTATTCCCCTCATTTTTTCGATCATTTTGATATATAGATTTTCTATTTTCGGACACTCCTAGCATTTTCTATAATTTGTGAAAGATTAAACCTTTTTATATTTGTCAAGGGTGATATGGCGGCCTCCTATTGGGCCACATCACTTGGGACCCGCGTCCATCTGGTTGAGTGGTAAATGATCCCGTTCAATCTACCTCTGAACCGGCCGGTCTAGCCACCCGGGCCAGGCACATGGATTGCATCCCCATTCTTTCTTGGTTCGTCTTCATCGCATGAAGAGAGCAGCGCTGTGTTTTCGGTGCTGGGTGCCCTCCGACACTAGGCCTCACAGCCAGGGGGGCATCCCCAAGGCTTCTTCCTCACCGACCCATGTTCCCACTTCAACACCCCTTACCATCGTGCTGCAAACAGGCCACTTTCCTTCTCTCCGAACGGACATAAGAAGATAACCGTTGCTACAAGGTTCTCAGTGCTGGCCTCTGTGCTCCTATCGGCGATTTCGACGCCTGCCATAGAGAGGCTTACAGAGCCTTCGCCGACCTGGTTCCACTATATTTCTCCATATCTATAGGCCCATAGATCATTTCCCCCTCACTCTCTTCCTCCATTGATCGACCGTCTCTGCTATGGTCGGTTTTCTTCGCGTGAGGATGGCTGCTTCGTCTTCTCCGTCACATGCACTAGATGCTTGATAGAGAGTTCCTACTGAGGGGCCAACCAGCCTGGGCACCATCTTGGAGGATTCTTCCCTAGGGTAGTGCAAGATGAGGGTGCATCAACCTGCTTGTCGCCTCCCTTCATGAGTCTGGGTCTGCGGATGGGTTCTTCCCATGCCCTATGAAGATGACGGAGTAGTACTCCCCTATCCATGAATTTCTTTGAATAAGGAAGGGATCCGCCCACTTTGGTCCCTTTAGCATAAGGCAACGTTGTTGCTTGTAGAGTAGGCTTTAGGCTAGAAGAAGATGGCTTGGCAGACGTTAGGATCGGGTTATAGAGGAAAAGACGCCGAGGAAGGAGATGAGGGTGTATCTCCCAAGAAGGGTAGACATCCTTGAAGGAAAGGGTTGTTGTTGCCTCTATATATACATACCTCGGGAAAGCCCTAATGGCTCTTACATAGAATGAAAGGAAGGGAGAGGAAGGAACCTCACGGTTTATAAGGGAAAGTCTTTATTTCCCTTTTCCTTTTTGAGAGAACGTGGATTTATATTACACACATATCCTTCCTTCTTGTTTCCTTTATCATTTCTCCCTTGGTGTACAAGAAAGGTATCCAAAGGCAAGGCACACATTAGCACCTTCCATAACCATTAAAAGATGCCTCTTTTAGCGAGATGACTAAACCTTTAATTATTTAGCTTATCATGTATTTTATTTTCCTTTATCTTATTTATTGGGACTCCATGGACCCCAAGAATTTCTATTATATCAAAATTCCTTTTTAAGGATATTTATTGCCCTTATAGATGAATCTACATCCATTATTTCTCATTACCTTTCTTATTTCTTTATTAAAATATTCTTTTGCAAGGATTTCTCATTATTTTTCATTTCCTTTCCTCTTTTCTTATTTCTTTTATTAGAAATCACATATGAATGAAATTTATTCCATTGTGGCCATTAATGCCACTTTCTAGAGATTTCCATGTATTTCTCATAATTATTTTGCTTAATTATCTTGTATCCTTTTCTATTTTTTTTAGACTTTTCCTCCATTCTTCTCTTTTATATCCCTTAATGGATTAATCTAATAAGAGGAATCATGAAATTCCTTTCAAAAGGGATATTTGCAAAGTAATCCATTGTTTGAAGCAAAAGCATATAACCTTTTTAATTAAGTCCAATTCATAAAATCATTACATTTCAATTATGAAAATATATGCAAAATCGGGGTTGTAACAAGAATCACCCTAGACACCCCTTTAGAACCAACACCAAGAGATATCCAGAGAAACTATAATCCACCTTCATAGAATGGAAAGGTATGGAGTTGGTCCTCTTGGATCCTAGAGCATTGGGGTTAGTTTGTAGGGGCTATGACACCCTCAACCCATCCACCCAAGGCACCCAAGTAAGGATCTTCCTCCTCCAAGATCATCTGATGTATCTGCTTCAATTCTTCATGATCATGTCGTGTCTCCCCTGATGTCTGACCACTACATACCCCTGATATATTCATCTAGGTCCTCTAGGGTGGTTTGGGGTAGACCAAACTACCACCTGAGCCTTCTCAACCCTAAAGGAAGGAGTCAACCAGTGGGTTGATCCTCCCATGGTGGGAGTAAGGTCCCCCATGAGGAAGACAAAAGTTGCAAATCAAATGACACCCCTACCCCGAGCACGTGGTGCACCTATTCACAGTTCCAGGAGTAGTGGGGTCTCTTCTCCTTTACTCTAACCTAGCCTTGGTTAAATAAATATAAGGTTTAGTGCTGACCTAAATAATCTTGTAAATTCAACATATTTCATAATATAGTGATATTATATATCATTTTTCTCTAGAAAAAGGAGTAGATCAGGAATAATTTGTATTCAGAGTCTAATTGTGCCCTTCGTACAAAGATCTCCTTGTGATTCTTATGATTATGATAATATGACCTTAGTTGACCAATCATTTATGTTCTTTATTAAAAAGTGTTACACTATGATACATTTTTGTGAAATATAGCCTGCTTAGTTATGAGTCTCTCATGATAGATTGTAATGTTAAGAGGTCACCTTGATGCATGAGTATAACATAATACTACAAATCTTGATGTTGATAAATATAGTGTTTGATACATTAAAATATTGATACTTAATGATGCAATATGATGTTGTTGGATACAATGAGAACCCCATATGATGATGATGGATATTTAGGCTCTCTAAATTCATAGATCATATATTGGTGGAATTAGGATTTTGAAATAAATATTTATAACATGATACAATCTTAATTTGCATAATTAGATGTAATTGTTCTAATGACATCATCCGTTCAATATGATAGCTAGAATCGAATGTATAATTAGGGTTACACCTAATACTCATGATTATGATTCCCAAACCTTGGCAATAATGATGATGGAATTAGGGTTTAATACCCTTATTCCTAGTCCTACCCCATGATGACCCTAAACCCTAGATTAATACCTAAGTTAGGTTTAATATGAGTTATATAATGGTGACACTTCAGGGTTATACATACCTGCAAATAATGTTGACTGATTATGTTGATTTCTTGGATGTTTGGATACATGCTTAAAGTCCTTGAAGCATTCAACATGGTTCTACATTGAGGTACGTGGTTAATTATGAGTACTCATATAATTGAATATTGATGGTTTGGCTAATGATTTCCAAAGTATTGGTTTGATGAATAAATTGTTGGATGCTTATTTATTTCAGCTCATTATAATGTCACAGTGAGTATCACATAAAGTAAATTATAATATTCTAAACCCTAGGTTACACCCATCAAGAGTAATACACATAAGTCCATTGATGCACAATGATTACACCTGAGAGTGCATACTAACAATGGGTTAGAACATGAAATGAAACTACAAGTTTATGTGTGCAAATAATTGTTGGTTAAGCAATATATGTTGTTGTTATACTTGCACACATTTTGGTTGCACCATGTACATAGTATATTAATATACTGTTCTGTGTATTTGTTTATCAGTGTTTTCAGTAACTTCCATTTATAAAGATGAATACATGAAGATTCATTGGAAATCAATTAGAGATATTAAAGCTAAGTCACAAGGAGATAATCTAGTTAGATATCTCATAACTTCTTCTCATATATGTTAGTTTCTCCTATAAAATTCCCGTAACAAATTAGAGGAGCCTCAATATCCAATTTGTTTCCAATATTTGTTTAATTAATGGAAACTAATGATTTATAAATTATTATTTGTTGAATTGAGATCCTAGGAATTTTAGGTAATGACTCTCGACTTTAAGATCCACCATAATTGAGGACACTTAAAAGTGGAGGTTGTTATATTTGGTATCAGAGCCTAGATTTATCAAAAAATATTCAATAATTGATGAATTTCAAATAATCTATAAAATGAAAAGTAAAATTATTAGGGCATGTTCTAAGGGTGATGGTGTCTAGAAAGGATCACAACTTTGGGTGCTAGTAATATTTTCCTACACACCGTTAAGTTGGTATATCAGGACTCCCTTAGACAATGTGATACCTGCTTGGACATGAACCTAGGATTTTCTAGAAGTAATATTTCCCCAAGTCCTCTCATCTCTAATTTCACTCACTTCTCATCTTATTTCTTAATAAACCCTAACATCAACTTACCTCTTCATCTCAAATTAGGGTTTTGAGAATAAGTAGGATTAATGCTACTCTATCAAAAAAATGTAATGTTACTTAGAAAAATAAATGTGAAAGATTTGACATGTAGTTCATGTCCTTCTCCTGAGTTTATACCCTAGAAAGTCCCAAGTGTGGGTGGGGAAAAAGCCAGTTGTCCATCAAGGAATTGAGTTGCATAACCCAAGAGTCTATGAAAACCTAATTGGGTCAAGGGAACCATTAAACCCTGTAATAAGGGTGCCTCCCTAACCCTAAACCTAAAACCCTAGTCTTGGGTAATGGGAGTAATGTGGATGAAATAATAACTCTATCTAAGGAAACCCTAAGTAGGGATAAAGGAAAAAGAAAACTTAAGTGGTTGTAGATATTTCAGTTTGGCACCCCAAATTAGATACATACATGTTCTCATGCATGCAAGTACATAGAGTTCAAATAGTATACATGCATGGTGCACATGATGGGTTTAGTATATGCATATGAAACATGTGAAATTAGTAATTACCTAAAGAAAAATAAGACCCTCAACTCACTTTTTAGGGTGATGTCTAGACCTGGGGTGGGTCAACCCAAGATGGGAAAAAACTTATGGGGGAGGCATAACCTTAAACTTGTGGCGTTAGATTTTGGCTAGAAGGCCTAACCTCCTCTTGTAAGCCAAGAAGGCATCCCAATTAGGAACTTCCCTAGAAGTTCAAGTGAGACTAATGTAACCTTGGGTATCCTCAAAGGACCTAACCATAAAGGAATGGGATGTGATGAGATGGTATGGGAACAAGTCACAAGAGCCCTTATCCCTACATAGTCATAAGAAGTTGTCCTTAATAAATGGGAATATGTAATTGTAGATGATGATAAATGTGAAATACTTGGTGAGAGAAATCCAAATGTAAAAAATATAATGCCAAGTAAAGTACATTGAATAAATGTAATACTCATGCATTTAAGGTATATAAGCCCTACTATAACCAAGTCTAAAAAAGAATGGTGTATGTTTGTTTTAATGCCCTATAAGAATGAAAACTTTAGTGAAAGACATCTCAAGTAAAATGTGATATGGAAGATGATACATCAAAACGAATTATATGAAAGATGTCTAAGTCATAGAGTCTCCCTAAGTAGGGTGAGTCATGGGATGTAAAAATGTTATGAAATTGGAGACCCTTGTCCTAGAATAAGGTATGATTAATTAGATAAATAATATAAAGCTAAGACGTCTCAATAAACCCTACAAAGGATAGATCTCTAAGTCAAACCTAGGGTCAAGTAGAGAGGTTTAAGGGTACATAAGACCTAATGGGTCGGGAGGTGATCATGCCCTAAGTACATAAGGCTTGTGGGGTCAGGAGAAGCCATCCATGTGTACTCAAGGCCCATTGGGTTAGGATAATGGCCACCTCCATGAGTACATAAGGCCCAAGGGGTCAACACAAATGACACTCCATAAGTACATAAGGCCTTTGGGGTGAAGAGGAGATCACTCTAAAGGTACTTATACCCTGGAAACCTTAAAGGAATGGCTAAGTCTATTAATACATGATATAGATACAAGGGATACAGGAAGTTATCAAATGATGGCTGAAATAGAAATTTAAAAGGAGTTGTGCACAAACTCAAGAGTTGATAAAAACATTATCCCATGAGTTTAAGAAATTTACAAAAAATATTTGTGGAAATAAAATGTATTTATGGTTTTAAGTCATCGTTAAGAATAATTCAATCAAAATATTAAAATAAAGGATAATGTGTGGGTATGCCATTTATTCATGCACAATATGACGTACTTTGTATCTGGGATGCAACTAAATGTTTGTTTTATCTTATTATGGGTGGGGCAGATATGATAGCCACATAAACATGACATGAGGTTGAATACCCTAAGTTGAAATTTATGGCATAATATTGAGGTGGTATCTCACCCTAACATAAATCTAATTGAATAATGATTATTATATTCAAAACCTAGGTCAAAATGAAACCACTAGGAGAAAATGTAATCACCAAGTGAAATCTTAATCACAAGCAATAAAATGATGCATTAAATGAGTATGAGGAAACACCCTAGGATTAGATTCGGTTCAAACCACAATGATATAAGAACTTTTCACATAAAAATGTTATTAAAGATAACCTAGCTAAAACCAATCCAATAAAGGTTGCTATCCCTAATGTTTGAGGCTAATATGATTCATCATTCACCTTAACCCGATCAGGTTTGAATTTTGGGTACAAAGTTCCTTTTTATGGAGGGGTGAATGTAAGACCCTCAAATTTGGTAATTTTGATTTCTATGATTATGAATTCAATAATAATTGGCATTCATCTTAAGACAATCAAAGTAATATTAGAAAGATAATTAGGCTTGTGGACCCTTTGGAAAGCCCAAGGCATGGGACATGGGCCTTGGAACCCAATGCAAGCCTGATTGGGCCAATTGGGGTTTACAAATGAGTCCCTAGGATATAAAATTGGAAAATGAGTATATCATGCTCATAATTTACACTAAGATATTTTTAGTTGATAGATAATCGCAAGATTATATAATGGAAGAAATTCTAGAATATTCTAACATAATATGTGTCCTAGGTAATTAATTAAAGAATTAATCACTCATTGCTTGGAAGCCAAGTTTTGGATAATAGATTTGGAACTTAATCAATTATCTATTTTTCAATAGGAGATGATGGTAAAGGGAATATTATCCCAAATTTTAGTATTAAGTGATTCTATATCATTTCTTATAGAATTATGTTAAGATAACGAGGGTTTACTAAATTGAAACTCTTTCTTGTGAGGACAAAGTTCAGCCCAAGATACTCCAAGATCCTTGGTGATCCGTGAATGGGGAGTTTATCCCTTTAGTTGGATGTAGGGTGATTCTATCATAGCTAGAGCCTGAGCTCCTTTAGTCAATATGTTTTCCTCCTCAGATGACATGATCCCTAAAGACTTCTACCCTTGGCTCCAATAAACCCAGCCACATCATTGTAAACACTTTGCCATTATCCTCATGGAATCTATTAATCCTAAACCACAAATTATCTTATGTGTTAGGGTTTCTCATCTTCACTTCTCTCCCAAGAATGCAACACCTATATAAGGCATTTAAGACCTATGGATAAGGAAAAGAAAATAATTGAATCACCTTAGCCATCCCCTCATCAGATCCAACACAAAGTTATCTTGGAAAACTCTAGTTTATCTTCAGGGCATGGAAAGCTCTGGAGGAGTTCCTTGTTGGATCCCAGAGTGTGGGAGGTAGCTTTTAGGGGATAGGACCCTCTCAACCCATCCTCATGAGGCAACCAAGTAAGGATCTTCCTCCTCCATGTTCGTCTGATGTACTTACTTCAATTCTTCATAATCAGATCATGTCTTCTCTAACCTCTGACCACTACAGTACCCAATAGATCTTTGTATTGGTCCACTGGTGTGGTACAGGGTATACCAAACTACTATGTGAGGCTCCTAAGCCTCATACTCTTGATCTCCTTTGTTCTTGATGAACATACACACTTTATTATCTTTTATTGATCTTATCTTGTTTTTAATCTTTATTTGACACATACCTTGTTTCTTTCTCTTGCTAGATGATCCCAACCACACTGGCCTAGGGCAAGGAGTGGAATAATATCAAGGAGGACCAGCCCAAGTTTAAGATGAGGAGTACTTGGCTTTCAACATGGACCTAACTCATGGAGATGTTACATGGAGACAAACTTGATATGGTTTCCCCTGTCTAGATCCTTTTGATGTAATATCTATGTAAACCCTTTTTGGGGGATGATGAAGTACTTTTGTAAAATTGAATATAGTCATTATTTTAATTCCACTTCTATACTTTGGTTGTTCTAAATACCATTATTGAGATTTGAAAACTTTACACCTATTCCAACATACTTTCAATAAAAGTTTAAGGTGATTTCTCAATTCTAGAGTATATGACTGAGACATATATGTGTCGGAATTTTGGTTCCCATAACATTGCAATGCCTTCAGCTCTGGTTAAAAGTATCCATTTCTTTCAGAAAATCACTAGGAGGTGCCTATACCTTTCTTATGAACATTCCCACCATGTCAGAGAGGAGTATTATCATTATGTAGATTGGTGTCATTGGAAGGTGAGACAGATGCATTAGAGGGAGATACACCCACATTTCTATCGTAGTCATAATAGAGCTAAAATCATGGTGCCTTAAACTTTCAACCACATGCTAAAATAATTGCCATGATTCCTTGGAAGGTTTGTCCATGAAGGTTCCATCACAAAAATTGTTGACCACAATTTTATTCAATTGAGATAGTACACCATTGATAGATTGTGCCAACTGCCATAGTGGTACCTCATGGTGGGGAAGTATCTCTAAAACTTTTGAAACCTATATAATGAAATTCTTAATTGGGTAAAGGAGGTAATGGACCAACACATAGAAATCAGCTTGGGTATGGGATGGAACTTCTTTAGGAACTAATTATTCATTCTTTCTCATGTCATTATGTCGGTCTTCGAAGAACACAACCCTTTTGCCTTGTCATTTAGTGAAAAGAGGGAAATCATATAACAAACAACATCATTAGTAGTGGTAACAATGCATATAGTAGAGCACACTTCAAAGAAAGAGTCCAAATGCTTGTATGGATTTTTTGATTCCAGACTATAAATGAAAAGAGGAGTTGCACTAGAATTATTTGGACCTAGAATGCTTGGATTAGTAGTTGCCCCACTATTCTAGAAATAACAAAAGTGTAGTTCCCTAGACTGAAGTGGATTTTCTTGGAGGTGGTGGAGTATTTTGTGCTAAGGGGTTATGTTTTTCATAATATCTTCCTTCTTGATTGCATTGTTGATCATGTCCTTGAGAAGGGGGCCACCATCTACTTTACCATCTTATCTTCTATCTCTTGTTGGTGACTACTTCCTTTTCTATAGTACCCTCTCTCAAGCTCTTCAAATAAAGTATCAAAAGACAAGAAGCATTTTCCAAACACGCATTGTCACCTAAATGATCACAACTATTCAAGAGAGAGAGAGAGAGAGAGTTAGTTAAAAAGAATGCAAGAGTAATGAAAACATATAAGTAATGGTGAAAGTCAAAGAGAAACAACTAGAAATGTCTATAACTATCATCCCTGACAATGGCTTTAGAAATATTGATTCTCCTATGAACACCAAGCTTACAACATGTAACCTTGATATAAACACTCTATTGCAACATACTCACAAGTGCACAAATTGGGATTGCAGTAGAGATGGTAAGTTGGGTCGAATCCACATCGACGATAAAGGCGCTAGGGCTAGGTTGGTTCTATAGGTTCCTAGATTTGGAGGTTAGGTTTGAACTTAGTGTTGGTTTATTAAGATATGTAGGATAGAAATAATAATCATCTACCAACACCCAAACTACCATTGAACCGTAGAACACCATTGTGAGAGGATTTTTAACACCGAATCAGTCTATGGGGCCCTAACGGTGGGCAACTAGATTTTTGGTTTGGTTGCTGGGAACCCAAAATTTCTACCCATTGTCCTCCTCCACCAGACGTGGTGCAGTATGCTATAACGTGGTGAATGGTGCACTAACATGATTCAAATAAGTGACTTCATGGAGGATATCCTCATCAGTGGTAGGGCTAGAGTGGAACCAACCTCCCTCTATGCACTATTCAGGAGCGGTTATTGCCACATCCACAATGCCCTAAGTATTGAGGGGGAGACCATGGTTCTCATTAGATTTGAGAGGGTAGGGTAGGGGAGTAGGTGGATCTCCATACATGTGTCGTACCAACTCACACCTTGTATCTAGTTGCAGAGTCGTTTGGTGCAGTTGCCCAACCCAATGGTGTAATGCGGGTCATAGAGCAATCAGAGCACTTACCACTTCTTTGCTCTTCCAACCAAAATCCACATGGAACAACCTCGGGAATCTTCTCACACTCAACATCGATTACCTCCTCTTCCTTTGCTAGTACAAGCACAAGTCCTGCATCATTACCTCCTTTACTGGGGTACCCAACTTTACCTGCCTATCTATCATTGCAGATGACCTCATCTCCACCACCAACTACCCTTCCATCTCCATCAAATTATTGGATGGGATATTTACTTTTCACAGGATGGCACGACGCATGTAGCATGTAACACACATACCCACTGCCCAAGGCTATAGTAGAGTTTCAGGAATGATGACTGGCCCCATCGTGTGTACTTTGTCCTCACTCACGGGCAAGCCATGATCAACTTCCTGAGTGGTCACCCATCCTAGCACTACTATGGGTTGAGCACGCTTAACCATGAAGATCTTTAGTTTGTGTGGAGGTGATCAGCTTCCCGAGGTTTTTGGAGTTTTTAATTTGTGTGGTATAGTTTGAGTCGGTTCTTGAAAAAAACTACTCCATTGCCATCCCTAAAGATATGGTGGCATGCAATGAAGTAAAGGCAAGATGCAAACTAAGTTAGCACTGGAAACAGCGACTAACTAGCTAACAAGAATGCAATTAACAACTATGCTAGCAATGCAAATTGACTATTCTAGATTAGAAACCCTTTCAAAACTATGATATCCAATCAACTAATTAATTCAAGAAAAAACCACACTATATTAACTAAATCACTGAAAAAAGTAACCATGATTTAGAACTTAGTACCCTAATAAAAGCAATTCACCATTAATGAATAAATTATCCTTAAGCAAGAGATGACTAAACTAGAAAACAACTAGGTAAATGGATTTTTAGCAATTAATGATATGATTGGGATATTTGTGGAATCTGGGAAGATCAACCATTCATAGGAGAATATTCAACAAGAACAACTCGTAGTATTGACACCAAAATAAAAGGGAGATGTTGGTTAGGAATTTACTCTATTAGTGGGACATGGATGGCATATATTGTATATAGGGGAACAAGACCCTATATCATAAAATATCCACCCTTATGGGAATCAAGTTACTAGGGGGTATATGAAGCTAAGCTAATATCAACCCTAGTCTAGGTTTCTAAGTATTATTTTCTTAACCCACATGGTGGCAAGGGGTGGTATAAGTGGAAGGAAGAGGAATTTCACCTCTTATTGCCCATATGTAACCTCTAGACATCCTCTTTTCTAATGGATATTAAGATACACACCTAGATACTTTGATCTCCCACCTAAGATTACTTGTATGTAGGGGTGGAACGGTAGAGATGACATCAAGCTAAGTGCCCACAGGTGGACTTAGTTGTTTTTTCCTTCGATTCCTCAAATCCCTCTTTTATCTATTTATAGGTGGTTGCATAGATAAAATATAAAAGAAATTTATTGGAAAAGAGAATAATTATAATGTCACATGAATCAATCAATGTAATCTTTTGCATAAATATTTCCAACAACTTGGTCTCACATTCCCATATTTTGTCCCCAAATAGCTCACAAAGTGGGCTTCGATACTCATAGTAAATGAAGATGCAAAATGAGAGGATAAAAATAGTAGGATGCCATGTAGTTTCGATGAAATACTTCTCTTCACCTCTTGCTAGTAGTAGTAATATCTCCTCCCTCAAATGTGAATGACACAAAGAATGTAGTTGAATGGTGTTCTAAACCCTAGTACAATAGGGTTTTTGGGGGGTGGAAACAAGGTAGATGGTGGATGGGAATATGTGACAAGAGTATGTGGCAATTTTGGAGTGATATGAATGCCAATGTCCTCACCCTAGAAGCCACTAAGGATTTTATAGGGCCTAGTAGAGCCACAGTTGGAAATACAATGTATAGGAAAGATTATGGTTTTTTAGCAATATAGTTGTTATGCTCACCATAGTCATTGTGTGGTTTGTGTCGAACAACCCTAGTGAATGTGTATGTTAGGTCAAAGTTGAAGAGTAAAATATTGGTAGGTATCATGTTTTTATAGGAGTAGAATGACCCTAGTGAGGGTTAGGTAGAATGTTCATTTTAGGTGGAATGACTATTGTGGCTTAAAGGCCAAGTGACTATTCTATGGAAGAATAGTTGTGGTGGAGAGTTCCAATTCATAGGGAAAATGGGGTGGGGGGTACTCTTGTGGAATAGTTGTGGCATTCTAGAATGATCTGGGCAAGGCAGGCCATGACCAATACGTTTCCTAGGGTAGATCGTGCTAGAGACTTTACTACTGTGATATTGATGCAAACTTCATCTTTAATAAATGACCTTTTTTGAAGGACACATCCATGCTAAGGGATTTTAGATGTATTTTAATTCTTTAATTGTTATTCAATTCCATGGAGTGATGTGCTTCTATGTAAATCTTAAGCACACAAGGTATGTTGGAGATGATCTTGTGCATCTTTGAGCTTCCTAAGTGTAGTGTAGTCCTTAGATCTGTTTCCTTCTTTTCCTTCAATTAGAACTCGAGTACCTAAAAATAATGCACAAGACTATATAAGTGCATTTTAATATAAAATGTGATTAATGGGGAATAAGCATGCATTATAACTATATTAACATGAACAATGAGAAAAAAAGACAACAAATTAAGACCTAAACAAGGGTTCCATAAGATAAGCCCAAGGGGTAGCTCCAGGTGAGAATAATGATAATTAAAGTAATGCCACATGTTGATTATCTTGAAAGAAAGTGGAGTAAAACATATTTTTTCATGCACATCATTTTTAAATATTTCAATTACATGTTCATACCATATATTGCTTAGTCTTGCTTTACTTATGATATTGTTTCTGCATGGCAATGATAAGTTGAAATTCTCTAATCATACTAGAACAATAAAGACAATAAATTTTGTATGAAATGGATCTAAAAGATGATTAATTGGATAGAGTAATAATTGAAACACTACTCAAGGAGTGTATGCCCAAACATTGCAGAACTACCCCACTATTCAAAATTTGGGTTAGTGAAATGGGTATCCTTGTAAAATCCCTGTTACAACCCCAATTTGTTTGGGTTCATTTGGGTGAGAAATGTAATTTCTCACATTAAAGATATTTGGACAAATAAATGATATAATTTTGAATAAATGGATTTCGTTTACAATAGCCTTGATGATTGTGTTGTGGGCTTTATTGGCTATTGGGCCCAAAAATAAGGAAATCCAATTAGTAAATATATAATTGAGTTTTGAAGAAAAGAAAATGTGGAAAACTTTGGAGGTCACATCCAAAGAGGATTTCGTGCCTCTTGGGTACCTTGGGTCCCAAGGAGTCCAAAGTTGCATAGAGAATGCAATAAGAAAAGAAAAGACCAATCAAGTATTTCCTTGTTAAGAAAGAAATTGAAAATAATGATAAAATGTGGAAAAGAGGTATAATTGAGTTATCCTTGGTGGATTTTCGTATCCCAAGGATCCATAATGATAAAAGGCATACCAATGAGGAAAATAAAAGATAAATAAAGAGAAATCCTCAAAAAGAGATATGTTAATGAGAAATAAACAAGATAATGTGAAATAATGCATATTGATGCATGTAGAAGGATAATGGGTATTCCTTAAAAAGGAATTTTGAATTATTTGAGTTTCTTGGGATCCAAGGAGTCCCAATGAAGAAAAGAAAGAGAAAAATACAAATAATAGAAAATAAGGAGATAATGGGAATACATAATTAATGGATCATGTAATATTGATGAAAAGGAAGTATCTCCTACTTAAGGAGATATATAATTTCGAGGCCAATGAATTAAAAGCCAAGAGCAAGGATATTAAAAGATATAATTCTCGAATTTCCTAATAACCAAGAACATGGATAAAAGTAGGAGAGAGAAGATTACTTCTCATGGAAGTAATAGGATTCCTTATGGGAGAGAACCTGATTTCTTTTGGATGAACGTCCTAGGGCATTGTTGATCTCCCCTATATAAGGGGTAGAGCCTTGGCCGAGTGAAAATTAATTTCAAGAACCCTTTCTATTTCCTTCTTCGCCGTTCTTGTATTCAAAACCCTAACTTTGAGTGGTGCTTTATCTGGAGCAACGGGGTGGTGCAGAGCCATCTGGAGGAAGGCATGATGTTCCTCGAAGACTTGTGCATGATCGGATAATACCCTCGAGCATCCAACTTCACGCAGTGCCTGCGGCACACCTGCAGCATGACTGCATCATGGCCTTGAGCTATGGAGTTGTAGAACCTGATCCTGACCATTACGGTCATGGCCATGGTAGCATCGCCTACACGGGGCATGACGGGGATAGGGGACTCCTCCCTGGTAGCCAATGGAGTTGGAGAGGGAGGGAGGAGGTGCGGTCTTCACAGTTGCAGTGATCGCGTAGGGCTGCGAGAGGTAGAAGAAAGGAGAAGGTCACATTGGACCGTTCTGCCCCTCTGTGGGCTAAAGACACGCCCAACTTACCAAGGGTAAATCTGACATTTCGAAATGTCTCCCAAACCAAGCCGCGCCAACGTTGCATGGGCATGAACACGTGGCAGCCCCCCCATTGGCCCAAAGTAAGTGTTTTTGCTAAATTCATAACTAATGATTCATAGCTCGGATTAGCATGCATAAAATATGAAAGTTGCTCAAAAAAATGAGGAGAATCCATTAAAAATATAATTGAAGCCTGATTCCTCTTGCAATTAAAAGTAGTGTAATTTATCAACATTAATGTATTAATGCTTAAAGAACCCTTTTTGAGTTGATTAATTTATTTAATAGGGTTTAATGAATGATTAAAGTTGATATTAGCCTGTTAATGACAAAAAGGAACATTAGGGACAAAAAGGATGATCTTTGAATATAATTAGTTAATTTAGAGTTTCATGTGCATGTATATACTTTAATGGGCCTTGAAATCCTAATGTTGGCAAGTTTGACTCTTAATGGCTTTAATTATTCAAAAATCATGAATAAAGCTAAGATATAATGATACTAAGCTATTTTGAGCATTAAAGTTCCTAACTCTGGATAAATACTTTGAATGTGATAATTAGGGTTTTCTGATGAATCAAAGATAGAATTAATGGTAAATCTAGTTCATATGCGAATTACACTATAATGAACTTTGAATTGATGATAAATGAGCATAATGATCTTGAGGATAAAAATAGTATCTTTAATGGAAAAGAGGTTTGAGAGGCTTAATTAATGGATAATTATGCCTTTAATTTGAAACTGAGGATTAGAGGTTGAGATACTTAGGGTTTGTGATCAATTGCGTTAAATTAGGGTTTAAAATAGTAAAAGATGAAGGGAAACCCTAATTGCTATGGAAACCCTAAAAGTGGACTAGAAACCCTAGGAAGCGAGCTAGATTTAATAGATATGGATGACATGAGTAATAAAAGGGAATTGTATAATTGTTTCAAGATCTTATTGAATGCTTACTTTCCTATTGTTGATTGGATTATTTCTGTCTCACATCAGCTTGATAGGTATGTGGTTAATTATGAATAGCCGCTTTAGTTTCCCAAAGGATTCCTGGATGTTTAATCACATTGAATGCAACTAAACAATTTGGATGTTCATATTGCAATTATAAAGTCACTATGATTATCACAATTTAATATGAATGTGTATTCCCGCACCTACATGCCACCCTGATGGATGCTGTAATGAGGTCAGGCCCAGATGGGTAGACCAATGGGCACCATGAGTGGTGACCCACAGACACCAAGCTCGGGATTGAGAGGGTGGTCTATGTTGCATGACTAATGGGCACCATAAGGGGTGACTCACAGGCACCAAGCTCGAGATTGAGAATGTGGCCTTAAGTCAATGGCAAAAGAGAAACCCTAAAGGGGGTAATTCTGGGGCTAGGGCAAAAGCGGTGGGGAATGTCACATGAAAAATGTAAATTGGCTTGCTAAAATACCTTGATTGTGATATTTAAATTGCTATCCATATTTGTGAGATTTTGGTTGTCCCCACATACCAGTATATTTCGATATACTGACCGGCGTTTTGTTTGTTGGCATTTTAGGAACAACAATTGAAAGAAAAAATAGTAAAGTGACACATTGTGGAAATAAGAAATAAAGTGCATGGAGGATTAGATAGAATAATTCAAGCTTTGGATAGATAGATTTCCAAAGTTTGCAAAGGTAAGTAAAGTTTTAAATTTTATACCAAATTCCAGTTAGTTAGTAGAATTTCATAATTATTATTGATTATTTGCTGAACCTTTGATCCTATTAATGGAATAACGGTCTTGACCTTCGGGTCTCCCTTAATTGGGGGTTACCAGGAGGCGGGGTCATTACAATTGGTATCAGAGCATATGTTCCTCATTTAATCTTTAATAATTATTAAATTTTACAAATTCTGTAGAACCCGAGGGAGTTATTAGAGGATTGTATGAAAGACTGAGGTGTCTAGAAAAGGATCATGTCTGGGGGCTGACAATATTTTCCTCTGCACCACTAGTCAGAATACGAGGACTTCCGAATTGTGCGATTGCCTGGCTGATGTCTTAGGATATGACTCCAAATAAGGTACCTTTATGACTCTCTCATCTTGTTCATCCCTTCTCAACTCAAATTCTATTAAGGACCTTAAGGATTAGGGTTTCCTCTCTTCTCCTCACCCTCTTGAGGTATGGGTAAGGTTAATAAGGTCTAAGGAATCCTCCACCAAATTAATGAAAAGCATGTAAATAAGATGTCATGGACATAAGCTTAATAGATTAAGCGCAAACTAAAGAATAGATACATTCTTAGGTCGTATGATACGAGTTTTCATGGCCCTCAGGAGAAACCTGAGGATAGACCTCCTTGGCAGGAGGATGAGTAGAGAGAGTTAGTCTTGGAGGTAGAGACCTCCATTAAAAGTAGAGACCTAGAACATCCTTTGAGGATGATGTTAACCCTAACCCTAAGTGAAGGTTAGATAGAGAGATGACATGATGTCATGGTTTGACCGAGTGTTTGGTTGGACATGCCTTTGGATGGCCATACAAGCCATGAGAAGTTGGATGACCTAGCACCTTTGGCAACCCAACCCGAGAAAGGGTCGTGCGTGTTAGAGCAAAGGGTAGCTCCTTCATGGATGAAGTTAGAGAAGAACCTATAGAACCCTATGGGCTTATGCAGGTAGGGTACATCAGTGGATGGTAGTAGGTTGAAACCCTGGTCAGTATGCATGATGGATGGCTTATGGGATGAGCATAAAGGGCTAGGTATAATCTTGAGCCAAACATGAGTTGAGCATAGGCTTCAACCACATAGGGGTATGCTTGTGAGCTTGAGCCTTCATGGAGAAGGGACCTCTAGTAGTATGGTTGGAGGTGGAGTTATCTCTAGAGAGAGAAAGCAGGACCCCAACAAGGAGGTTGGAAGCCTAAAACCCCTAGATATGAGGAACAGTGGGGAGTTGAGGATGATGTGACCTAAGTGGATGATAGTGGTTGCCTTATGCTTGACCCCTGGAGTCTGATGATATCTTGGTTGCCTTTAGAGGAACCAAGCCCTAGAGAGAGGATGAGGCTTCTGGTACCTATGTTCCCATGGTATAGATGTTTACCTTCTAAGATAGGAAGAAGAGTTCCTTAGACCTAGAAAGGTTTAGTAATAGGTTGTGAGGCTTATACCTAGTTGGTTGTCCTTAAGAAGGACTCAAATCTAAGGTGATGCATATATAAAAGGATCATGAAAGTACATGACATACCTTGGACATGCTTGATTTGTGGTGAAGAGATTGAGCATGCAGTTGGACACCCAAAGGTGAACCTAGGGTTCCTAGGCCTAAGAGGGGAAGCAGTGTACCCAATGCTCATGATGAGATTTGAGTCTCTATAGTTTCGAGCATGGTACTCCTCATGTGTAAAGGTAAAAGAAACCCCTTAAGTTAAGGGTATGTGTGATGAACCCCTTACAACTAAGTTGATCTAATGTTGAGGAAAGAGAGCGAGTGTGACTTAGCATGGTTTAATAGGTGATCTGCTTGTGCCTTAGTAGCTGCTGGGTTAGCCATGCCCATGTGAATGTAAACCCTAAGGAAGGTTGTGATCTTGTTGTCAAGGGTTGTAATTTCCTCCCATCCCGGAAGAGCGACCCTTTGGTAGGGTGTATATCAGTTTTGTTGGTTTTGAGGTAACCTAAAGAGGTTTCATGGGATGTTGAGAAGTTAAGTGAAAAGTACATGGTATGAGAATGAACTTGTAGACCCATAGATAACCATCTCTAAGTGCTTGTGGATGTGTTACCATGGAGGTAACCGGTATGGGGCCTGACCAAGGTAGGCAGGTTGCCATGACCCCTATGAAGGGATGAAAGTCAGACGTGAATGTAGAGAGAGATGATGAAGTCTTGGGTAAGGTTCTAAGTTGGACATGTACTATAATAGAATCCTAAGTCTATCCTAGGGTCAGGAAGGGATAACACCGATGCAAGTAGGAGTTTCCTAATTCCCTAGTTGCAGATGACCATAGGGTCGGGAGGTAACAGCTATCATTGTCTAAGGGTCATGGGTTAGGAGATTGATCACCATCATGAACTCATGGGACCCAAAGGGGAGATGAGCATGGAACTCTCTGGATGCATAAGGGAAGAGGGATGACCCCAAAAGTGTCGGCACCCTACAAACTTAGAGGAGACGACCAAGGATTTTGTGGTGACCCAAGTAGGTTCATAACCAATTCTCCATGGAAGTAACTTTTATATCAAGATGATCGTGATGTAGAGTCACATGTTGCACGTTTTAACTTAGATTTGAAGGTGTACTGGAAAGGTGGGATGTACCATATCTACTCTTGGAACAAGAAGAACTCTATATTTGGATGGCCTCCAAATGCTTATTTATTCTTGTTATGGGAGTGAGAGATAGGACAGTACGCATGCCTTACACCAAGGATAAAAGATGATGTGAGTTGGAATGTTGCTACAAGGTATGAGGACATAGATGATAACATGCCCTTGTGGAGTGAATGATACATGGATGGTTTACAAACAAGGTAATTCACCCTATGAGGATGTTTAATCATGAGATATGAGTTAAAAACCAAGAGTTTAAGCTCATAGTTTTCTTGATGAAGATAAACCTAGACCCGAGATGAGATAATAAGTGGAATAACAGAGGTGTATGCCTTCAACATTACCTAACACCGAAGGATTTGAAGTGGTAATGGATGCTCTGGATGAGATGCAGCTGCCTAGTTTAGCTAGAGGCTATAAGAGGTTGATAGGCTAACCCTAAGTCTGGAAAGGAGATGTGTTTGGCTAACACTCCGATGTAACGAGATATGCTGATAAAGTTAATGGTTAGTTAGCCTAGTCTTTGATGCAATGAAAGGATGGTGGTAGAACCTCCGATACACTTATTTGGAAAGGAAAGTGATGAAACCATAAATAGAATGGTTTAGGGTTTCTAAGGTATCAAGCTTGAGGAATCATGACATACAGGAAATCGTGATTTCCATACACCATGGTACCACTGAGATAATGAGTGGTAGCAGTACTATGGATGCTGGAGATGAGGCTACATGGGGTATGCATAACAGGAGGTGAAGGACAAACACCAGTAATCCAGTGCTTGGACATAGAGGATAAGAGTCCCCGAAAGGGAATGGGAGTTCACCACTATGAATGTTGTGGTAAGTCTCCCCTTGACCAAGGAAAGTCATGATGCAATATGGGTTATGGTAGATCGCCTTACCTAGGTGACATGAGAAAGAAAGAGTGATGTCAAGAGACAGATCGGGTTGAACTACATGTGAGAGAGACGGTTCAACTACGCCATGATACGAGTTCCAAAGTTCTTGAGTATGACTTAAAGGTTCACTTCCTTGAGGTGAAAATAGATACCTGAAGAACTCGATGTTAGAATAGTTTATCACCCCTAACTAATGGTTAGTATGAACCAGACTAGAGGGTCTGATGAGAGCATGTGTGCTCAATCAGGGTGATACATAGAGACAGTTCTTGTCCTTTGTAAAGATGTGATGATAACCACCATAGCCTTTATCGAGATGAAAGAAGTTTTAGACGGAGGTTGTGTTAGTCACCACTTCATTAAGATAATGTGAGTGAAGGAGGCCTCGCGAAGGTCAGAAAAGAACCACAGTGTGTGCAAATGAAGTCGCTTGATCATGCAATGGCTGACAGAGAGCCCAAGGGTGACATGAGTCATGAGATGATGAAAAGCATACTGACATGCAGTTCACTGTGGGAGAATATAATGTGAAAATACGACCCCTCTGAGCTACAACTGAGACAGCTGAGTCCCTGATATATGGGTCCATTTGAGATGGATTGGTGGAGATGGTTGTGTTTAGCCTTGCCCCTCAGGATAACATGATGAATACATGTGTTCCATGAATCCGATCTAGGGCACTATGTGAGGTACCCAAGCCATGTGCTGAGCCCTGAACCTATTCAACTTTTGAGAGGCTGAAATGTCTTGAGTCACATATGAGGGTACGATATACCAAGGTAAGAAAGAACTCAGATGGAAGAATATGAGATGATGAAGGTTCTTGGGAAGCACCATGGAAAGGGTGAAGCCACATGGGGGCCATGATGGACATATGAAAGGATTTTCCTATTTGTTTGCTTATTTGATGGAATTTTGAGGGCAAAATTCTTATAAGAGGGGAAGGATGTTACAACCCCAATTTTTTTTGGGTCCATTTGGGTGAGAAATGTAATTTCTCACATTAAAGATATTTGGACAAATAAATGATATAATTTTGAATAAATGGATTTCGTTTACAATAGCCTTGATGATTGTGTTGTGGGCTTTATTGGCTATTGGGCCCAAAAATAAGAAAATTCAATTAGTAAATATATAATTGAGTTTTGAGAAAAAGAAAATGTGGAAACCTTTGGAGGGAACATCCAAAGAGGATTTCGTGCCTCTTGGGTACCTTGGGTCCCAAGGAGTCCAAAGTTGCATAGAGAATGCAATAAGAAAAGAAAAGACCAATTAAGTATTTCCTTGTTAAGAAAGAAATTGAAAATAATGATAAAATGTGGAAAAGAGGTATAATTGAGTTATCCTTGGTGGATTTTTATATCTCAAGGATCCATAATGATAAAAGGCATACCAATGAGGAAAAAAGAGAAATAAAGAGAAATCCTCAAAAAGAGATATGTTAATGAGAAATAAACAAGATAATGTGAAATAATGCATATTGATGCATGTAGAAGGATAATGGGTAATCCTTAAAAAGGAATTTCGAATTATTTGAGTTTCTTGGGATCCAAGGAGTCCCAATGAAGAAAAGAAAGAGAAAAATACCAATAATAGAAAATAAGGAGATAATGGGAATACATAATTAATGGATCATGTAATATTGATGAAAAGGAAGTATCTCCTACTTAAGGAGATATATAATTTCGAGGCCAATGAATTAAAAGCCAAGAGTAAGGATATTAAATGATATAATTCTCGAATTTCCTAATAACCAAGCATATGGATAAAAGTAGGAGAGAGAAGATTACTTCTCATGGAAGTAATAGGATTCCTTATGGGAGAGAACCTGATTTCTTTTGGATGAACATCCTAGGGCATTACTGCTCTCCCCTATATAAGGGGTAGAGCCTTGGCCGAGTGAAAATTAATTCCAAGAACCCTTTCTCTTTCCTTCTTCATCATTCTTGTATTCAAAACTCTAACTTTGAGTGGTGCTTTCTCTAGAGCAACGGGGTGGTGCTGATCCATCTGGAGGAAGGCCTGATGTTCCTCGAAGACCTGTGCATGATTGGATAATACCCTCGAGCATCCAACTTCATGCAGTGCCTGCGGCACACCTGCAGCACGGCTGCATCATGGCCGTGAGCTATGGAGTTGTAGAACCTAATCTTGGCCATTACGACCATGCCCATGGCAGCATCGCCTGTGCGGGGGCACGACAGGGACAGGGGACTTCTCCCTGGTGGCTAATGGAGTCGGAGAGGGAGGGAGGAGGCGCGATCTTCATAGCTACAGTGGCCACGTAGGGCTGTGAGAGATAGAAGAAAGGAGAATGTCACATTGGACAATTCTGCGACTCTGCGGGCTAAAGACACGCCCATCTTACCAAGGGTAAATCTGACATTTTGAAATGTCTCCCAAACCAAGCCGCGCCAACGTTGCATGGGTATGAACACGTGGAAGCCCCCCATTGGCCCAAAGTAAGTGTTTTTGCTAAATTCATAACTAATGATTCATAGCTCGGATTAGCACACATAAAATATAAAAGTTGCTCAGAAAAATGAGGGGAATATATTAAAAATATAATTGAAGCCTGATTCCTCTTGTAATTCGAAAAGGAATGTAATTTATCAACTTTAATGTATTAATGCTTAAAGAACCCTGTTTTGAGTTGATTAATTTATTTAATAGGGTTTAATGAATGATTAAAGTTGATATTAGCTTGTTAATGATAAAAAGGAACATTAGGGACAAAAAGGACGAACTTTTCATATAATTAGTTAATTTAGAGTTTCATGTGCATGTATATACTTTAATGGGACTTGAAACCCTAATGTTGGCAAGTTTGACTCTTAATGGCTTTAATTATTCAAAAATCATGAATAAAGCTAAGATATAATGACACTAAGCTATTTCGAGCATTAAAGTTCCTAACTCTGGATAAATACTCTGAATGTGATAATTAGGGTTTTCTCATGAATAAAAGATAGAATTAATGGTAAATCTAGTTCATATGCGAATTAGACTATAATGATATTTGAATTGATGATAAATGAGCATAGTGATCTTGAGGATAAAAATAGTATCTTTAATGTAAAAGAGGTTTAAGAGGCTTAATTAATGGATAATTATGCCTTTAATCTGAAACTGGGGATTAGATGTTGAGATACTTAGGGTTTGTGATCAATTGCGTTAAATTAGGGTTTAAAATAGTAAAAGATGAAGGGAAACACTAATTGCAATGGAAACCCTAAAAGTGGACTAGAAACCCTAGGAAGCAAGCTAGTTTTAATAGATCTGGATGACATGAGTAATAAAAGGGAATTATATAATTGTTTCAGGATCTTATTGAATGCTTGCTTGCCTATTGTTGATTGGATTATTTCTGTCTCACATCAGCTTGACAGGTATGTGGTTAATTATGAATAACCGCTTTAGTTTCCTGAATGATTCCTAGATGTTTAATCACATTGAATGAAACTAAACAATTTGGATGTTCATATTGCAATTATAAAGTCACTATGATTATCACAATTTAATATGAATGTGTATTCCCACACCTACATGCCACCCTGATGAATGATGCAATGAGGTCAGGCCTAGATGGGTAGACCAATGGGCACCATGAGTGGTGACCCACAAACACCAAGCTCGGGATTGAGAAGGTGGTCTATGTTGCATGACTAATGGGCACCATAAGTGGTGACTCACAAGCACCAAGCTCGGGATTGAGAAGGTGGCCTTAAGTCAATGGCAAAAGAGAAACCCTAAAGGGGGTAATTCTGGGGCTAGGGAAAAGTGGTGGGGAATGTCACATGAAACATGTAAATTGGCTTGTTAAAATATCTTGATTGTGATATTTAAATTATTATCCATATTTGTGAGATTTTGGTTGTCCCCACATACTAGTATATTTCGATATACTAACCAACGTTTTGTTTGTCGACATTTTACGAACAACAATTGAAAGAACAAACAATAAAGTGACACATTGTGGAAATAAGAAATAAAGTGCAAGGAGGATTAGATAGAATAATTCAAGCTCTGGATAGATAGATTTCCAAAGTTTGCAAAGGTAAGTAAAGTTTTAAATTTTATACCAAATTCCAGTTAGTTAGTAGAATTTCATAATTATTATTGATTATTTGTTGAACCTTTATTCCTGTTAATGGAATACCGGTCTTGACCTTCGGGTCTCCCTTAATTGGGTGTTACCGGGAGGCGGGGTCGTTACAATCCCATAACGTGCAAAGGTACCCATAGTCATATAAAATTGAGTATACATAGGTCATCTATAATCCATGTCAATTTTGGTCCCCTACAACCTTGATACCAACCATTACAAGAGCGTGGTCAAGGTTGTATCTCAAATGATTATGGTAGCCTAGCTAATGTGATTGAGAAAAGAAATGGGATGTGATATGTGATATTGTAATACCCCTGACTTGGGTTATGGATTAACCCTAGAAGTTTTGCTTAAGTAAGTTACTTACCAACTAGTTCTAAACCTTGAAAAGTAATTAAGGCTTCTTGTGAAGTTTGTTTTCAAGTTTGAGCTTAATTGCAAACTATTTGTGCAATATACGAAAGTCTAAGTGAAAAGTGCAATTTACCTAATATGAGGGGTTATATTGCAAAATGACGCATGTGGAATGTGTTCTAAGTGTTTTAGGTACATAAGAAAGAGAATGATGCTAAGAGGTGGCTTGTGGAAAGTCTAAATCCCGAGTTATAACTTGTTTGAATAATGCTAGTGCTGTGTGCACCAATTTTGGTACAATTTATAATTTACCCAATAAATAGGGTTGAAATGCAAAATCACCACCTCTAGTGTGACCCTACTTCCTCTATGTATCTTTGGGAGGAAAGAGAAATAAGGGGGCACTATGTTTGAATCACCTTTGAGTGGTGATACTCTTGGTAATGAAAGACCAAATGTGAGTTGAAGGCAAGAGCCTTATATGTGTTGTATCAAGTTGTAGACTTGATATAAGGAGCCCTATCGACCAAGGAGCCAAAGTAGGAGCCTCCTGTCAGTTTGTTAAGCCTTTTCAAATGCCATGACGGCCATAGAACCTCAAGGAGGTGGTTCATGTTGAGTTGCAAAAGCTCCTCACAAAAAGTGTATCGGTGTATCAGGTTGCTTATTTAATGAGATAAAGATGATATAACTTGCCCAACAAGATAAGTAAGGGCCAAGATATTGTTTCTAGGTTATCCCCAAGACTTTTGAATGGAAATATATACATGTATGCATGCATGTCCACGTGTCAACCCTTCATGGCCACATGTCATCTAGTAGCTTAAGGTGAAGACACCTCATATAT
This sequence comes from Alisma plantago-aquatica, assembly GCA_963693085.1. Classification (NCBI taxonomy): domain Eukaryota; kingdom Viridiplantae; phylum Streptophyta; class Magnoliopsida; order Alismatales; family Alismataceae; genus Alisma; species Alisma plantago-aquatica. The sequence goes on from OY856409.1 coordinate 1,004,468,405, forward strand.
GCTTTATCTCATGAAATCAAGTATATATACTTCACCATTCACCAACTTATGAAAGTTTACGATCCTCATAACGACTCCCCTTGGAGATATCATGCAAAGACCCTTAGGTATCGTTCAAAGAAGATCAAGGAGCTAGGAATGCTTGAGCACCAAGTTTTAGGTAAGCTTTGGGTATCTTCAACCTTGGTTGAAGTGGGATATCGGGTTGTGAATATTCCTTTATTTCCTTCTTCACCAAGTGCTTAACTATGGTGATCTCTTGTCCATGGAGGAGTTTTGAATGATCCCTAGACCTTGGATAAGTTCTTATTCAACCTTAGGACATGGATAAATTGAGATTGGAGCTTTGAAGTTATTCACAAGGTGGGTTATATAACTTGAACCGTATCATGTTATTATTCATCACCTAAATTGTTATGCTTAAATGAACTACTTTTAATTCCAAAATATTCTGAAATAATTGATGAAATTATGAGTTCTAGTAGTTTCCTAGACCTATTTCCATGAACTTTAACTATTAGAATGGAGATCTAGAGTTTGAAGAAGATGGTATCACTTTATAAAGTTGTATTGGGTTCAAGCTTACACATAAGTAGCTCTAACCCGATATGGGTATGTGTAGACTTTTCTTTCCTGATATGTTTACATGATATGCTTGCACGATATGCTTGCATGATATGCTTGCACGATATGGAGTCAAGAATAGGCTCTTTGCACGATATAAGGTCTAAAGTATACTTGAAAGCCGATATGAAACCCTAATTTGGGTAACCTGATATGAGTAAAGAATAGCAAGTGCTCTTATATGACATGATCATGTAATGTATCTTTGGTACCTGATACCTTGAAGTACACACCTCTGATGCACAATATGAAAATTCTAATGTATGATACAAGGTATGGATTCAAGAACAAAGTGCAACCTGATATGGTTGGAATACATCTACCCGATATGAAACCCTAGATGGGGTTAACTCGATATGAAGTTGGATGCTAGCTCATACATGATATGAGTCATGCTTGTTGCATGATATAACAGATACCCCACATGATACAAGTCTAGACTACACCTCTTACATGATATAGAGGTAGTGAACACTCTAATCAACATAGAGTTGAAAACCCAAGATGATGGGTAAACCAAGATGAGTGGTGGATTATACCACATGTATGAGATGAATGATATCTCTAGATTGATAAAGAATAGCACCTACTTTTATCTTGTGAATGATATGAAGTTCAGACTCATACTTCATGCATGGTATGGCATGATGTAACCAATTTAGTGGAAAACACTAGATGAGGGATTGGAATCCGATGTACCCCCCTTTTTTTGTAATGAATGGTGATATGAGAATTTAATAAGACCATTAGCTTGTCAAGTAATTATATGATAAGGATGATCCATGAAGGAATGAAGGGGATATGAGTTTCCAGGTCTACCTAAAATGGTAAACCGATATGCTACCTAAGATGGATGCTGGATATGATACCCGATATGGATGCTCGATATGAGGCATATCTTATGCATGATATGGAACTAAACACAAAGATTATATTCAATATGGGGTCAAGCATCTAGCTCATACCTGATACAAAATTAATCCGAAGTAATAAGATCTAACTGATAGTCCATCTGATGTAAGTACATAATATGTTGATTAGGGTTTACACCCTCAAAAGATGACATGGTGATGTGCTTATACCACATGCCGATATGAACATATGACATAAAGTAAAGGATGTGGTTTAAAGTATAATATGATAACATACACATCTTGATACCAATATGGAAGTGACACTTTAATCATGGGTGATTGATTGAGTGACATATGTTGAACGTGGTGTTAAATGAAAGATAATGTGAATGGTTAATGATGGACTAATATTCCTCAAAGAGGAGGATTGAATCAAAAGTATGATGTATTTGATATCCTATTAAGGATGAGAGAGAAACACATGCTTGTGTTGTTAATCATTTAATGATAAATGATGAGAAAATATATAAGTATGATTGAATACTTATGATAACAATGTATGCTCCTAGATGTGTGGAGAAATGAATTAGGGTTTGGATTAATAATATAAACATGAAACCCTATTCGGCTATAAAGGGAAACCCTAACCCTAATGATGGGAAGGTTGTATTTCTCTTATTACATAAGCCTTGTGAGGCATGTTAAATACTTGTATAACAAGTATAATGATTAATGGCCTTGTGAGCCATATGAATAAGTTGTTGCCTAGTGAGAGGTGACAAGATGTGTAATGGCCTTGTGAGCTATATGAATAAGTTGTTACCTAGTGAGAGGTGACAAGATGTGTAATGGCCTTGTGAGCCATATGGAATATTTGTACAACAAGTAAAATGAATACCTGGGTCTGAGGACCTAGAGGTAATGATTATCTATTATAGAGATAACAATGTTGTGTGATGATCCAAGGGTTTGAATACCCAGATCCAGTAATCATGATAATGATGATGTGAAGGGATGAGAATTCCCAGTAATGTGATAAGGGACTAAGATCCCAAGTATCATGTATCTTAAAGATTTGAAAAGTACGTGATAGATGTATTACACCTTTATTTGTAGCATTTGTTGTGATTAATAATGATAACTTGGTTGATGCTAAAAGAATGTTGTAATGCACTTAATATATCACTAGTAACCATAAAATGTTGCCCTGACCATAGATCCATCAACGTCATAATTTGTTGAATGGTGAAATGGGTTCCCCGCGGCATAACCCAGAATGCATATTTTTGAATATGTGGGGGCATGGAGGCTAAGTGTCCATGTCTCAGTAATGTCATAAGAATGTCTCAATAGAGCATGGTGAACTGATTCGTGGCTCAGAGCATGGTGCCTATGTGACCATGGATCAGAGTATGATGCTTAAGTGACCATGACTCAGTAACTGGGGACAGTTGTTGTAGATGTTTCCCCTAAGAGAGCACAGTCGATGCTGTGGCTCTAAGAGAGGATGCCTATGTACCTTAGCACAACTATATTGTAGCTGACACGAGATGTCTTGCTAAGCCTAAGTGGTCTCATACTAACTGAGACAAGGAAGGTCATGGCAACCGGCTCTTCCATTGACCTTGTATGGTACCGACTTGTGAGAAGTTTTTGGTCGGTTGGAGATGAATGTGGTATGCTTCATCTCCTCAGGGCATAAGTGTGATTGTAAAATATGTTTAGCCGTGTAGCATATCTACTTAAGGATTGAATACGGAAAACACTGTTTGATGCGCAATACAGTTATACATCTTAGTTGATAGATGTTATTTATGATTCTTTAAATTCTTTGCAAAGTAGATAGATGAATTATGACTCTACCATGGGTAGATGTAGCATTCTCCTCGAGAAAGGAGGTTATCTTATTCTATTTATATAATGATTAATCCTACCTGTTAATATAAAAGAACCCTGCTCAGTTTTTATAATGTTTATCATCAATAATAATATGGTCGACGGAGAGTTATATCTCTCACTGGGATAATTGTCTCACCCCGTGGGATCCATATTTTTTTTAGGTGGACAAGCACGAAGCGGTGGAGATCTTTCTGTAGAGAATGAAAAATAGATGAGGCAGTAGTGACAGCTCAGGTTGAGTGTATTGTCTATCGTGTCTTGTAGATATAAGTCCTATGTGTCGTCTCTATACTCTTAGGTCCTTGGAGTTGGGTTGTAGTGGTTTCATGAACAATCTAAGATTTTGGCTTGTATGCCTCGAGGTTTTATGTTGCTTCAGTATATGTTTTGACAAAGAAACTGTTATATGTTATCCTCGAGAAGAGATGGTATAGTGTATGTACAATGTTAACAATGATGTATATAAGGTTTTGGCCCTTCCTTAAAATTTTTTCCGAGAAATCGATCTCTTTGTAAAATGGATTTAATTTTAGTGATTTTTGTTAATCCGCTTCTTATGATTATTCCACTTAATTAGTAATGATTTGATTGTTGGTTTGATGATGGTCGTTATAGATATGATGACATTTGAGTAGTCCAACCCATGAGAATTTATAGGTTTCACTATATGTGTACCATGACAGATCTAATGTTGTTATGTAGGTTTGTCTTTTGAGCCCCAGTAGTAGGCTTGGTTGATGAAGCATTACTTGTTATACTCACACAGACCAAGGTGAAGCCAAATCCTTATGAGACTGGTTACTCCAAAGTCTTATATTATATACAATCATATAGGATATAAATTTTGATTTAGATCATGATATTTTTAAGATATACCCAATGGCCTACTATAACACTATAAGTGATGCTATGTATATTTACTTGATATGTTTGATGTGTGAGATTTATTTTTACAATAAAGTGAGACATTGTACATATTGTGATCAAGATACAATTGTCTAAACTATGAAGGCAAGTTATTGATAGGAGTTGAACAAGGCATTAGCACCATCTATGTTTCGTTTGGTTCATATTAGTATGTTTCCTTGAACATGTTTACATATCTTAGCAGGAGCAATCCTCTTGTTAGCATTTTTATGAGTTTCATGTGGTTCTTCAACAATGATTTTATTTTAATGAAGATGTGTAGAGAGCGTGTTGATAAAGACATAACAAGATATGATATAGTTTAAGATAAATTGTCATTCTACTTGTGGATGAGTTGTGGATGACCTCTTTTCTCTTTGTCTTGTGGATGAGTTGTGGCGGCCTATTTTTTATTGTTATCTTTGGGTATATGTTTTGTAAAGGGATGGTAACACACCTGTGTTGATATAAGCAGGAGATGTATATTTTTTTGGATGATTCGGCCCACAAGAGGGGGGTGGGATGAATAATAATACCCCCTGACTTCTTTTAAAAATAAAAATAAAAAATTGTCATTGTACTCACTTTTATGAGTGTTGGGTGGGAAATTGAAACAACATTTTGTGTACTACTTTCCATGTTGTTTTTTAATATGGTAATAAGTTTTAATCTGAAATATACTGCTTATGATGGTGTACCTTCATATATGCAATTCTCCTTGTAAATAATATTTTGAGATAAACAAAGAGGATCTTTTTCTCTATTAGGTGTTATAGTTAAGAATCACATTTTGTTAACTTATGTGATCACTTGATGATGTTTTGTGGAGTTCAATTTTTGATTATTCATACTCAAAATTTTGATAAGCATGTTTTGTTTGTATAAGGGAAAATTTTACTCTTGCTTGGTTGGTTAACTTTTAAGGATGCTAGTTTCTAATTAGGGTTTGCTGGGGATTTTTTTTCTAATGATCATCTATGGTTTAATAAAAGGGATGGTACCCATACTCACCTCCTTCCTCAAGCTCAAAATGTATTTATCATATGATCCTACTTTAGAATGTCTAAGTCTATTATATAATCAACATGCATATATTTTAGTTATTTGATGATGTCAAAATACTCTAAAATGGAAAAATATTCTATTATTTGTGATGCCTTTTATTTCCTATAAATGCCTAAAGTAATTATTTATTGTAGGCACACAACATGTCTACCTAAGTCCCCTAGTTTCTCTCTCTTTTTGGGGTTTTGTTCCCAACTCCATTTAGGTGATGTTAACCCTAAAGTTGTGATGGTATATCTTCATTCAACATAGGACACCTTGCAAATTTAATTTGAATGGTCATGTTGCCCTCTTGAACCAATTATCTATAGATTATGTGTTTAGATTTATGTTTCTATCCACCCTTACAGGTGAGGAACTATCTCATATTTTGATGAAATTTGTATGGGTTATATTATTTTGTTTTCATTGCTATATTTTTTATTTGCTACATATCATATGTGAATTTTATGGTTCATTCATCCAAAAAATAAATGTAATGATTTATATTATTTAGTTGAGTGTTGAGTGTCTACTTCTATATGTTAGTTCATACACTATGAAGTAAGATATAAACCTTAACTTTAGGTTGGTTAAGTTTGATTAGCTTTTAAGAGATCATGTGTTGCAACTCATACCATGCTTAACTAGTAATCATAAAGTTAAAAGATAACCCTGATATTTTTTATGCTTGTTATTATATTAATTATCTTATGAATTATTTTAGCTTTAGAGTAAGTTGTGGAACAAAATTGTAGATAATTAAATTATGAATCCAAAGAAACAAAAATGAATTAATTGGAGTTCAAATGGAGAAGTTAGAGCCTTTTCACATTTTTTTAGAGATTCCATCAGTTTGATAATGGATGGATTAAGATCAAAGGTTTGACATGTCATTAGATCAAATATGTCTCTTAGTTAAAAAAACCATGGTTAGTTTATGGTTTTAAAACAAAGGTTTTACTGTTGTACATACTGATGGTTTCATAGAGCCCTCAAATTGATGGTTTTGTTAATGAATAGATCGATTGAGAGGTAGCCACATATCAAAGGTTTAGTTAGTGGCATCAATCAAAGGTTGGGTATACTGGTCTTTTAGAGGGGAGTGTCATCCGAAGGTTTGGATAGGCACCATCAACCAAAGGCTAGGCAGTGAACATCTAATGATTGTTTGGTTGATGTGCATTAACTAGAGGTTTGTGGGTGAGTGACCAACGAATGAGGAATAGATCGACAATTTTAAGAATAGATGACCACACCATCAACCACCAATCAAAGGCTCAATGGTCAAAGGTGACAAGTGGTGGTTGCCCAGACCAAAGGCTAGTGCCTGCCAAAGGTCGAGCAATCGATGGTTTCACAAACCATCAATAGCGCCTCCCGATGGCTCACCTACTAAAGGAAATAATCAAAGGAGAGCCAACCAAAGGATCATTTGTGCCACCGCACAACTCATCGAATCATAGAGAGACTTGATCTCTATAAAATGCAATGGAAACTAATGGAACATGATTCATTACCTCTGTTTTAGTTTCTCTTTTCTCTTGAAACCTTCAAGTAGAAAAATGATGGCAATAATCGAGGCAATCATCATGTAGAACCGTGTTGTACCCTAAATAGTAAATATCTTTTAATTGATTCACAATGGTTACCTATTGATTTTTGACACATCGATCCACTAGCTCATCACCCTACTAAATATTTTTCAAGTAAAGGACCAACTCCTCTAGAAAAGATAGAAGCTATCTTTTACTAAGAGTAGATCAGGGGTCTTATGAAGAAGTAGTTAGATAAGTTAGTTGGTCTCTTATCATTTCTCTAGAATTTAATAAATAAGAGTGAGAGATTTGAGAAACCTTGTAATATGTGTTATATGTTGAGTTTTTTCTAATGAAGCAACTCAAATTTATGTAAAAATTGAGCTCTATTATAACATTTCATGTTTTCACAAACAAGATGTTATATTTCTAGTTAACATGATGTTTTGTTAGTTCTATTGATTCAAAGAAAATAAAAATTTTGGATTATGATTTTAGAAAGTAAATATAAGTGGATGGTTAGACTACTCCCTCTTTGTTGAGCTTAAACCCTAGTTAGTCAACTTAAAATGGTATCAGAGCATATTTTAAGAACCTAGGAATTGAGCCTAAGTTTGGGATAGAGGCGACAAGAGACCAATAGGATTAGGATGATTTCCTCTTTAAGATGTACTTTTTATATGTTTAGTTGCGGATATGAAAATGGTAGGAAGAGGGTGTGGTCTTGGTGAGGTACAGGCTGAGAGATATTATGGCCATAACCCTTGAGTAATGGCTCAAGGAGGAGGAGATAGGGTTGAGGCTACAAGAATGTACTAAATCTTTCTAGACACAAAAGAGAAATATAAGATGGATAGGAGGTCTTCATCTTCTAGCAAGGATCTGATGAGATCCTATGAGCTGGTGAAGAATCCTGGTGGGACTAAGTTTTCAAGAACCATAAAGCCAACTATGCAGACATGTGACTCTGATAGTTGGAGAAGGTGTTTAGTTTAATAGGGTCAACAAAAGATAAACATATCAACCATGGAACCTATTTAGTTGAAGGAGATTTTAAGTTGTGGCGATGTAGACTAAAAGATAACAGGGGAAACACAATGATGACCTAGAAAGATATTGTGGATGATTTCCACTTAAAGTAGTTTCCTCATACCTTCCTGGGTGATAAGATTAGGAAGTTAGAAAATATAGGGTAGAGTGGCATGAAAAATGCAGGATATGAGGAATAATTACTTGATTGGATAGTTTCTATTAGAAATTGATATTGGATGACATAGAAAAGTGCAGGAGATTTTGACAATTTAAGACTAGAAATTAGGCACAACATATCAGTAGTTGGTCGAAGGGATAGAGAAAACTTTGATTTTTAGAGGCTGCAAGGCATATAGAAGAATCAATAAATGTTGATAAGCATTCTGAGGGAATAAAAAGGTTTGGATATTTTAGTAGAGGAGTACCGAGTGGCAATGGATACATACGAGGTGGTGGTTTATTTTCTAAGATAGGATGAGGTCTTGTTAGTTTTGGAAGACTAGGATTTAGTTCTTCACAATGTGGAGGGTGGTCTAGATCCACTAGATGGAGTGCATCACCTAGGTTGGGACCATCATATAGGTCTTCAGGATCATCAACACCAATGAAAGGTCCGCAAAGATAATGTGCAACTATATGTGACAACTATGATAGGACACATTCCTATCAATATTGAAGAGTTGACACTGAAGCATGTTATTAGTGTGGATAGACAAAACATATTAAGAGAGGCTGCCCAAAGATTAAATTTATACATGAGTAGAGTTAACAATCATAGTTTTAGACTCCTTAGAGATAGACTCTAGTTGGAGGGGCAAGTTCTTCAATAGACTTTGTTTAGAGGAGGAACACCTAAAACCAGTAGTGGACATCGAGGACCACATGGTAGAGCAAGAGATGGAGGATGTTTCTTTCTATGACTCAATTTGAAGGAGTGGTCTCTCCCAGAGTTCCTATATGTGAGATTCTTCTATTTAATAGAATTTTTGTTATAATTTTGATAGATCTTGGTGCAACACATTCTTTTATTCAGAGATTAATAGTTAGTGGATTGATTCTATTAACTCAAAATTTATTTCATGACTTGCTGTTAAGAGTACAATTAGGTGAACCAACAATTTTGATCGAAGTATGTCCTAGATGTCCTTTGAGTTTTGGTGGGTATACTGTAGTTGTTAATCTCATACCCTTAGATATTAATTCTTTTCAAATATTTTGGGTATGTATTTCCTTGAGAGTTACCATTTCCAATTGGATTGTTGGAAGAAATAGGATATCTTTCAACTTTGAGAAAAGGATGTGAGGCCTTTTTAGCACATGTCATAGATGCAAAGGCATATAAAAGTATAGTTTATATAAAGGATGTTCCCACAGTGCGCAAGTTCCCAAATGTTTTTTCTAATGGATTACTAGGTTTACCTCTAGAAAGAGATATAGACTTTAAGGTACATATCTAATATTGTAGTCACCCTATAGCATTATCAACCTATAAAATGGCACCGACACAATTAAAGGAGTTAGAAAATCAATTACAAAAGTTACTGGATAAGGGTTTCATTCAACCTAATACATCACCTTGGAGAGATCCACTACTTTTTGTGAAAAGAAGGATGTAACTATGTTGTTATGCATAGGCATGCAACTGAATTAGATAACTATAAAGAACAAACATCCTTTACCTAGGATTGATGACCTATTTGAGTAGTTACATGGAGCAACAATTTTCTCTAAGATATAAATAGGTCATGTTATCATCCATTAATGATAAATGCATAAAATGTACCTAAGTCATCCTTTAGAATAAGATATGGGCATCATTTGGACTGATAAATGCCCTTGCACCTTTTATGGATACGATGGATAGAGTTTTTAGACCATACATAGATCAGTTTATAGTATTCTATAGATGATAGTATTACATACTCAAGAGATGCATAACAACATGAATAACATCTGAGTATAACCTTGAAGTTGTTGAGACAACACTAGTTATATGCTAAGTTCAGCAAATGTGAGTTTTGGTTATATGCAATTTCCTTTCTTGGACATGTCATATTAGAAGAAGAAATTAGTGTAGACCCCAAGAAAGTGGAATCTATTCTAAATTGGGAGAAACCACAAGTCCCACTGATATCAATAGTTTTCTTGGGTTATCTGGATGTTATAGAATGTTCTTAAAGCTTTACTGTTTTAATAGAATCACTTACATGTTGAACAAGAAAGGATGTACCTTTTGTTTGGTTTAATAATTATCAGAAAATATTTTAGAGATTAAAGTGAAGATTAACCTCAACACCAATTTTGATCCTACAAGAATTAGATAAAGGTTATGTAGTATTCTATGATGCATCCAGAAGAGGATTATGTTGTGTTCTTATACAAGAAATAAAAATGGTAGATTATACTTCTAGAAACTTAAGAATAATGAAGAGATACTATCATATGCATGATCTTGAGTTGGCAGCCGCATTACATTCCTTAAAGATAGGTCACCAATATCTTTAAGGTGAGTCATGTCAGGTCTTTATAGACCATAAGATTCTAAAATATATTTTCACACAGAAGGATCTTAACCTAAGACAAAAAAGGTGTACAGAGTTTATTAAGGACTATGATGCTACCATTGGCTACCACCCTGGGAAGGCCAATGTTGTGAAAAATGCTCTGAGTAGGAAATCTACATCACATGTGGATATATTTTCTATGGCATGTCAAAGGAGGGATTTTTTTGTTCAAAATGAGAGGGATGCGTTTATATATGAAAGTGTCAAGACAATGTGGGATGATTTCATAGATGTAGGTTAGACCTATAATTTATGATCAAGTTATGGAACATCAACAACGTGACGATGATATACAACAGACTATGCTTGAGATGATAGAAGGTAAGAGAAGAAAATTTAGATATTCATATGATGGGATGTTGTATCAGTAGGACAGGTCGTGTATGTTAGATGACTATGAGTTAAAGAAGTAGATTCTTGAGGAAGCTCACTTTTCTATGTATGTGATGCATCCATGTAGTACTATATGTACAAAAATCACAAAGAGACGTATTAATGTTCATGTTTGAAGAGAGATGTAGCTAACTATTTGGCTAAGTGTGGTGCATGTCAGTAAGTCAACGCTGAACATCAAAATCTAGTAGGTGCCCTGCAATCGCTCCCTTATTCCTGTGGAAGTGGGAATATATCACTATAGACTTTTTAGTCGGGTTATCTAGGACATATGTGGTTTTGACTCCATTTGGGTGATTATGGATAGACTGACTAAGTATTCCCATTATCTCCCTATAAAATCAACTTGGGATGCACCCAAACTAGCTAAAGTCTATACTGATAAGATAGTCTGACTGCATGGAATACCAGTCTCTATAGTATTTGATAGAGACCCAAATTCACATCCAAATTTTGGAAGTTAGTTACATCGTGCCTTAGGAGCATGAACAAAGATTAGCACAAATTTTCATCCTCAAAGAGATGGACAGTCAGATGAACAATTCAAAACTTAGAAGATATGTTGAGAGCATGTGTTTTGCAGTTTGATAGTACTGGGGATGAACATTGTAGTCTTATGGAATTTTCTTATAACAATAGTTACCATTCTAGTTTGAGTATGCCCCCTATGAATTTTTAATTGGGAGAAAGTGTAGATATCCCATTTTGCAATATAAAGTTGGTCATAGGAAAATTTTAGGTCCAAAATTGGTGGAAGAAACAACATAAAAGATATTTGTGATAAAAAAATAGTTGAAAGTTTCACAAGGAAGACATGAAAGATATAAAGATAAACATAATAGAACCCTTCCATTTGAGGTTGGGGATCAGGTTTACTTTAAAGTGTCACCATGATAAGGTGTATTGAGGTTGGTAAGTGAGGCAACATAACTCTTGGACATGGGTCCCTATCCAATCATTCAAAGAATTGGCCTAGTGGCATACAACCAATTTACATGATGTGTGCCATGTAAATATGTTGAATAAGTGTCATCTAGGTACAGAGAAGATATTAAAACGATAACCCTTATAGTTGATGACAAATGTCTATTATGTGGAAGGTCTTGTACAAATCTTAGATCAAAGAATTTAAAAGCTTAAGAAGAGAAATACCTCTAATATAATTTTTATGGAAAAATCATGGTGTATAAGAAGCTACACGGGAGTTAAAATCAGAGAAGTGTAACAATTACTCATTTTTCTTCTAATTTTTTTTGATATGAAACATTTATTAGAGGAGGAGATTGTTACAACTTGTACCATTCTTAACTGGTAATCATAGAGTTAAAATACAACCCTAATCTTAATTATGTTTGCCATTTTTCTTGATTATCTTATGAATTAATATATGTTAAATATTTATAACAAGTTGTGGAACATAATTATGGAGAATTAAATTATAAATCCAAAGAAACAAAATGAATCAAATCAGAATTGAAATGGAGAAGTTATGATCTTTTCAATTTTCTATGAAGTTTCCATCAATTGACAACCAATGGAGTAAGTTCAAATGTTTCTCTTAGTTTAACAAAAGGATGGTTGGATGATTGTTTTAAAACAAAGGTTTTTTTGAGTGTATAGATGGTTTTAGGAAGCCCTCAGATCGATTTGATTATGAATAGATCAATGTAAGAGGTAGACACAAATTGAAGGTGTAGTTAGTAGCAGAAGTTGAAGGTCAGGTATATAAATGGTTTAGCGGGGAGTGCCTTTTGAAAGTTTTGGTAGGAACCACTAAAGGCTGGGTTGGTGAATGTATACCAATGGTTTGGGTTATGTGTATCAAATAAAGCTTTGTTGGGTGAGCACCCATAAAAGGAAGAATAGACTGATGATTTTAACAATCGATGGCCACACTATCAGCCACCAACTGAAGGCTTAAAAGTTGAAGGTGACAATTGATGGTTGTCTAGACTAAAGCTAGTGCCTACCAAAGGCCACACACTCTATGGTTGCATATACCATCATTAGGGTCTATAGATGGCTAACCTACAGAAGGAAGCGATGGAAGGATAGCTAATTGAAGGATCATTTGGGCCTCCACCCAACTCATAGAATCACATAGCATTGTAATCTTGATAAATATGCAATGGAAATGGATTGAACATGATTCTTTAGCTTTGTTATAATTTCTCCTCTCTCTTGAAAACCTTCAATCGGTAAAAGAGTGTGATCGTGGAAGCGCTTATTATCGACGACTTTAACATCCCCAAACCTAGGTAAATATCACCTTTTCCCTCATTTTTTTTAAATATCTTATTTTAGAATCCTATTATTACATTTATAGATACTAGGATGTTAGAATCTTTGAATATGAGAGTTTAATGCAAAAATACAAAATTTTGATAGCTTTTATATAATAAAATGAAGTTACTCATTGGTTATGGGTTGTTTGTGCAAAATTTTCAAAATAAGGCATTTAAGATTAAAATTAGTCTTCTAGATTTTTCTCGTTGATAGGTTTGGTGAATAGAGACACGAAATTTTATTAATAAAAAATAAAGGAATACTTTTATATAAAGAAATTACACTTTTCATTAGATTGGGAGTTTCACACATTAATGTTTTCCAAAAGGAAAATTTAACTCCAAAATCAGATTCTATGGGTCCTTATTACCCTACCCACCAATTGTCACCTTATTTGGAAGTTGTTTAATCATGCAAATCGAAAGAGAGAGAAAATAAATTGATTTGATAGCACTTTATTCGAAATTTAATGTAACTGTCACACATATATGGAAAGTTGGTCGATTCATATGTCATGTAGGCCATCATATCACAATCTAGTGGTTTGAGACTTGTCATCTACCTCGTGCCAAGTAAGGAAACAAACTAACAAATTTTGATTTGATAAATTTGAGATTTTTTGCTCGTTTTTCAACCAATCTTCGAGATTTCTTCACCCTTGGTTTCCTGATCAAATTTCACACAAATCGATATATAATTCATGACCTATAATTCTCTATTCAAGAAACTCCTAAAATACCTTCTCCAAGATTCTAGAGCTCCATGATCTTTGGCAAATGGTCTGAACCCTACCTATATAAATAACCACCTAGGGTTTCACATCACCACAAGCAATGTAATCCTCAAGTCAATTTTGTTTGTTCATTGTGCTTTGTGTTGATGCCAAGTCAAACTTCACCTTGACCTTGTGGCACATTGTGTGGGTGGTGTGCTTCTTTGGCCAACGATCTATTTTGCAGGTGAGTTCGTGATGGTGCAATCTTTGATTTCTTATCTTCAAATTGGTGTTTCATCACCGTGTGTGGAAACGCCCAAAACCAAACTCAGCCTGTTGCTTCTTGAGTTGTGGTCATGGCACACGAGCTGCTGGGAGAGATGACTCCTGGCATTTTTTTTTCTTTTCCCCATTTTATTGCATAGGGTGTTATGGTAAATCGCCAAGTGAAATATTTTGTATCTCGCATATAGTGTGAATGGGAAAAGCCATTCTTGCCCTGTCATGGATAAAAGTTCTGATATCCAATCTAAGGACAAATTGGTCTTTTGTGATTTAAATTCCTTAAAAGTTAGTAATTAGGAAAAATATTGTAATTATCATATCTTTTTACTGGTAGATCCAAAAATATAAAAAACATGTTTGAAATCCTTAGAATTTTCTCTATTTTTGGTATAGTTTTCATCGCTTGGTTGTCTAGATTTAAAGAATGGATTTGTAGGGTATTAAGCAATCATAATATCACATTAATGATTAATGATACATTTTAAAAAATAAAATTTAGTTCTTGGATCACATCCATGATCAGTGACCCTGAACTAACTCCCTAAGATTTCATCAAGTATCAATCTAGGGTTTTGACAAGGATTTTAGTTTTAAGGTATTTTTTCCCTTATGATCATGAGAGAATATATAATAATTAATAAGGTTATCATTGTGATTCAAGATTTATCTTCAGTGGACTCTAAAGTTGGGATTTTACCGATCGATTTGCATTTCTAGGGTTTTCACAATATTTACATATTTAAGGACATAAACCCTAACTAGTGAATCCAAACCTATATGTAGGTTGTCTTGACCATATATTTGGAGGTATAGGGTTCAAACTCTAATTCAGCAACTCAAGTGGAGGTATGTGCATATTTTCTCGATTATCTAGGCAATACTATGATGACTCATAAATTTTCCCATATGAGGCATTCTTGAATAAACTTGTTCATATATGAATATACCTTCTTATTTCCTTCCTAATTATTGATTTATTGATGATATCATGAGATTCTACTATTGAAGGTCATTTGGCCTATTTATCAAAATAATCTCATTCAATTATTTGACTCATGTTGATAATGACTGATATTATATCTTGCTTTTATATCTTATTTGTGCGCAAATAGACTAGGTTTATTTATAGTAGCATGTAGATTTGTACACATCATATTATTTGGGTGTGCCTTTCCACCTGGAGTGCGCCTTGCCACTTGTATTATATATTGGGCATCCCTTTCCACCCAGGGTGTGCCTTTCCACCCAACTTAGGCTGAGATTTATGGGTCTCTACCTTACATAAATAAAAATGGTCTAATTGTTTACATGCACTGTTTATAAATTATGATTGATTGTTATACAGCAAGATTTTCTTTCAGTCGATCATCAATTTTACTATAATGCCTCATCTCTTGTCCTATTAAAGCTTCTTAATTTTTTTTAACTTGTGCCTTCTTTATATTGTTACATGCCTTTTATTTCCACATACCCTATGTATTTCCTAGTTGTTTATTATTACACATAATCAGTGTTTGATGATGTCCTTTCCCTTTTTGTGTTCTCTTCCCTGGGTATTGACTTCAACCCAGCCAGAGGTTGTATAGAATGAGGACCAAGAGTTAGGTGGTGATGCCCAAAGCTAGCTGTTGAGGATTTCTGAGATGGAAAGGTTACTTACCACAAACCCTTCCAAGTAGTTTAGCCTTTAAATTCAGGTAGAATTCATCTATGGCTCTTTAGTTGAACTCTATTGAGATTATCATTTAATAGTTAGATTTCAATTTCTACTGCAACAAAACTATGTTCTTGTTATCATTCTATTTTAAGGAAATATTGTGAACCCTAATTACTTGAGTGGCTTTTATTTTTTGGGATTCAATATATTGGGGAGTTTTGCAATTATTTCCTTAAATTAAAGTAAGGAGTGGTCCCTCACATGCCACACTCCTTACAATCATGAAGGAGAAGAATGACAAATAGGCAAAACGTGATAGTTTTGGTGTATACCCACTTTATCGACTTCTTTAGGGCCTGCTTACTTTTTGATGAATGATTTTGGATGAGATTTTGCAGTTTGAATCTAGAATTAGATTCGTGCAAGCTAGAGTCCAAGATCAATAAGTAATATCACGAGCAAGTGAGTGGAAAATCTCCTTCTAACCTTGATATATAAGAAAACAAATCTAAAATAATGACATTTGTATACAAATTCTTATTAAGTAATTGTTATTGTGAAGTTATTGGGTACTCAATGTAGTTTTAAATAAAGAAATAAATCATTCTATTTATCATGTGCTATGATGTTGTTATGTTGATTTGTAAACTGCTATGTAGTATAGTAAATTGCATGATGGATTTAGATGCACCAGAAGCATCAGGTTTTACATAATATCGAATATGAATATTTGAATTATGATTTTGAGAGAATTTTTATAGTTGATATTTTCTAGATGATTGTGGTGATTAATGTGAAATGCTAAATTGTCAAAGATAGGGTGATATTAGTGATGATAAGAATGATAACTAGACTAATTAAATATCTTTAGACTATAGATGCCCCAAACACTGTAGAATCATTTACATGAGGCATGTGTTGTGAGGAGGAAATGTTTTTTCGAACTAGAGGATAATTCTAGATCAAGATAGCCACATCGTAGAGGATAAGGGTGTCGGGATCTAGGCTAATATAGACAAACTCCTTATAATAGTGTGGTATCCAACACTAACCAGAGGTGTCAGTGGCAACAATAGCACTGGTCAGTTGGTTAGCCCTAGTGGAACCACATATTGAGAGACGGTAAAAATTCTTTGACTCTCCACCTGTGTACCCAAGTTTAGAAGAGGATTCTATATATTCCACCACTCCCATTAGCTGATGAGGCCATATGTGGCTAGGCCCGTTGTAGATAGGGTAGCTAAAGATTTTAGACTTGAAAACTCAGACGTTCTTTTACGTATTGTGCAATGAGATTATAGCTTTCTAAGACAGTTTCACATGTTGTGGTATACCTCATGTGGGACCAGGGCATACAATAAATGGACAAAAGAACCATATGAATATTCAACGATTTACTTGGATTTGTTGTTATCAATAGTCATGTTATGTTTTAACGATTTGATTGTTTTCAATTACCTTGTAGAAGTTTGTTGTATCCTAAATAATAAATATCTCTTGATTGATTCATCCTGGTTACTTTTTGATTTTCTACACATTGATCCACTGGCTAATCAACCTATTGAAATATTTTTCGAGTACAGAACCAATTCCTTTAGAAGAGACAAAATCCGACTTTTACAAAGAGTAGATCATGGGTCTTATGAAGAAGTAGTTAGATTAGTCAGTTGGTCTCTTATCCTTGCTCTGGATTCTTGGAAGCGAGAGTGATAAATGTGAGAAACCTTGTAATATGTGGTACATGTGTTTTTTTATGAATCAACTCTTTATTTTAAGTAAAAGTTTAACTCTATTGTAAACTTTCATGTTTGCATAAACAATATGTTATCTTTATAGTTAACATGATTTTTGCTAGTTCTATTGATCTAAGGAAAAGAAAAATTGAAAATCATGATTTTCAGAAAGTGATCATAAGTGGATGTTTAGACTAATACCTAGACCTATCAAATTAGGTCAAAATATGTGGGCACCAAGGGGAAACCAGTTTAAGTTGAATTGGGTGATGAAATTTTCCACCCACTGGAAATTACCCAAACCAATACCCACTCGTTTAGTTTGCAGATTCTGCATGTGTCATGTGGGAACCCACGGTAACTCACTTATCTATATTAATTATAGACAAATAAATATAATAAACTACAACTACTTGAAATATAAGAAATTTAGAACAATATTCAATAAGAACTAAGTAGCTCAAACAAGTCGAGTATCCAAGCATATGGGCCCATACATATAATACACATAAATACATTTTATAATCATAGCCAATATGAGGATAAAGTGTACCTTAAAGTTTACAATAAAGATCTTGGATAAGTTCAAATGAAGATTATAAATTCCTAGCATTTAAACAAGTATACATGGATCAAAAATAAAACTTTCAAAATATTGGTGTCACATGACCAAAATTGGGGTTTTAGGTCTTATTAGTAAACTTAGGTGGGGTATTAAATCCATTATTAAATTTTCATTTTACCAAGATTATCAAGACCAATATCAAGTTTTGCACTTACTTCACAATAGGCACTACTACAGAAATGGCTTATAACGTCACTTTTAAATGCATCGGTTGTAAAAATACACCGACATTTAAACCCTAAAGCATCGGTTTAATAAAAAACCAACATCTATCTGTGAAGGGTGACCAGACATGGGTATCACTTTTATTCAGTGTTAGTTTCCTAATAATAAACTGATGCCTAAAATTATCCGCCAAATACAAAATTTCTAGTGAAAAAAATTACCTCCAAATTTAACATATGGCATCGGTTATTAACTATTAAACCGACGACGAAAGGTTATTCGCAAAACAGAAATTGGGCACATTTTGGTCGTCAGTTTTGCTACAATGAACGACGCTTATGGGTTTTCCCGTGTTGTTCCCGGGAAATTTTTCACACCCTTTGCGTGTCGGTTTTTGAAAGAAACTGACAACTATGGTCATTAATCGAGAACAATTTTTTTAATCGGCATATGTAGATAAACATCGGTTTTTTTCTAGAAAAAACTGACGACTATCATTAAGAATAGGTGTCGGTGTGTTTGTAGAACTGACACCTTTAGTTTTATGTATCACATTTATTTAAGAACTGACACCTATTGTTAACCTAACAGCACCCGCATAACCCGACTCTTCCCCTTTATCTGTTTCATTCATTCTTGTGCTACTCTAGGGTTTGGTCTGGCGATTTCTCCTCTGTCATTGCTTGCTGCAACTGCCTCCACGCCTGCTGCCGTCACTACTCAGGCTGCTGCCTCTGCTACCGCCATGCCGCCGCTTCTGCTGGACACCTGTTGCTTGTCGTCACCGCGCGATACCCGCTGATCGCCCTCACTTCTCACCCCCTCTCAACACCTACTCGCCGTCACCGCCGCTCGACAGAGGAGGTACCCTCTTCACTTTCGCCCTCTCTTTTTCTTGCTCAACACCTACTCGCCCCGCCGTTCTATTGCCTGATCCTCTACCTGGAAGCAACATTAGGAGGTCACGACCGTGTGGGCCTCCACCTCTTCTTCTTCCTCCACCTCTTCTTCTTCCTGCTCCCTCTTCTTACCAAATGGATTAAAGCAAGGCCATGACTGTGTGGGCTGGCCATGATCGTGGCTGTGTTGGCTGACCACGGCCATGCTGGCCAGCACAGCCGTGTTAGGCCAACACAGCCACGGCCGTGGCGAGCCCACACGGTCGTGGCCTTGCTTTTATCCATTTGGTAAGGAGGGAGCAGGAAGAAGAAGATACATTTGTAATTGAATACTAATGCTTGACCTAATTTTGTAAATTTTAATGCATGTTGAATTAAGATATTAAAACCCTAATACACATTTCACCATAATCTTGAATTAAGTATATTTCTGAAATCTTGTGATCAATCTATGTAAGATATTAAAACCCTATTGTTAAATCTCTGATTTTGTAGTGATGTGTCACCCTAACATCTACATGAATCCCTATTGTATGATGTAGATTGATGAATGCATGAGCTACTTTGAAATTTTGAAATCAATTATGAATCTCTCCATCCCTAGGTCATACTAATTTATGTGTAATCTTTATCTTGATGATGAACATGCATGGACAGTCGAAATGTTGAAATCAATGTTATAGAATGACAGCACATGTATTTGTTGTCCTAGAAACCCGTCCAAGATTTACTCATTAGGAGTAAATCTTGGATAGTCCCCAGTTTGGGACTGTTCCTGAGCACCTAATCTCACTTAGGATGTAAGTGTATAATGTGTATTGGATTTTCGAGAAAATTTCGGTAGCATTTCCCCGTTTGTTCTCTAAGTACATATGCACTTAGAGAACAGCTGGGAAATGTTGCCGAATTTTTTTTGAAAACCCAATACACATTATACACTTACTAGTGAAATTAGGTGTTCAAGGATGGGATAGGTGGTACACATTTATTATATATGAGAATGACATCACAGGTATTTGTTGGCCTAGAAACCCGTCCAAGATTTACTCATTAGGAGTAAATCTTAGATAGTCCCCGGTTTGGGACTGTTCTTGAACACATAATCTCACTTAGGATGTTAGTGTATAATGTGTATTGGATTTTTGAGAAAATTTTGGTAGCATTTCCCCATTTGTTCTCTAAGTACATATGTACTTAGAGAACAGTGGGGAAATGCTGTCGAAATTTTCTTGAAAACCCAATACACATTATACACTTACTAGTGAGATTATGTGTTCAAGGATGGGATAGATGGTACACATTTATTATATATAAGAATGACATCACATGTATTTTTTAACCCTAGACCCTAATCTTGTTGTAATATATACTTGTTTTCTCTTTGATCATAGAATGGATAGATCATGGATGTCCATTCGCAATCGTTGCACCCCAAAGTTTATTTTTGGTCTTGACCAGTTTATTAGATTTTCCGAGGAACATAGGAAACAACATGGAGATAGGTTCTACTGTCCATGTAGGCATTGCGGTAACAACTTGAAAGTCAGCACTAGTGACGAAATCAAAAGTCATGTCATGTGCAACGGGATTATACAAGGCTATATAGAATGACACTGGCATGGAGGGATTTCAAACCCGAAACCAGTGGATGTCGATAGCAGTGCTTGTGTGGAAGAAGAAATTGCCTCCGATGATGTAGATGTGAATGAACCAGTTCTAGTAGACATCGTTGATGCGATGTTGGATAGTTGTGGGGTAGAGCACACTGATCCACCTCCCATTTTTAGAAACATTGTGCATGATGCTGAGATATCGTTATACACATGTTATACTAAGTTTATGAGGCTTAGCGCTGTGTTGAGATTGTATAAGCTGAAAGCTAACAATAGATGGAGCGACAAAAGCTTCACGTCATTGTTGTCTTTGTTGAAAGAAATGCTTCTTGAAGGAAACTAGCTGCCAATCTCAACATACCAGGTAAAGAAATTGTTGTGCCCAATGGGAATGGATGCCAAGAAGATACATGCATGCCTGAATGATTGTGTATTATTTCAAAAGGACTATATGGATTTGAAAGATTGTCCAAAATGTGGTGTGTCACGGTATAAATTGACGACTTTAGGGGAGTCCAAAACTAGTTCTCCTGCCAAGGTGATGGGATATTTACCTATAATATCACAGTTTCAACACTTGTTTGCCAATCCGATAGATGTGAAGTATTTGAGGTGGCATGCAGATGTTAAGAAAAATAATGATGGAATCCTACGACATGCGTCTGATTCCCCACAGTGGAAGAAGATTGATCTATTGTACCCTAAATTTGGTGAAGAAGTCAGCAATCTAAGACTTGGGCTTTGTACATATGGGATGAATCTGTATGGGACATTGAGCAGCCAACATAGCACTTGGCTAGTCATGCTTGTTATATACAATCTTCCTCCCTGGCTGTGTATGAAAAATAAGTATGTCATGCTGTCGTTGTTAATATCGGGCCCTAAACAACCTGGAAATGATATCTATGTTTATCTTGAACCTCTGATTGATGACTTAAAGAAACTCTAGGGTGAAGGTGTGATGACCTATGATGCTTCACGAAGAGAGACATTTTGTTTACATGCTATGTTGTTTTGCACTATTAATGACTTTCCAGCATATGGGAATTTATCTGGATATAGTGTCAAAGGAGCTAAAGCGTGTCCTATATGTGAAGAGAACACTGATTCAACAAGATTAAAACATGGCGGTAAGACTGTATATCTCGGTCATTGAAGGTTTCTTACAAAATTCCATCTGTATCGTAGGAAGCACAAAGCATTCAATGGATTGAATGAGGAACAGAGTGCATCTAAACCTATACCATGGGAGGTTGTTTATGAAAGAGTAAAAGACTTTGTGAATGAATTTGGTAAGAGATCACAATGTACTATGGCCACACGAAGTGACAAATCTTTATTCAAGAAGAAGTCAATATTTTGGGATCTTCCTTATTAGAGTTCTTTGACAGTCAGACATTGTATCGATGTCATGCATGTTGAGAAAAAAGTTTGTGATAGTGTCATTGGTACTTTGTTGAATATACCAGGTAAGACTAAAGATGCGATAAAATCCAGACTGGACCTACGTGAAATGGGAATAAGGTCAGAATTAACAGATTTCAGATATGGGAAATCGGAGAACATACTTACCTCCCGCTTGTTACACATTGTCTAGAAAGGAGAAGAAAGCTTTTTGTGAATGTTTGGTAAATGTTAAGGTGCCACAGGGTTACTCATCCAACATCCATAGATTGGTATCAATGAAAGATCTAAAGTTGATAGGTCTTAAATCTC
The DNA here is from genome assembly GCA_963693085.1 of Alisma plantago-aquatica. Taxonomy (NCBI): domain Eukaryota; kingdom Viridiplantae; phylum Streptophyta; class Magnoliopsida; order Alismatales; family Alismataceae; genus Alisma; species Alisma plantago-aquatica. Next base: position 1,004,490,953 of record OY856409.1, read on the forward strand.
ATGATTGTCACACTCTAATGCAACAAATATTGCCTATGGCAATTCGATCTATATTGCTGAAGCATGTAAGGTTTGTAATCACCAGACTTTGTTTCTTTTTCAATAGTCTGTGCAACAAAGTTATTGATCCGGATACTCTTGATAATTTGCAAAGAGAAGTGGTTGTTACCCTATGTCAGCTTGAGATGTATTTTCCTCCGTCGTTCTTTGATATCATGGTACATCTTGTTGTCCACTTGACTAGGAAAGTGAAAATGTTGGGACCAATTTTCTTGCATTGGATGTATCCCTTTGAACGATACATGAGCGTTTTTAAAAGTGATGTTCAAAACCGTTATCGGCCTGAAGGGAGTATTATTGAGGGTTATGTGGCGAGAGAGGTTATGGATTTTTGCAATGACTTTTTCAGTGGTAATAACACTCTTGGTAATGACAAGAATATTGAGGAGCAATTTGGCAAAGGAATTTTGGGATCACGGGTGAAAGTAATCAGCTGTGAGCAGTTGGAACAAGGTCACTTGTATATTTTACACAACATGGATGAAGTGAGTGTTTATATCAAGGAACATACCAATTTCATAAAGAGACAATATCCTCAAGCCAATACAATGTGGCTTGCTAGAGAGCATAACAAGACATTTATTAAGTGGTTCGAAGATAAAGTCTTACATCAACTATCTCAAACACCAGATGATATTACTGAAACTATCAAATGTCTCATCTTTAAACCGAAATTGAATGTTATGTCTTATGAAGGGTATGACATTAATGGATTCACATATTACACAAAGCGCCAAGATGATAAGAGTGTCATCCAAAACAGTGGGGTCACCATTCAAGCGTCGACTATGTTTTTTACAAGTGCAAAGGATAAGAGTCCACGTGAAGCTAAAATGTCATATTACAGTGTCATTGAAGACATATGGGAGTTTGACTACATAGATTTCAGAATTCCGCTCTTCAAATGTAATTGGGTTGATAACACCAAAGGAGTTATAGTGGATGAATTGGGTTTCACTTTAGTAAACTTTGAAAAGATTGGCGAGAAGGGTGAACCATTCATATTGGCATCACAAGAGAACAAGTATTTTATATCGATGATCCTGCAAATGATAAATGGTCAGTTGTTCTTCATGGTAAAAGATGGTTCATTGAAGATCCTATAGATGAAGAAGAGTAATATGATAAGTATGATGACTCCAGTCCATTCTCAGTTGGGTTGCCAACACCAGCAAATATTGAAGCTAATGATGACTTGTATGTGCGCGGAGATCACAATGAAAGATTGTTAATTGATAAAAAATCTCAATATTAGAGGCATGTTTATATTTTTTTTATATGTTTTATTTTTCTGAATGTGAACTTTACAATGTGAATGTGAACTTTACATTGTGAATTTTACAATGTGAATGTGAACTTTACAATGTGAGCTTTACAATATGAATTACTTTATAATGTGAACTTTACAATGTTAATTACTTTACAATGTGAATGTGAACTTTACAATGTGAATTTTACAATGTGAATTACTTTACAATGTGAATGTGAACTTTACAATGTGAGCTTTACAATATGAATTACTTTACAATGTGAATGTGAACTTTTAGATGGCTGAGCATTCTCCTGATGACCGTGCTGATGATTACCGTGAGGGTGAGGACATCAATGCGCCGCCTCACAATGTAAGTTTTAAAAATATACATCATATATTTATATCTATATGTCCATTTCTAGTTATATCCTGTAAGTGTATTTATTTTGTCAAATTTTAGGTTGATGATGCAAATGTACCTTCTGAAGCACTTGAGGAACTTGATGAGCAGCACCAAAAAGTTGACAAGAGAAGGGGCATCACTATGATGAAGAAGTTAATAGCGCAAAGGGGCAATGGACCCAAACTTGTTGTGGATTTTGATAATGCAGGAAATGCAATTGGAGTGAATTGCAATTCGTTTGTTTCATATCTTGGGTATGTTACTCGTAGCCATTGCGGTTGTAAGATAGATTCTTGGCATAAACTTCCTAAGGGGAAGAAAGACGTAATATGGAAGGATTTATGCGTGATTTATTATTAATTTTCAATTCTATTTGTTAGATTACTAATTTTTTGGATACTAGTTAATAGCAATTCTATTTTGCAGAGTATATTTGAATTGGATGAAAAGTTGCATCGTAAATATGTGATGCAATGCTGTGGGAGAGTCCTAAGGAACTATAGGATAAATCTCACCCGAGAATACATAAAATAAGGTGATAAGAGGAACAAGATAGCCACAGAACAGTGGAACTTCCTGGACCAAGAAGAATGGGACACATTTGTTGCTTCAAGACAAACTGATGAATTCAAGGTATTAGGTGTCACCCCCAATTTAATTAATATACGTTGTATTCACCTATTCAAGATTAACATTTAGTGTTACTAACCAAATCATTAATGTGCATACTAACTAGGCCCTCAGTGAGGTGCAAAAAGCAAGGTGTGCACTGAATGTACATGACCACACAATGGGTCCAAAGGGGTATGCAGACATTCGCCAAAGACTACAGTCTGAGGCTACTACTCAGTTTGTTGCTACTCAAGAGTCCTCTACTATAGGTAGCACACCTCTGCCTCGCCATGATGTCTGGATAGCTGGGAGGCAAAATCAGAAGGGAGAAATAAGGAAGCCCGCAACTGTTGAGGCGGCTGCAAAAATGGTAAAATACAACTCTTACAGCAATCGTTCAAATATTGATTATTTGTGGTGTTTACTTAATTACAATATTTTGTTTTGGCGATTAGCGGGAGATGCACGAGCTGAGAAAACAAGGCAAGATCATCCCTAAGGGCACAAGGGATGAATTGACAGTTGCTCTGTGTTATGACCCACTCCATGATTAACTAATAAATACCTCGAATTACGTGAAACACCTCAATTAGTGTGAGCATCAAATTAAAATATCATGGTTAATCAAAATAAGTTAAAATGTGAATCAATAGTTGAGTTTGAAGCATCTGAGGTAATTAATGTTAATGTCTATGATGATCGTTAGGTTAATTAAGTTGAGTTGAGAACTCACTTATGTTAATGATGTTTGAACTAATAACAAACTCTCTTAAGCTTAAATCCTAGCCCTGAGATTGTGGAGGATTCAGAGTTTGAACCGATGTCAGAGGAATCATTCGAATCCGACCTTCGGGTCACGAGTTATGAGTTTTTGGAGCTTTGAGGGACTAGTTTGTAATTTTGGATAGTTGGTGGGAAAATTGCATTTCGCCCCTAGCCCTTTCTCCCTTATCACTTCCTCACCCGATAAAACAGTGAACGACCGCTTGAAGCGGCGCTCATCAGCCAGTGGCCCGATCACAGTAGCCAGAGGAGGAAATCGGGGGCGATTTCTTGGGCTTCACACCTCCGACCAGCAGTTGACCTCCGCCCACTCCTCTTCTTCCCTTCTTCCTCGCCCTAGGTGCACGCGCAGCACCTCAGCTAGCTGGGCATCCGACCTGCTGCACAGAGCAGCAGCCGCAGCTATGGCCGGAGCTAGGGCCAGCGGTTGGAAGCCCTCCTGGGTGCGAGGAGCAGCACCCCACATCACCTCCACCGAATCCGGCCATCTATCTCCTCCCTTCACTCTTCTGGCCAGCACCTACCAGCGGCCCTACAGTTTGGGCGACCGGCAACCTGCAGCTACGGTAGTAGCTAGGCACCTTTGGGGCGCAACTACCACCTCGAGCGGTGCTCTTTAGGTCCGACGTTGAGGTTCCGGTGAGATTCCGCGGCCATTAGCTATGATTCAACACCTAACCAAAGTCCCTTCCAACTTGTCCATGCGTGACGAAGCTGTTGTTTGCAGTAGACGGAATCCCAGGGATGAATCAAGGAGGAAGATGACCCAGTGGTGCCTTTGAGCTTGACTACGAGGCTAGGATCCAAATCCGCAACCATTAGATCGATTTAGCATTCGATTGAAGTTCAGTTAGAATTTACAACAAGGTTAGTTATCAATCGGCTGAGTTATACAGTAATCGGCGGAGTTTCTTTATTAAGGATAACGAACAACGTTTTGATCGGCCGAATTGGGTGTGATTCGGCCGAGTTTCCCTTTATAGGAAAATCAATCAGGGTTTGGATCGGCCGAGTTGCGGGTGGATCGGCCGAGTTTCCAGATTGGTCGGCCGAGTTTCAGTACAGTGAGTAGTAGTTCATTCAGTAATCATTATTTAACTCAATTTAAATGTTTAATTGCTTCTGTATCAGTTAGTATAACTTCTAAACAGTGTAGTACATACAATAGAGTATGTTAGTTTCATTGGAACTTGAAATACTTAATATGCTTAGTGAAAATGATGAAATTTCATGTATTATAGTTGCAATGTAATTGCTGATTTAAAAATAGATGTTTAGCATCGAAAGTGGATAAATGATACTGAATCATGTTTAATGATGATAATGGATATATATTTGCTTCATGTGTTATTCAGATTGTGCAATATGCATGAAATGTGATATTCCTGTTTAAATGTTTATTTGTTAATCAGTTAATAGACTTAGGTGCCCTAACACCGTAGAACCCCTTCGACGGATCTGCTTCTTAGGGGTGAAACTCGTGTTGCAACATCATCTGTGCTTGTGTCACAGACAAACGAGGAAAGAGAGACAGTGTCCAACAACAATCATGCTTGTGTCACGATGGCACTGGGAAAAAGGGGGGTTATCCAACACCATTCGTGCTTGTGTCACGAAGGTAACCCTGTGAGACTCTCCGCCTGTGTGCTCAGGTTTGCTAGGAGGAGTCTGGAGCACTCTGAGTAGTGTAATGAGGCCGATGAGCCTGGAGGCCGATAAGCCTGGAGTCCTGTGGCAGAGCAGGGCTGGTGTCAAACTTAGCATTTCCCGGGTGTGTCACTAAGTCTTATACGGTGAGATAGTAGCATGAACTTGCTACGGATCTTTATATGCAGAGTACACTGCATATGATTAGGGCATAATAAAATAAGTATGTAATCATATAGGATTACAGTAAATTAAAGTATTTGAACTTGTGTGCTATTTCTTTATATCTGATTATCTGTTCAAATTATGTGCTATTGAATGGAAATGTGATTATATTCTACAAATCTGTATTGTTATTAGAACTGCCTTGCTTAGTTCTGCATTTATGTTTAATTTCAATTTATAAACCTGATGAGTTGTTTAGTGATAGCTAAGTGAAATGCTATTCACTGAGCGAGTAGGCTCATACCTCTACTCAAAACATTTTCAGGTTATCATCAGCAGTAGGAAATCTGAAGGATCGTTTCATCCTAATGCCTAGTCTGTAGAAGGAATATGTAGTTAAAGTTAGAGGTCTCTTAGTCCTTTCCCCTCGATCTTTGGGACAAGGTGTGAGTGAGAGAGTGAATGTGTATAAAGATGTAAATTATCTGTTATGCTTTATTTTTATGTCGAACAATGTAATATGTTGTAGACTCTGTTTATATTGCGAGTCAGTTAATAAAGATGCTTCCGCAGTTTGTTTAGTTTCATTTTACAGCATAAATCAGATTACCCTATTAATGTCTTTAAAATGTTTTAAAAAGTGAAGAGTGGTTGGCTTATGTGTAAATCCCATCCTGTTGCGTCCTAATCTTGTGGTTTGTGGTTAATGTGAGATTGGGGCGTGACAAATTTTGGTATCAGAGCTTTGGTTTGAGTACATAGTTACTCAAGGTCAGGGGACGATAAGAGACCAATAGGATTAAGGTTTAGGAGTCTTTCTTCTATCTGTAATTTTCTAACAGGAAGTGTTCTGTTATACTATTGCAGATAGCAGGAAGAGGATGTGGTTATGAGAATCAAGTGATGAGCTTAAGATGAGTCGTTAAGAATCATTAGGGTCAAAAGATAGAGTTATAAGTAAGGCGAATAATAAATGATGAGTTTTAGCTCTGGAAGGTCTGAGTGTTTAGATACCCTGGCCAGGTGTCTGAATACTTAGATTGACCAGTATCAAGCTACTCTGTCTATTCTTCTCTGGATGCCCTGGCCAGGTATGCAGAGGGAGGATAGGCTAGAGAGAAACCCTAGAAATCTTAGGGTTATGAGATAAGAAATTAATGTAGAAATAAGAGATTACATATAAGATGCGATTCAACTCTTATCTACTATTTCTTATTTGATTTGAAGATCACTAGAAATGCTCTTATATGCATGAATTTAGATTTTCAATTTGTAGAATAAATATGATCCTTTTATATCGTTATGTGACATGAAGTGATTTAATTATTATTCAAATTCTTTGTATTAAGTATACCCGAAGTTATGCTTAAATGAGTTTTCCCTAAGTGGATATTCTTTCCACATGTTTAAGATTAATAGGAGTAGGTTAATCCCGAGTAGCTCTTGGCTTCAGGACTACAGGTTCGGCCTGGTCCGGCTGGCAGGATGCGTTATTGGGATCTAATGACTCCTATTAACAATAAAATAAGAATAGACTCTGGATGATTTAGACCCGTAACATAGTGAGAATGTATATACACTAGTATGTTTTAACTATAATAAGAAGTCTAAATGTTCTTTGTTTTGAGAATTAGGATTTGAGAAGCATAGACCCTAATTGGCCCAAATTAGGGTATTAATGACATATGAATACAGAATTTGATAAATAGAATGTCTCACTAAATGATTTTTAGTATTTTATGTGTAACTCTGATTTAGCTCAAATTTGGATATGATTTGGATATATAAAATGTAAACAACATTGGAAAATATCAGAATTTTTGAAGAGTGTTCTGACTTGTTTATCGGTCGAGTTTCAAACTCGGCCGATCACATTTTCAGATTTATATAGCAGTGTTGTAATTGAATTTTATCTTTTTATTGATATATCCAATTGATCTCAAATTTTAACAGTATTTGATAAACACAATTTTAGACACTCTTTTAAATTGGAGTAATTTTTGGATGACTTTTGACCTCTACAGTGAGGGTGTCGGTCGAGTTTGTAACTCGGCCGAACCTGCTGCAGACTGCAATATAGCAGTGCACTGTTTTATTTTTAATTATTTATTGGTAATTAGGAATGATCTCAAATTTTTACTGGAGGTCTGAAACTTCATTAGGTACAACATATAACATTTCCAGAATTTTTGGAGCTTCTGTTAGCTGTTTAATAAACGAATTACAGAAACTATTGTGAAAACTGAATTTTCAGCCAATATAATTAAAGTTGAGTGTTGGGTTAATATGCTATTGACCCAAGCAACTCAAATTGATTTATATAATCGACCACACCCGCACACAATAACGCTATGTTATTGTTAAGGATCAAACCCTAGAATGATTAAAGTTGTAGTAGTTTAAGGGATATCATTAGTGATGAAACCTTGAATACTAGTAACTTTGTAAAATAAGACCTTGAGATTTGTTCTATGTTAAGTAAACTGGATTTGATAGTGACCTAGGGTTTTAAGGTAATTAATCTGAACAGTACATGAATGACATGAAATGACTTAGAGAAAAGAGTAAGACATAAACTTGAAATGTAACAATAAGAGAGTAGCATCAAAAACAGAGTATTATCCGATTTAAGATCTGAAGATAGTTGATGTAGTTCATGTTTTTAAGACATGGCGTCACTATCTTTATGATGTGACAATAGATTACCACCCTGGTAAAGAGAATGTGGTGGCTGACGTTATCAGCAGAAAGTCAAGTTCAACAGCTAATGCATTCTCTATGACAGGTTTCAATGGAGACCTGTTAATAGAAATGTGGAAGTTAAACTTAGGCTTAGGGGTGACGACACAAGTGATTTGATTGTACAAGATGTAAGTTAAGCCTACTTCTTATGATCAGATCAAGGAACTACAAGAGGGTGATAGTGAATTAAACCAGACCATGCATGACATGATAGGAGGAAAAGAGATCAGAATTTAAGTTTTAGATGATAAGGTGATTGTATTAGCATGACATGTTATGTGTACCTCGAGATAGTGAATTGAAAGAGAAGATTCTTATGGAAGTGCATGTATTGATGTATGCTATGCTTTTAGGAAACACTAAGATGTATATGAATCTCAAGTAGTTGAAACGGATGGTCAGATATGCAGAAGGATGTAGCTGAGAATGTGGTTAAAAGTAGTGTGTATTAGTAGGTTAAAGCTGAACCCTAGAAATCTATAGCTACCTGGTAATCTTTTTCTATGCCTGAATGGGAATGGGAATTTATCACAATGGATTTTGTGGTAAGATTACCCAGGACACCTAGAGGTTGTGATTTGAAATGAATGATTGTGGATAGACTAATTTAGTCTGCTCACTTTCTTCATATTAAGTCGACCTTTGATGTCTCGAAACTTGACTAAGATATACATGGATAAAATAATTAAGTTGCCTGGTAATCCGGTTTCAATTATATCAAATTGAGTTTAGAAATGCACAACCGATAATGGTACAGTTTGAGAATGAACCCAGAAAACACAGATTTAGTAAACCATTAGATGCATGATTTCAAGATAGTAAGATAACATTAAAATATGTAAATAAACCTAATTGCATGCTTCCTGTTATGTTAATGTGTATGACTTAAAATTTACATAAATTGACACGTTTCCCTGAGATATCATTAGAAATTCTCAAGTACTAATAATTATTCGTGATATGATACGTAAATAACTCTTAATTGAGTTATGTGAGGCATAAACCAGGAATTTGATTAATATGCACGTACTTTGAGAAATTTCTGATAATGGATAAATATTACAGATGGTTTCTTATATGTGGAGTAAATTACTCTTATTAGTGTAATAGGATGTTCAATTACATGAATTCAGTATGTATGTACCGAAATTGATTTGAGTTTGAGATATTTATGAATTTTTAATCTGCCTGCATGCATGATATAAAGATTACTCAGTAATTACAATGATTTTGAAATATACTGCTCTTCCAGTTTTAGAATGATACCGTATTGTGATTTGAATTGCAATCAAACAGATGAGATAATAGAAACCCTAAGAGTAGGGTGTTGCCATGTGATTAGTGAATGAGATAACCCTAAGAGTAGGGTGTTGGCATGTGATGAATGAACAAGGCAAATGAAACCCTAAGGATAGGGTGTACGATGAATCAAGTATCTTGATATCAATTTTCATTATAAGATGTGATGATGTTTAACAGTTAAATTGCATGATTTTATTTTAGTACCATATTGACGTGCATTCTGTTTATTTAAGAATTTTAGTTGTCTGCATGTATAGTATAATAATTTCTCGGTAATCACCATAAATTGGGATATTGTTATAACAGTTCTGGAAAGACAATGTTTTGTGGGTTGATCTGGAATCAGATCAGATGTGTCCTAGGTTAAGGGACCTATACAGATGGTTGATCGGAGGATCAAGAAACTCACGAGTTGTGAGATACCATTAGTGATAGTTTTGTGAAGAAATCTTAAACTAGAAGAAGCTATGTAGGAATACGAGTCAGAGATGAGTGACAAGTTTCCTTTCTCTTTTAGGAATTTCGGGACGAAATTCTTTTAAGGGGAAAAGGTTGTTATGACCCACTCCATGATTAACTAATAAATACCTCAAATTACGTGAAACACCTCAATTAGTGTGAGCATCAAATTAAAATATCATGGTTAATCAAAATAAGTTAAAATGTGAATCAATAGTTGAGTTTGAAGCATCTGAGGTAATTAATGTTAATGGCTATGATGATCGTTAGGTTAATTAAGTTGAGTTGAGAACTCACTTATGTTAATGATGTTTGAACTAATAACAAACTCTCTTAAGCTTAAATCCTAGCCCTGAGATTGTGGAGGATTCAGAGTTTGAACCGATGTCAGAGGAATCATTTGAATCCGACCTTCGGGTCACGAGTTATGAGTTTTTGGAGCTTTGAGGGACTAGTTTGTAATTTTGGATAGTTGGTGGGAAAATTGCATTTCGCCCCTAGCCCTTTCTCCCTTATCACTTCCTCACCCGATAAAATAGTGAACGACCGCTTGAAGCGGCGCTCATCAGCCATTGGCCCGATCACAGTAGCCAGAGGAGGAAATCGGGGGCGATTTCTTGGGCTTCACACCTCCGACCAGCAGTTGACCTCCACCCACTCCTCTTCTTCCCTTCTTCCTCTCCCTAGGTGCACGCGCAGCACCTCAGCTAGCTGGGCATCTGACCTGCTGCACAGAGCAGCAGCCGCAGCTATGGCCGGAGCTAGGGCCAGCGGTTGGAAGCCCTCCTGGGTGCGAGGAGCAGCACCCCACATCACCTCCACCGAATCCGGCCATCTATCTCCTCCCTTCACTCTTCTGGCCAGCACCTACCAGCGGCCCTACAGTTTGGGCGACCGGCGACCTGCAGCTGCGGTAGCAGCTAGGTGCCTTTGGGGCACAGCTACCACCTCGAGCGGTGCTCTTTAGGTCCGACGTTGAGGTTCCGGTGAGATTCCGCGGCCATTAGCTATGATTCAACACCTAACCAAAGTCCCTTCCAACTTGTCCATGCGTGACGAAGCTGTTGTTTGCAGTAGACGGAATCCCAGGGATGAACCAAGGAGGAAGATGACCCAGTGGTGCCTTTGAGCTTGACTACGAGGCTAGGATCCAAATCCGCAACCATTAGATCGATTTAGCATTCGATTGAAGTTCAGTTAGAATTTACAACAAGGTTAGTTATCAATCGGCTGAGTTATATAGTAATCGGCCGAGTTTCTTTATTAAGGATAATGAACAGCGTTTTGATCGGCCGCATTGGGTGTGATTCGGCCGAGTTTCCCTTTATAGAAAAATCAATCAGGGTTTGGATCGGCCGAGTTGCGGGTGGATCGACCGAGTTTCCGGCCGATCGGCCGAGTTTCCAGATTGGTCGGCTGAGTTTCAGTACAGTGAGTAGTAGTTCATTCAGTAATCATTATTTAACCCAATTTAAATGTTTAATTGCTTCTGTATCAGTTAGTATAACTTCTAAATAGTGTAGTGCATACAATAGAGTATGTTAGTTTCATTGGAACTTGAAATACTTAATATGCTTAGTGAAAATGATGAAATTTCCTGTATTATAGTTGCAATGTAATTTTTGATTTAAAAATAGATGTTTAGCATCGAAAGTGGATAAATGATATTGAATCATGTTTAATGATGATAATGGATATATATTTGCTTCATGTGTTATTCAGATTGTGCAATATGCATGAAATGTGATATTCCTGTTTAAATGTTTATTTGTTAATCAGTTAATAGACTTAGGTGCCCTAACACCGTAGAACCCCTTCGACGGATCTGCTTCTTAGGGGTGAAACTCGTGTTGCAACATCATCCGTGCTTGTGTCACGGACAAACGAGGAAAGAGAGACAGTGTCCAACAACAATCATGCTTGTGTCACGATGGCACTGGGAAAAAGGGGGGTTATCCAACACCATTCGTGCTTGTGTCACGAAGGTAACCCTGTGAGACTCTCTGCCTGTGTGCTCAGGTTTTCCAGGAGGAGTCTGGAGCACTCTGAGTAGTGCAATGAGGCCGATGAGCCTGGAGGCCGATGAGCCTGGAGTCATGTGGCAGAGCAGGGCTGGTGTCAGACTTAGCATTTCCCGGGTGTGTCGCTAAGTCTTATACGGTGAGATAGTAGCATGAACTTGCTACGGATCTTTATATGTAGAGTACACTGCATATGATTAGGACATAATAAAATAAGTATGTAATCATATAGGATCACAGTAAATTAAAGTATTTGAACTTGTGTGCTATTTCTTTATATCTGATTATCTGTTCAAATTATGTGCTATTGCATGGAAATGTGATTATATTATGCAAATCTGTTATGTTATTAGAACTGCCTTGCTTAGTTCTGCATTTATGTTTAATTTCAATTTATAAACCTGATGAGTTGTTTAGTGATAGCTAAGTGAAATGCTATTCACTGAGCGAGTAGGCTCATACCTCTACTCAAAACATTTTCAGGTTATCATCAGCAGCAGGAAATCTGAAGGATTGTTTCATCCTAATGCCTAGTCTCTAGAAGGAATATGTAGTTAGTAGTTAGAGGTCTCTTAGTCCTTTCCCCTCGATCTTTGGGACAAGGTGTGAGTGAGAGAGTGAATGTGTATAAAGATGTAAATTATCTGTTATGCTTTATTTTTATGTCGAACAATGTAATATGATGTAGACTCTGTTTATATTGCGAGTCAGTTAATAAAGATGCTTCCGCAGTTTGTTTAGTTTCATTTTACAGCATAAATCAGATTACCCTATTAATGTATTTAAAATGTTTTAAAAAGTGAAGAGTGGTTGGCTTATGTGTAAATCCCATCCTGTTGCGTCCTAATCTTATGGTTTGTGGTTAATGTGAGATTGGGGCGTGACACTCTGGGTAACCTAGAGCATCATGGACGTGTTAGGGCTGCATGCGCTGGTGTGGGCATCAAAGCATTCTTTGGGCCATCCCAGTGCAAACATGTCCCAAAATCGGGACTTTCACAAGAAGAGGTAACCTATTCTTTCTTTATAATGTTACTGTAAAAGAGAATTCAATAATTAGAAGCTAATGTTTCTTTTTTCCATGTATAGGTAGATAAGCTAGTTGATAGGAAACTCAAAGAAGCACAGAGCAAGTGGTAGTCATCTCAGACTGCCACTCAGTAGACAGTACCTATGGCATCCCGCTCTACTCCTACTGTAGAGGTTGGGAGTAATCCTGTAGACCCACCACCTAGCACATCCACTATAAGTATTTTTATGACATAATAACTAGTCTTTTCAAGATGATATGTATATATGTATATAACATTCCTTACACAAAAAATTGTAGGGGTTGAAGCCATGTCATCTAAAAAGTAAAGAATTTGTCATTGTAGAGGTGTCAGCTTACCCATCCCTACCAGGGGAAATGTTTCATGGGTCTCCATTACTAGCTGGTTGGGTTCGTGTGAGCCCGCTACGTATATTCCCCAACTGGATGGATCTTCCATTGCCATATGCCCACCCAGATTGTGAAATGCTTGGTGAGGCAGAAGGCAGAGTGATATTGTGGCCAAAAGTGGATGTCCTCTATATTGAAACTGTATGGTAAATTTACATTACGTTAAATTGTTAGTGTGTGTATATGATGTCAGTTGATCTGAAATTATATATATATATATATATATATATATATATATATATATATATATATATATATATATATATATATATACAGGTTAAAAAGAAGACACCCCGAGCATCTAGGCCTCCACCTCCACCACCTACATTACCAAGTTGGGTTCCACAGGACCTACCTGTCCCGTTAGGTCCTAACTGTAGGGGTATGGCAATATGGTTAGGCAAACATGATATAAATTGCCCTATAATTGTTTCTATAGATGCGGATGTTGATAGTCTAGTACATGTAGGATTTTTTATTCCTACATGTTTTGCAGCTACTTAGACAAGATATGTGCAGATTTTTCATTCGAACATGTAGGATTTTTTATTCCATCTTTGATTAGTCTAGTAGCTAAAGACCCTCTGTCAGTTCAACAATATTGTTGTGATGCTTTTACAAATTTTGCTCAAAATAAGAAGATGGTGATGATAGCTCCATTCAATGTGGAGTAAGTTTACTTTGCTTATAATTTAGACTTAAGAAAATTACATTTTTATTGTGGATTTTGAGTTATTAATTTTTATCTTTTTTACCTCTAGTGGTACGCATTGGGAGTTACAAGTTATTGTCCCTGAGATGTTCACTGTCTATTATCTAGATCCTAAGGGGACTAAATTGAATTCAAAATATGGACACAAAATGAAAATGCCATTATTCCAGTGAGAAATATTTCATTTTCATATCCGTTAACATATGTTATTACATTCCTATTTATTTATGCAATGTACTGTGTTACATTAATATGTAGGGGTTTAGATGAGTTCAAAAAGGCTAGAGGAAAGGTCCCCAGGAAAAAGAACCAAAAAATAATTTGGAAAAATTTGGAAGTAAGTTCCCGACTGCAATGTATATATTATTTATGTGAATAGTACTTAATTAGTTGTATTTTTTAATATTTTGTATGTTTCAATTTATAGTGTGCTACACAAGACAACAAATAGGCATGTGCATACTATGTGATGTGATTTATGCACATGATTATCAAATATGCCGCAGTGGACATCGATACCATTCCTGAGGTATTATATATAGTCTCATTAGATAATATGCAATATATCAATCTTATTTATATATTATTAATTATATATATACATCATTCTCTTTGTATGTGTTTAAAACTGTCCACAATATAGGAAAGGCCTTACCATATGTACATGCTCCCTATACGACAGAAGAATTAAATGATGTAAGAGAAGAATGGGCAACAACCATACAAGTAGTGGGGGTTTTAACATATAATTGGGATGTTGATAGCGAATAATGACTAAAGAATGATATTTTGTAAATGAATTTCTAAATTATAATATGTGTGAATGTTTCTACATGTCTGAATGTTTCTACATGTGTCTGAATGTTTATACATGTGTGACTGTGAAAATTAATGAAACTGTTGGCTGCTATATGAATGTTTCTACATGTGTGAATGTGAAAATGAATGGAACTGCAAATTGCTACATGAATGTTTCTACATGTGTGAAAATCGAATTGGACGACAGGTTGCTAAATGTGTGAAAATTAATGTTATTAATTATGTAGGTTTGTGGCATGTTGTTGGCTGATATCAATGGATGTCGTAAAACCTGCAGTTCATAACTGAATTGTAGGTTTCGCATCCTACGACCAGCCACAGCAGGCCTGCAGACTGATAAGAAAAAAAACATAAAATAGGCATTGGTTATTTGTATAAAACCAATGACAAATGATTATAGTGTCAGATAAATAATTATAACTGACGCCTAATGCATGTGATGCGGCATCGATTATCAATAATAAACTGACGCTGATGGTTCTGGCGTTGGTTGCCCTACTAGTAACCAACGTCGATTTCCCTAATGAGGCCAGACACCACGGTCGTGCTGGCCAGCACGGTCGAGGCAGCGGGCCAGACACCACGGCCGTGCTGGCCAGCACAGTCGTGGCAGCGGAACAGACACCACGGCCATGCTGGCCAGCACAACCATGACAGTGGGTGAGATGGTGTCAGTTATCACTAATAAACTGACGCTGATAGTGCCCCAGATGGCACCCTTTTTGTGGCGCGAAGGTATATGGCGTCAGTTTCAAATCTAATAACCGACGCCTATACCCCCTGTTGGCACGTTTTCGGTGGCGCGTGAAGGGTTGTGGCGTCGATTTGAGAATCGACGCGTAACAGTTGGGATTTTAGAGGCGCCCACATAGGTATCACTTAAAAATCGACACTAAAGGCCTTAAATAACTGACACTAAAGGTCGGTTATGTACTAGTGAGGACTTAACCATATATTATAATCAATACAGTCACATTGCCAACTATAGATCAAGATCCAATATAGATTCCTCAAAATAGTGTTTAAGATCTTATATGGATTATTAGAGTATAACATCCCAAGATTATGATTACATAAGGATAATTTGATTCCATATTATTTTCATGACAAAGTATCAAAAGTGATTAGATTTCAATCTACATATCATCATGAATAGATCCAAGATTCAAGAAATCACTAGTTATTCTATGGGGGCAGATCTAGTGGTTGGAATTCATAATAATCAAAGTTAGATCATTTCATTGTCAAATAAATCAAAAGGTTTCATGATAAATGGTCAAGTGTAGATACAAATCTAATTTTGATTTTAGGATCATCACCAAAGATTTATCATTTAGGAACTTTTATAATAGGGTTGGGATTTATGCCTTTATAATAGTCTCACTGGATTCATCTCAATCTACTAATCAAAACAGACTAAATATTACATATATATCTAAGTATTTATGAAATGTTTACAATTTTTACAAAATTGGAAGAATATATTGCAAGAGGAGAGAGAGAGATAGAACACCTAGAGCAAGAAGGGGACGAGGAACAATCACCATGGTGGTCGTGGCACCAATCATTTTTGGGAGAAGACTTGAGAGAGAAGGACATGGATATATATATTGTTGTTCATGTTTTTGGGGGCGTGGTTGAGTCAAACAGATGGTATATTTATAGCTAGGTGTCCTAGTGTTAGGGTTTTATCATTGCCAAAAATGGTGCAAAGGGGGAAGAATGACTGAAGGGAGGAAATTAGGTCAGAAAACATTGCAAAAAAGGTATGAATTGAGGGAAAACTGAGTCGTATGATTATGGTCGTAGATGGAGGTTGCCCCTGGCCCATATGAGTCAATGGACAACTATATGGTCATCTGATTGCAACCTGAGGGCCAACTTAGTTGGCACATTCCTGAGCTAGTTAGTGATACAATGTTGGTTTGGGTCTTTGACTTGGATCATGCACAAAGGTAGCCTAATAAAGCCAGTGTCGACCCATAGGTTTAAAAAGAGGGTAAAAAGGGTGAACTAAAGGGATTTTTAGATCAAAATTTTGGGAATTTATAGAGGGACCTAGGAAACCCTAATTGGAGTGAAATTTTGGAGCAAATATTAAAATATACTCTAGAATAATTACATAAATGTTTTAATCCATAGGATAAAGATAGGTACTGAAACTATCCAAAAGATTAGCATGTTTAATTTAAGTAGTTTTGCATGTATTCAAGGTATAACAGATACATAATTCTTCAATTATGCGCCACAAATGTCCTCAAGTCATATCATTATACAAAATTTTTGCAAATTGAGTGTCTACTAATTATTTAATGATTAAGTGGAGTCATTACGTACAAGAAAAGGCACAAAGTGGATTGATAAGTCAATGGGTGAAAATCCACTTTATCACATATAGATTCTCCAATATACACTTAAAACAATATTATATCTTGGCCTATAGCCTCAAGATCCCCCTCATGTTAAAAATGGTTATCTCTTAGAGATTAGCCTTGAGGTCCCTCATGGGCTCTTTTGATGGGAAGCTAGTCAAAGGCCTTATGATTGTGATTCTCTTGGTAAAATGGAGTAAAATTTCTAACATGGGTGATTTTGTTTTGATAAACAACTATTTATTTGTTTCTTTTATTTCTTTTAGTTTGGAAATCTTTTCAAGTTATGAAAACCTTGAAAATAATTATCTTTATGCCAATGTACCAACACCTTGTCTGTTGATACATTTATTTCTTATATGTTTAGGTGCATAGATATGATGGGAGAATATATGGCTTGTCAGCAAGTGTTTAGGTTATACCTCTTGTTTAAGATCCTAGTTACTATACATGTCCTAACTTGTATTGTTCTCTTCTCATTGTGTAATTGTAAATTTGTACTAACTAATGTTGCAATAATATACAAATTGAATGTTGAGAATGTCAAGGATGTATGCATCTAATAGTGTTTTTATTTATGGTAATATTTAATTCTTCTGCATCACACTTTAATAAGATGTTTGTATGATGACACCAAAGTTTGTCCTCTCAAACTCCGCAAGAATTCAAGAAAGTGGAGTCATGTTCTGTATCAGATGTCTTCATAGATGATTTCTCTATCTATGGAAACTCTTCTAAAGAATATAATACCACCTCACACCTCATACTTGAATGTTGTGAAGAATCACGCATGGTTCCCCATTGGGAGAAATGCCATTTCACGGTGAAGGGGTTATGCTGGGTCATTGTATTAGCTCTCATAAATTGAAGTTGACAAAGGAAAGATAGAAGTGATTGAGTAGTTGGGCCCTCGAACCACTGTTAGTGAAATATGAGCATTCCTAGGCCACAATTTTTTTATAGTATATTGATCCTCAACTTCAACAATGTTGTCAATCCTCTCATCAATTTTCACTAGAAGGATGTGGATTTAATATTTTTCTCAAAGCACATGAAGAGATTCATATGTATGAAAGAAGCTCTCATATCAACCCCCATCATACGTTCCCTAGTGGATATCTTCATTTTGAGACCATGTGTGATGCCAGTGGCTATGTTGTGGGCACAATTTCGGGGCAACACATCAATAAGAAACATCATGCCATTTGCTATATAAAAAAATGTTGGAAGACATGAAACATAACTATGCTACAGATGAAAAGGATATTGTCTTATTTGACAAATTCTACTCCTACCTCATGGGATTGCAAGTGGTAGTCTACACTGACCACATTGCTATCAAGTACCTAATGACCTAATGTCAAAAAGGACACAGAGCTAAGACTAATTTGATGGATCTTATTGCAGATTGAGTTTTGTATTGAAATTAGAGATGAAAAGGAACTAAAAAATGTTGTTTTCAATCATTTGAGTTGATTGCAAAACCAAGAATTAACTCAATATCTATTAACGAATCTTTTCCTGACAACCATTCACTAAATGTAACCACCACATTCACCCCATGTGTATGTTGATTTTGTGAACTATCTAGTTGTGGGAGTCCTTCATCTAGATTGCATAGAGAATGAAAAGAAAAAGTTCCTGTCTAACACTCGATATTACTTTTAGGATGAGCCTTATCAATTCTGGTTGTGTTTAGACAACCTCTACTGTTAGTGTATCTTATAAGAAGAAAACCCTCCTCTCGGTCTTGACCAATGTCATTATGTACATATTGGAGGCCACATGAGCTCCAAATAGACTGCTATTGAAGTCCTTAAATGTGGGTTCTTTGTCCCTCCATCTTCAAGTATGGTCATAGCTATGTCAACTCCTCTGACCAATGTCAGAGATATGGAAATATTTCAAAGGAAAAAGAGTCACCACTCAATCTTTAGCTGGAAGTTGAGATCTTTGACATTTGGGTTGCAGACTACATTGCACCATTTTCCTCCTCTTGTGGCTTCTCCTACATTCTTGTTATTGTTGATTATGTTTCCAAATGGGTCAAATCCATCCACACAATTTCTAGAAGCTCCAAACCAGTCATCAAGATTTACAAAAACGTCTTTTTCCTCTCTTTGGATTCCCACATATTATAATTTATGATGGAGAATCCCATTTCCTAGGTGCAACTTTGAAGCACTACTTGTAAGTATGGTGCCTCTACCATGTGCCTACTCCTTTCCACTCTTAGGCAAGTGTTCAACTATAGGTTTCCAATAGAAAAATCAAAGCCATTCTAGAGAAAATAGTGAGTTGAACAAGGCAATATTGGAATCACATGATGAATGGTGACTTTGGGCTTGGAAGATCCCTCTAAATACTCCTATGGGAATTACACATTTCCATATAATTTATCAGAAATATTTTCACCTACTAGTATAACTTTAACAAAAGGCCCAATGGGCCATCAAAAGCTCAACTTTTACCTCCAATCAGATGAAGAAAAATGACAACATCAACTAGATGAGCTAGGAGTGCTATGACTAAAAGTGTATGAGAATTCACACATTTATAAGGAACTCACCAAATGTGGCATTATGTCCACTTGAACAGGAACAATTTAAGGTCCAAAATCAAATGTTATTGTACAATACTCATGTCTAACTCTTCCCATGGAATTCAGAACCAAATGGTTAGACCCACCAATAATAAATCACATCTTCCCTCATAAAGTTATTACGCTTAGAGTGAGAAGAGTGGTGCATTGAAAGTCAATGGATAATGTACTTCACAATGGATGATATGCAAACCAACAAATCACTCACCCCCACTACATATAATGGTTTGGATTCAATTGTTGATCCATCAACGTTAAACAAAGGTGCTTCCTAGGAGGCAACCCATGCATTACTTTAGTTTAAATTTATTTATTATTTTATATCATCATTCCATCAATTAGACAGTCCATACCATGATAATATTACTAGTTCTAACAATTTTGATTAGAGGTGGATGACTTTTGTTGAATGGATTGCAACCAGAACTCGTGGCCCAACCAGAAAGATTCTTTCCCTCAATCTTAGATCTAGTGTTTTCTTGAGTATGACCATATATGTAAGTTTCGGTGGAGGGTGGGTGGTACATTGTATATGTTCTGCCCACACTTACCTATTTTTGACTTGTAACCTCATCATTACTTTGCATTGAGCTAAAGTTTTCTTTTTCTAAATAAATCAAAACCATTATTTACGTGGATCAGATGTAACGTTTATGTTTACATATATGCATGTTATGATCATGTAACTTCCCTTACTTGAAGCAGGACCTTATAATAATTAGTTTTTGAAGCAAATAATGGCCAGAAATCATGAAATGACATAGGAATGCTAACATCATGTTCCCCCAGAAAAAATATAAGTATTTGATGAACGAAGAGGGATAAAAAACATCATTTTTTTAACTGACTAGTAAAACAAATTCATGTAATCATCGCCTTTTCACCTATTATGTCATTATTTGAGCATAGAGGGATTAGGAGAACAACTTGGTGCATTGTAAATCAAGATTACATTTTGATCCAACCCTATTTTACACTTATTCTTCTATCTTCTTACCTTTCATCTACCAAAAAGAAAATAGAAATGCGTAAAAGGTGTCAAACCCTAAGTTTGGGGCGGCACCATAATCCTCTCTAATTTGTATGCTTCTTCCATACTCCTCTCTATGTAGTAGGATAGTGCTGCCAAAATAAATAAAAGATGACAATGTCCACAACAATAAAAGCTTGTCGATTATTCAAGGAAAAAAAGATAAAAATGCAATCTCAAGTCAAATAAAGGAGATACTTGTATCTTCCTTCTGCACCCCCTTTACTCTCCATTTTTCACATAGGGACACAATGGGTGCATCATTTTGATATCCTTTTTATACACCCAAGTGTCATATTATATGCATACTTGTCATTATGTGAGGTTATTTAAACTCTCATGAAACTCTAAGACATGCTTAGTATTTGTGAGATTGGCGGGGAGATGATTTTTGGAAGTGAAATAAAAAAATGAACATATGCAGTGATATGTTTTGTGAACATAGGAGGTTAGGGAAGCTTGGCCATATCAGGTTGTAGGGAAATTAAATGATGTGAAGGTGAGGTAATCATATGATTGAAAGTATTCACTTGGAGGTTGTTTTTGGTTATGTGTTATTCAAGGATGAGAATGTTTGAGGTTATTTCATGTATGCATATTCATCCTCATTTTAGCTAAATTTTATTTTAGTTTTGCATTTATATTTCTTGGTTTGCCTTAGAAATAACTTCATCTAGTTTTTTTTAGATTTTATGTTAATTTATTAGGGTTTTGATACTTGCATTGACTTCCTTTGTAGGGTTTGAATTTAATCTCTACTCAATCAACCTACTCGATCAACCATCTAATGGTTGCACACTTATCGAGAACCATTTAATGATCAATGCCAACTAATTGATAAACTACTAATTGATATCCACTGGTCGAGCTCCATTGATCAAGGTCAATGACTGAGCTCCATTGATTGAGCTTCACTGATCAAGCTCCGTTGATTGAGTATCATTGATTGAGTGGTACTGATCGAGCTCCATAGATCAAGCTCCATCAATCTATGTCTTCCTATCAAGAACTAGATAATTATTGAGGACCACTAATCAATCACTTTGATCAACCTCATGATTGAGATCCATTGATCGAGATCAACTGACTGACCACCTCCATGTACCAACTAGTGCCTACGACCCTTCATATTCTCCTTGTTGTTGTATTTATTGAAGGCAATTAGGAAGCTACCATTTTCCAAGGTGTTTCATTACATTCCTTGGAGGCTACTAGTATTCTTCATTGCCTTGTATAAATAGAAAGCCATTGTGACACCACGTCATGCTAAATGAGATTACTCAAAACACAAAACATAATAAACTACTAATTAATCACATAGTCAAAAATGCAAAATAATTAAAACCAATTTCAACAATGTAAACAAACTTTGGAACATTTACATAAAGGTCCATCCTTCCATTCTCATATACTGTAATAGGTATTTACATCGGGGTCCAATTGCCTCC
Source organism: Alisma plantago-aquatica (assembly GCA_963693085.1). Classification (NCBI taxonomy): domain Eukaryota; kingdom Viridiplantae; phylum Streptophyta; class Magnoliopsida; order Alismatales; family Alismataceae; genus Alisma; species Alisma plantago-aquatica. The sequence continues at coordinate 1,004,512,823 of OY856409.1, forward strand.
ACCACATCCTGTATACAAAAGAGATTTCACAGATACATGCCATATATTTACAAACACTGGCATACTACTAAAATCTTGTGTCGATGCAAGTGTATCATCTACAAAACACATCCCATACCCGAACCTGAGAGTACAAGGATGACACTAGGACTCTACTACTAATATCTACATCTAATAAACTTTATGAATCTACTGATCACCTGGCTGGTTCTCTTCCAAAGTACGACCTCGACCTCATTACCTGCAACCACCTAAAAAGATGTGGTGACCCACGAATGAGACCCAGTCCCAGTGAGAGACATAACTCCCTCCAACAAGTGTTGATTACAACATATTAATTAAAGTAAATAAGTGAGTAGATAAGGTATTGAAGAAACAATTTAAGCATATTAAGGTTAAGAATACTAAGCAATTAAGCAAATAAATTTTATCATCAAGTAGAATTACTCAAATTTCATAAGTCTACATCATATAAGAAATATGTAGTATACAACTAAGACAAGGGCTACTCAACCAATGTGAGATGTACTTAACCCTAACAAATATACTACAAAGCTTATATTATATCTTTTATTATACCATGGGGAGTTTGAGTCATATCACTCAAAGTCTAACTGAGCACCGCTTGGTCGCAATCAATTCCATATAAGATCAAGGAAGAGTCAGACTCACAGATCTTCTCCATACTCGATCAGTACGAGTCTACATTGTGGTGACGTCTCAGTCTAACTGTGAAACAGTGACATATAGTCCTATAAACAACTAGCCCACCTTGGTACATGTCATGGCGCTAGAAACCAAGGTATGCAAAGTAAAACCTTTAACACATGATAATCACCAAGACACGACCGCAACTGTTCTAAAAAAGAGGGCTAGGTATGACAGAAGTCATCCTCCCTAAGAACTTGGGGTTAGTGTAACATGTACCCCACATATTCAACAATATGTGCTTCAATTTTCAATTAGGAATACTCATTTTACCATCCAACAAGTCCTAACACTGAATATGGTTCTATCGCACAGGGCTCTACATGATTAGTGTTACACTTGATTAGTTACTGCCAATTGGGTAAATTAAGGCTTCATCATACAAATGGACATACAAACCCTAGTTTATTTCTAGTAAGAGTATACATATTGAAACTTCAGAAGATATAAAATGTTTGAGGAAATATTTTTTTATTACTTTACCACATACTATCATTCATTGCAAGATAATGGACCACACTTGCCATCATACTATTACAAGATACCAATATCTTATCACAACTTCCAGGGGTTTAACCCTTATTGGAACATGAAGAGGATTTCACCTCAATTAGGGCTTCAAACATGACCAAAGGTAATTAATACCATCACATTATTCATATCAAGGTTATCCTCATCATTCCATGCCTTAAACAAGGTTCAAAATATCATCAACAAATATGTGTCCATAGGTATTATTATGGCAAGGCACTATGATATTCACATAGCACTGCATTGTGGTTTTAACACAAGAAGAGTGTAATAAATTGTAAAATTAATCATGCAAGAGAGGTGATTATAACTTATCCCCATCATTTAATTACATTAAGGTTAGGTATAACAAACTATATCACATTGAATTTACACATCCACTTATTATGGTCATTTATCAAATATAACTATACAAGAGAAAAGGTAAGACAACAAATTAATGATATTGAACCATCAAATTATTATCACTAGGACCCACACATAATATCATGGAATTCATTCTAATCCAATGGATGTTGAAGCATCCAATCTTATTCATTGGATCGAGTTCACTGTTCAAGGTTATCTATTGAAGTATAGGTTTAACCATTAGATCAATTGAACCAAGGAACCATTAGTTAAAAGTTTAGTCGAATCTACAATTACATCCTTAACTCACTATATGTGGTGAGGACTTGATGCACCATTAGTTGTGATCATTAAGTCACCATCGGTTGTTAGATCAATACTATATCCATTTAACACCATCAGATATTAAGCTAATGTCATCATTGATTGATAGTGTCATTAGATAATCAAACCATTTCTCATTGAGATTCCAAGAAAGCCTAACACAGACTAAAGGTGTTACTATCAGTTAAAACCATTGTTCATTACCCTTGGTCACCATCTTCGATTGTCATGAAGACCACACCACTGGGTCATGTGTTTAGAGAAGAAAACAACCTAGAAACCCTAATATGGACCATCAGTTGATAGGTGCTTAGCACCATAGGTGGTGATACCAACCTGAACTAAGTCATCTCATTCCTTAGGAAGAACGTGCACATGATTACAGGTTCATCTAGAACTGGGAACAAAAAATGAAACACCATAAAAATCGAAATCCCAAACAAGATTAGTATTCTTAATGCTTAAATCACCATTTTTAAGAAAGAATCTAAGCTATCAAGCTTATAGTAAACAATATAAGTAAAGAGGGTTATAAAACTCACCTCTACTGAGAAGAAAAGACTTCTAGCAGAAATAAACTTGAGCAAATAAGACAAGGAAACCCAAGTTTCAGATCTAAACTCGGCCAAGTAGACACTTTTCTCCACAAAGAAGAAAAACTCTAGAAAAAGAAGCAAGAAAGGTAGATTCTTGAGTTCTAGAGCAACTTATGCCATGGAACAGCAAGTTTTCGACCTGGAGAAAGGTAGAAGGAAGAAGAAAATATAAATAAATGGAGTAAAGAAGGGGATACTTACTTGTTTAGGTCAAGATCACCAAGAAAGAGGTTTAGAAACCCTAAAGGAAGCAAATTGTAACCCTAGATGCTTCTACTAAGAAGATCCCCACTTCTTTTTCCTTTGATAGCTATTCCATATACAAACAAAGGAAGGACAATGCTCTTAGCAGGAGGGAAGTGGTAGAGAGCAAAATTTTTGTGTGGGAACTTAAAATATATATATATATATATATATATAAAGCTTGGAGGATAAGGTAGAAAAGAAGCATGAGGTGTACAAGTAGCTCCCCATGTGTCCATGGCCTTAAAATATTAAGGATATACAAGCAACAACACAAGAAGTTGCCCCACCATTCATTGAGACCTCTTAGGAAACGTTTGTTGAATTTCCAAGCCAAACAAATAAGCAATTGGTTGATAGCTCCTGAAGGTAGCTCATCCATAAAGAGGTAAACCCTAAAATACCCTTGAAGGAAAACACCTACAAACAAAGGTTCAAATAGGATCCCCATGGATAAAAAATATCAAGAATGATAAGATACCATTTAAGAAACATAATGCATGTGAAAAATTGGAAAGAAAACCTCTCAATTGGATAAATTGTAGAAAGTTCCAAAATGTACATAAAATTACATAACTTGCTGAAACAATGTCCAAATTGGACCAAATTTGAAACTTAAGATTGTATTATGATTCCAAAGCATATAAGAAGGATATATTAGAGTTATAAGAACTCAACTATGGTAATTAATCTTATTCAACAAAGTAAGCAAGTTCAGGGGCCTTGCAGCCATTGCCTCCACTTGAAGAGACCCAACTACATAATTCCATCCACAAATACGAATTTACATCCTTCATCTTCAAGACTCAACCGATCACCCAGAAAATAGATAGATCAATCGAGTTGTGCTCCATCTCAATCGATTGACCTAAAAAGAGAAAGATCAATCGACCTCCACCACTCTACAAATTGATTGAACGCTCTCAAAAGAGATAGCTCGGTCAATTGACCTATGCCTCATGTCCATAGTTAAAACTCAATATAGGTAGCTTGATCTACTAACACCATTTCATAGATCAATCAACCACCTTTGTTTGTTAGTTCAAATGACCCCCTCAAATGTTATCGACCGCTGCTACCTCGATCGACCACCTCGATAGACACAAATTGATCTACTATCGTCCCACAAACTATGACCTCCACTCCACAATTTAGTGAACTATTGTGTTGTTGTTGTCCTCTAAGGATGTCCGTAAGCAAGAAAACAAGCATTTGCACATCATAGTTGCTCATACAGTTGCTTTTATGACTATATCATTTACATCTCCTTACATTGTTTATCTCGATATTTTATGAAGACCAAGTAGTTTCACACACTAGGGTGTGGAGAGTAGCCCTAGTATCCACTTTTTCTCTATTGCAACATCAAAATATGTACAAACCTTGTTGTATTTGAATCAATAATTTTATGCTAGTATGCTTGTCTGATATTGGGTGTAGAGAACTTCAGGCACAATACCTAGGATACCAATTGGTTCTTGTTAAACCGTTGATGAGAACTTTAGATAGGTGTTTTCCAAGGTGAAGGGTATAGGATCTTCAAGTAACGTGTCAGCTAGCCTGCAGTGGTATCCTTCTTGGTCTAATCGTAATGCTAAATAGGGAATTTATCTAGATTCAATGGTATTTATTCATGCTTATCGGCAATGTATTAATAGAGTGAATGTAGGTAGTGGTGATGAAACCCACTCACCCTGGTGTCTCCATCCATTATGATAACCATAGTTTTACTTTATTCTTTTTATTCTTGTAGTTAGTGTAATCAATGATGAATCATCTTTTCTTTTAACTACTATTCCTATGTTTGCTAGATCAATCAATTAATTCTTAAAAATGTTGTCTTTTGGGTTCAATCCTAAGCTATATTGTGATAATATCCACCCATTTACGATGGGATTGTCATATTATTATTTTTGGTAAAATCTAGGGATTTCTTCCCTAGTAAATTTGATGTGTGATAAATCCCCATCAGTCACATCTACACTATTAAGGTGCAGACCATGTCTCATCCAACACAATAAGAATATTAAAATAAAAACCAAGAAATATTTCACTTTATTGTTATATCCAAAAATACTTGGAATGATATCCATTCATCAAAGAATCCTCACGATTGTTATAAAAAAATATAGCAAGTAGCCATACATTATGTTTTAGGGGCAGGTTAACTGCACCAAAAATCATACAATTTGACACTCTTGAGATGCATTGATTACTGAGAATATGAAGCTATAATAATGGAAGTGCATAATAGATCATGTATGCCCATACATAGTATCATGCCATTCAAAGAAACATATGAAACTTGGTTACAACTAAAATACCACAAAGACATGCCACTACCAATTTATTGTGATATGTCAAACAATTAGCAAATCCACATAGATTACATCCATGATCCACCATCATATATGATAACATGACTAGGGATGTAATCGGTCCAAACCCAAACTAGACCGGTTTTGACCAACATGGATAATGAGTTGGCTACTGACTTGGCGCTTCCTTATTGGTCGATTTATGTTTATCTTGTAAAATATTGTGGTAAATGCTAGGATAATCAGATATTTGTTCAAAACGTACATGGTATACATGGTTAATAAGTGGAGTAATTCATGGAAACCCTAGATGTGAATATGAAATAGTAGAAAATATTAATAACCTTTCCTTTATGTTATTATTTGATATTGTCAAATACATTGGAATATGAAGTGATGATGATAATGATGATGCATAATTAGGGCTTCTAAAGTGGATAGCCATACATATGCAATGAATTAGGGTTTTGAAACTAAATATCATAACTTGTGATAATCTTAAACAATATGATATAAGGGTTCATAATGAAAGGATGTGATGGAACTAATAATTACGGTTCCACCTAATGTTTAATATGTGATGGAATTAGGGCTTGTACCTTATTCCTTATCCAAACTAGACTCAACCCTAAACCCTAGATTAGGACCAAATTGTGGTTTTAATATGAATAATATGGTAATGACACTTTAGGATATACATACATGCATACATACATACATATAGACTAATTGTTGATTTCTTAGATTCTACTTTGCTTGCTTGATTGGGTTACTTGATATTATAAGCTATTAAATATTATTTAAAAATTGGGGCTCCAATACCAAATGTAACAACCTAACTTTTCATGATCCCCCAATCAACTGAGCATATTAAAGCTAAGCAAAGGAAGATTACTTAGATACTTCTTGTGATATGTAATAGATCTTATGTTAGAAATTCATGTAACTCCTTAGAGGAGCATCAATCTATATCATATAAATAATATTTGTGACTTAATGTAAAGTATTTGCTACTATTTGTTATTTGGTTAAATGTAGATCTTGGGAATTTTAGGTAATGCCTCTCATCTTTAAGGTCGTTGTTAATTAGGGGATGCTAAGTGAGGTCATTACATTTGGTACCAGAGCCCCAAAATTTATAATTTCAAGTAATTTGTAGAAATATAAAGGAAATCTTGTAAGGAATGAACTGATGGTAATGGTACATAGAATGGATCATGGTTTTAGGGACGGGAAATATTTTCCTCCACACCATTTAGTCAATATACGAGGACTCCCTTCGCCACAATGATGCCTGCTTAACAAGAAGCTAGGGTTTGCCTGAAGTAATGTTTTCTCTAAGTCTTCTCATATCTAACTTCATCCACTTCTCATATCCTTACTTAATAAATCCCAAAAGATACTTCCCTCTTCATCTCAAGTTAGGGTTTTGATAAGAATTAGGATTAAGCATCCTCCGCCAATCAATGTACATGTAATGTGGAAATAATAATTAAGTAAAGAAAAATATTTTATGGGTTTTTCCTTGCAAGGGTAAACTAAATCTAGAGTTGGTTTAGGAAAACCTTAGTTGGTTAAGGAAATTATAAAACCTAAAGGTACAAGGAGTAGCCCCTAACCCAAACCCTAACCCTAAGCTTGGGAAATGGGAGTAGTGTGGGTGAGATGGTAATCCAACCCATATGAACCCTAAATACAGTAAGAAGGGAGTAAGAAAAATGCAACTGACTTTAGGTGACCCAATCTCCTATGCATGTGTGTGTAGGAATTCATGCATGATGCATGGGAAGGGCTTTAAATATACATATGAAATATAATAAACCAATGGTTGCATAAAAAAATGAAAAAAATAATCTTTTAGGGTTGGGTTCAGACTTGGGGTGGGTCCACCCAAGAATGGTAAAAGGGCCTATCAGGGAGGAAAAACCCTAAACTCATGGGGTAAGGTTGTGGCTAGAGATCCTAACCTCCTCCTGTGAGTCAATAGGGAACCCTAGATTAGGACCTTGCCTAGAAGGGTCAGTTCACAAATTAGTTTAAGGAATTGAGATAACATGTATGTCATCTAAAGTGTGAAGGATTAAGTATATAGAACATTAAAGCACATACATTCTTTGAACCCAAGTATGCCATATCATAGGGACATTAAAAAAAGTCACCGAGGAAGTGGCTAAAAGTATGTGATCAAGCTGGGAAAGGAAGATCACTAATTAGCCAAGTCAGGAGAGGAAGGCCGATGTAAAAAGGAAGTCATTGTAATGGTAAAGGATCAAGTCGGGATAGGAAGGTCACCAATAGGTCAAGCTAGGAAATGAATGTGGATATAAGAGGAAGTCATTGCAATGACTAGTGATGAAGTCGGGATATGAAGTTCACCAATAGGCCAAGCTGAGAAGGAAGGACGATATAAGAGGAAGTCACAAAAATGACTGGTGACCAAGACGGGATAGGAAGGTCACTAATAGGCCAAACCAGGAAAGGAAGGCTGATATGAGAGGAAGTCTCAAGGGGGTAAATGTGAGAGGAACTCCCTAAGTGCATGAGGCCCACGAGGCCAGGAGGAGATCACTCCAAAGGTACATGGAATCCTATAGACCTTGAGGAAATGACTAAGGATAATGAGACATAAGGTGTAAATATAAAAGATACAAGAAGTCATGTAATAAATAAAATCTTAAAGGAGTTTTTCACTAACTCAAGAGTAAGAAAGGCACTTGACTTCATGAATTTGAGCAAATTTTGTGACCAAAATTGATTTTGGTTTGGAGTCATTGTCCAAGTGATTCAACTCAAAATGAAAAATTGAAAGATAATGTGTGAGTACACCTTCTCTATTCTTGGAATTAGATGAACTTCATATCTGGGTTGTAGTAAATGCTTATTTCATCTGGGTCGACACATGTTATGCCTAAAATTGGCATACCCTAAGTTGAGTTTACTAACATGATCTAGGGATTTAAGGTGTTTCCACACCCTTATGAGAAAGTAAATGAATAATAGGTTGGAAACCTAGGTGAAGAGATAGACACCAAGTGAATTTGAAATTGCAAAAAAAGTGTAATCACTAAGAGATGATATCATGTAATTATTAAGGATTTGATATACATTGAATTGAATTCAGGTACCAATCTTAGTAATGATGGGAGGACTTTGCATGTGAATCCATACTTATCAAACAAGACCTAAAAAATATCAAAATTTCTAATAGGCCCTTAAAAATCCATTATTTGCATTCAAATATATGTATAAATACATGCAAAAATCCAGGTTATAACATCATTTCCCTCTTACAAAAATTTTGTCCTCAAAATTCAACTAGTCATCCAAAAAGATGGCTAGTAAAGATGAAACCAAGCAACCTATGGTTACATCTGAAATATAAGAAACCAATGGTTACATATGAAGGATTTTGAATATACATATGAAATATAAGCAACCAATGATTACATAAAAATGAAAAATTCAACTTTTAGGGTTGGTTCCCCGACCTGGGGTGGGTCAACCCAAGAATGGGAAAAGGACCTATGGGGGAGGCAAAACCCTAAACCTGTGGGGTAAGGTTGTGGCTAGAGAGCCCAACATACTCCTATGAGTCAAGAGTGCACCCTAGGTTAGGACCTTCCTGATGTGGAATATTGTCGCACTACAAATTCACTAGGAATATAATTTCTAGAGTTTATCAAAACCAAAGTGGTGCACTGCCATCGCAAGAGGACAGATCTTATCACAATATAGTTGAGGTTTGAATCCCAAGGGACAATGTTTTTAAGAATTAACTAATTAAGGTAACCTAGAAAGAACTAGTATTAATCACAAAAGTTGAGATTGGTTTGATTAATCTAAGATTGCAAGAATAAAAAGAGATATATTAAGGTTTTAGTTATCAATGGATGGAAACACTAGGGTGGAACTAGGTTTCACCGCCACTACTCAAATATGCACAATCATTCAAATCCAAACCTGTATGAAAATATAATTAGAGTTATGCATGTTTCCCCTTTCAGCGTCAGAAACATGCATGAGTAGATATACATGTAAGCTCTATGTCTTGTTACTTACAGATCCTCTATCCACTATTCCAGGGACTTTCTGTCAAAAGTTCTTGTCATGGTATCAACCAAAGAAAATTGGTATTCAAATCTTAAATGTTGAATTTCTTACTATAAAAGATTATAATAAATCACGTAAAGTGGATGATAAATCCACAAAACTTGCAATAAACTATTGTCTATCAATTATATGAGTTCATACAAGAATTGGAACATGAATGAAATTGCAAGAAATGGGTAGTGGGGCTAGTCCCCACACCCTAGTGAAAAGATGTAACAACCTAGTTTTACTCTCTTCTCTGACTATGTACACCTTGACTCATTATGCACATGTTTGATTCAACGACACCCCTCATGATCAATTTGAGGTTTTGTAATGACATGTTGCTCGATTGTTGAGATATGATTGATAATTGAAATTTCAAATTCTTTTGTAATAAAGTTGAGTGACTTAATATACATTGAGGAACTTTTGAATCTTTTGACCCACTAAACGTGCTTATATTAATATAAAATTGTATCCATTAGACACAGGATCCAATTTTGAACCCAATGGTGAAGATTTCACCCAAATTTGATAATAAAAAACAAAATTATGTCCTTTGCAAGTTTGTTTCTTTCTAGTCCTTTTCACTTTGTTTTTGCCCTTTTTCTCCTTGTTGGGCCTTGGCCATTATCTTCTTGGGTCAGGCCCACATGTGAAGCTAAGTCCTCCTAGAAGTTCCCCCTGGAGAATTAATCCAATGGCCAAGATCCTGCATGCCACATTCGACGATCGTGGGTCGTCATCTAGCTTGGAACAGGGCGCACAGTGCCCTAGGGCCGTGACCACCTTGGGTGAAATGCACCAGAATGCACTGGTCAAATTTGAGGCCACCAAAGTCTCCCTCATGCTCCTATGACCTTGTCCCTACTTGTTCCTAGAGTTATGTCTCATGGTAGAAACATGGAGCACCCTTTAAGCCATGATTGACTTCCAGGGTCGGAACCATCATGGGCGGGCACATCCAACCCTCCTCACGTCTTTTTTTGAGCCCATCAAGTTCACAACTCCTCTCCCTTTGATTTTCCCATCTTCTCACTCTCTCTCACCCCCTGTACCTTGTTTTAGCCCTTCATCTTCATCCTTGGAGCTTGTCGGTGCTACCATGGCGGCCAGCTTTGGGGATTTGCACCTCGCGCTACCCTGGCGATAGATGAACCCCCTTCCACTTTGTTGGTCTGGGACGAGCTTGGGAGGTGGGTTTCTGACCCTCGGGTGTGCCCAGCTCACCGCTGCCACCACACTTCGATGACCTCACAAAGGAGATGCCTTTCCCAGGCCTGGGCAGACTCAGTAGCCTCACATGAGCAGAAGGCCAGTTCACGCGACCGTCGATCGGGTTTGAGGACCACGATGGTCCTTCGAGCCAAGGGACCAGATCATGCGGGCCCCCACACCCAATCACCCCCTCTCTCTTTTTATTGATGTTGACCATTAAAATGAAAACCATGGACCCCATGATGCATTGGCACAGACGTGGCCCGACACCTCTCAATCAGAACGTGCCACATCAGCGGCTCAATGGGTATAACTCTCTCTTTCTCATGAATATATGGGTGAAATCTTGCAAAATTCATAGAAAATCATTCATAAGTCAAAATGTGACATGTTATATATGAAAATTTATCTACTCGACTAGATATATCCAATAAACCTTGTTTTAGATCCAAATACTTTTAGTAGATCATGTTATATTGAAAACGGAATCAAATGCACATCTTTTACATGATTAATGATGTTTACTGCTCAAACATGATCATACCTTGACTCAAATTGACTTTTATGACCCTTATTAGTTACATATGATATTTTATACTATTGTAATCTAACTTGATCATGCTTAGCTATTTGAATGACTCTAGTTCATGATATGGACCATGACATGTGTATCATTTGAACCCTAATGATAAGGATCATTATTTTGATGCTCAACTTATTTATATGAAATCCAAATCATCATGTTTGATATATATCAGTAACGTTACACGCTTTGATTACATAAATGATTTATGGATCAATATTGCTCACTATTATTTACTAAGTGACCTAATCATGACATGTAATGTGACTTAATGTGCATGTTGCTAAAATTGGTATATAATCTTATACAAATTTCACCCTAATGGTCACTCTTGCTATTTGATGCTTCAAATAAGTAACTTGTTGATATGTATGTCATTAAATCAATCTTGATCACTCATGTACTCTAATGATGACCATCTTACATGATAATGACTCAAAATGAGTACTGTGACAATGTTGATACTCATGTTGATTTATCGTGCTCAAAACTCATGTTTGCTCTATTAAGATCATGACAACCTAAGTTTGAAATCCCTAATCTTTTAAGGATGTTTCACCATAAGTTAAAATGATATATGATGTAGAAGGTAGCTTGAGGATGATATTGGATGAACATTGGAAATGTTGAAATCAAACATTGAGAAATATGGAACCTAGTTTAAGTGAAACACCCACCCTTGATGATATGTTTAAGATGACATAAGTGTTGTGATGCTAATCTTATCTCACTTGCTTGTTATGTTAGGATATCTTTATGGACTCTTTTTAGAAATCTAATCACATTGTATAATGCTAGTTTTCTCATATCAAGGAACGCTTTATCCTCCTATTGGCCAGACTAGTGGTATTGAAATTGTTTTTATGTATGAAATATAAGATGCTTGGCTTATAATACTTGATTGAGATACTAATTCCTATGACTACTATGATCTGTTCTTGATTACATATGTTGAACAAACTTGAAAACATAATGATAGATTTTCATTATACAACCTTGTGTACATGCCCATATTCTTGGGGTAAGGGCACAAGGCTGGATGTCTTACTTGAGTTGCCATGACAGGACATACCATGTTGTTACAAGGGTTAGCTCTTACAAATGGCGTTGAGGTCCCTTATGAATAGGTATAACTATTGATGTTTAGTATTGTAGTCCCTCATGTTGAAATAGGGTAGCTAATCTTGAGCACCCTCACAGACCCCTTCCTTTGAGAAGCTGGTCAAAGGCATTATTATGTTGTTTGTATAATGAAAATGAACACAAAACATGCTTTCATGTTAGTGAGAGAGTCTTTAATCGTGTTGTTGCTTAGTTATTGTTATTTACTTTATGCTTTTGCCAAGCAATATATGTACTTAAACCTGTAATTTTATATGTTTGCACAACATACTCAACATAATTGTGCCGATGTGTACTGTTACACCCCCAATATTTTGGGTTCATTTGGTGAGAAATATAATTTCTCCTATTAAAGATATTTGAACAAAAAATGATATAAATGGAATTCATTTACAATAGCCTTGATGATTGCGTTGTGGGCTTTATTGGCTATTGGGCCCAAATAACAAGAAAATTCAATTAGTGAATGAATAATTGAATATTTAAGAAAAGAAGAATGTGGAAACCTCTAGAAGGAAAATCCAAAGAGGGATTTCGTGCCTCTTGGGTTCCTTGGGTTCCAAGGAGTCCAAAGTTACATAAACAAAGCAATAAGAAAAGAAAAGATTAATAAAGTATTTCTTTATTAAAAAAGAAATTGAAAATAATGATAAAATGTGGAAAACAAGTGAAAAGAGGTATAATTGAGTTATCCTTTGTGGAATTTCGTATCCCAAGGATTTCTAATGTTAAAGGGAATACCAATGAGGAAAATAAAAGAGAAATAAAGAAAGATTCTCAAAAAGAGAATTATATTAATAAGAAATAAACAAGATAATGGGAAATAATGAAGAATGATGCATTTAGATGCATCTAGAAGGATAATGAGTGTCTAATAAAAAGGATTTCGAAATAATAGAGTGCCTTGGGATCCAAGGAGTCCCAATGAAGAAAGATGAAAGAGATACTACCAAAATTTCAAAATAAAAGGATAATGTGATACATTCTTAATGAATTTTGTGAGTTTGATAAAAAGAAAGTATTTTCCTATTAAATGAAAATAGAATTTCGTGCCATTAGAATAAAGGGCAAGTTTTAAGAGAATGAAAGAAGTAATTTTTGAAATCCTAATATTTAAAGAAAAAGGAATATCTAAGAGATAATGAAGAGAGAGGAGGTTGCTTTTATAATAGGAAAATGAGTTTCCATGTTGGAAAATGACTTGGTTGCTTCATGGGCAAGCAGTCTGGGGCGGGGATACCCTCCCCTATAAAGGGGAAGAGCCTAGGGTCAAGTTCTAGAGAGATCCCACGTCTCCCACTTTCTTCCTCATCTTCTTCATGCTTCCCTACGTTCAAAACCCTAGAAGAGAGGAGCAACTGATCATGGGGCAACAAGGAGTCTAGGTAGGGGTTTTGATGGAGGCTGGGGATGCCAAGAAGTCTAAACAAGGTCCAGCTAGCATCACCGTGACCTACATGATGCGCCATGGCAGCAATACGACTGTACTTGCAGCTGCAAGTTGCAGGTGTTCCCCGACCAACCCAACTGTTCCGACCAAGATATGGGGGTGCCCTAGGTGCGCCAAAGAGAGGCGGAGATAGAGAAGTAGTTTCTGGCATAGTTAGAGTTTGGATCTGGGAGGGAGAGACATGCCAAGGGCCGTCCTCTGCAGCTGCTACTGTTGATCCAAGGTTGAAGACAACCTAGCGACCAGTGGACAAGTATACCCCTCCGGGGTATGAAGGGCAGGCACTTACGCAAGGGGCATATGAGTAATTCTATTATGTTCCAAATCGCGAGAGTAGTGTTGCAAGTTAAAGGCTACGTGGCGCCTCCCCATTGGCTCAAGTAAGTGTATTAATGCAAAAATCATAACTCCTAATTGGTAGCTCCGATGAGAACATATAATACATGAATTTTGCTCAGAAAAATGAGGGGAATCTAATAAAAATAAAATTGAAGCTTGATTATGATCGCAATTCAAAAAGTATATAAAGATGCTATCTTTAATAGTTTAATCAATGAAAAACCCTAACCTTTGATGATTAATGAATTAGAAAGGGTTAAATGAGTATATAAAGTTGATATTAACCTGTTAATGATGAAAAGGATCATTAAGATCGAAAAAGACAAAATTTGCATATAATTAGTTTAATTTAGAGTTTATATGCATAAATAGGCTTTAATGGGCCTTGAAACCCTAATGTGGGTAATTAGTATTACTAATGGCTTTAATTATTCGATTTCATGTATAGAACTGAGTTTTCATGATTATAAGCTATTTCGAGTATTAAAGTTCCTAATTTGTGGATAAATATCCTAAATGTAGTAATTAGGGTTTTCTTATGAATAAAAGGTGGAATTAAAGACAAATCGAGTTCATATGTGAATTGGACCATAATGAACTATGAATTGATGATAAATGCGTATAATGATCTTGTCATGGATTAAAGGGATAAAAATAATAGCTTTAATGTAAAAGAGGCTTAATGAACTTAATTAATGTTTAACTATGCCTTTAATATGAATTTGAGGGTTAGATGTGGAAATAATTAGGGTTGGTAATTAATTACATTAAATTAGGGTTTAAAATAGTAAAAGATGAAGGAAAATCCTAATTGCAATAGAAACCCTAAAAGTGAATTAGAAACCCTAGGAAGCAAGCTAGGTTTAATGGATCTTGATGACATGAATAATAAAAAGAGGATTACATGATTATTTCAAGATCTTGTTGAAAATGCTTGCTTGCTTGGATTCTTATTTGCATGGATATTTCTATTCAAATCGTCAGATCAGGTATGGGGTTAATTATGAATAACTGCCTTAGTTTCCTGAGGATTTTTCAGATGGTTAATCGCATTGAATACATATTATCAGTTTGGATGTTCATACTTGCAAACTATAAAGTCACTATGATTATCACATTAATAATAGAAGTATGGATTCTCGCACCTACATGCCACCCTGATAGATGATGCCAAAGGTCAGGCCCAGATGGGTAGACCAATGGACACCTTGAGTGGTGACTTCAGGCACCGAGCTTGAGAATGAGAAGGTGGCCTATGATATTGCATGGCTAGAGGGCACCATGAGTGGTGACCCCAGGCACCAAGCTCAGGATTGAGAAGGTGGCCTTAAGTCATTAGCAAGGGAAACCCTAAGGTGGGGATGCCAGGGTTAGGACAAAAGCGGTGGAGAATGTCATACAGGAAAATGTAAATTGGCTGGTTAATTAACTTGATTTTGATAATTAGATTGTTATCCTTATGTGCAAACTTTTGGTTGTCCCCACATACCAGTATATTTCGATATACCGACTGATGTTTTATTTGTCGGTGTTTTAGGTACAACCCTGAAATGAACAAACGGTAAAGTGACACATTGTGAAAATAAAACATAAAGTGCAAGGAGGATTAGATAGAGTAGATTCAAGCTCTGGATAGATAGATTCCCAAAAATTTTCAAAGGTAAGTAAAGTTTTAATTTTATACCAAATTCCAGTTAGTTAGTATAATTTCATAATTATTATTGATTATTTGTCGAACCTTTGATCATGTTAATTGAATAAAGGCTCTGGTCTTCGGGTCTCCCTTAATTGGGGATTATCGAGAGGCGGGGTCGTTACAATTGGTATCAGAGCATAGGTTCCTCATTTAATCTTTAATAATCATTAAATTTTACAAATTCTGTAGAACCCAAGGGAGTTATTAGAGGATTATCCGAAAGACAGAGGTGTCTAGAAAAGGAGCACAACCAAGGGCTGGTAATATTTTCCTCTACACCGCTAGTC
Organism: Alisma plantago-aquatica; assembly: GCA_963693085.1. Classification (NCBI taxonomy): domain Eukaryota; kingdom Viridiplantae; phylum Streptophyta; class Magnoliopsida; order Alismatales; family Alismataceae; genus Alisma; species Alisma plantago-aquatica. Next base: position 1,004,528,678 of record OY856409.1, read on the forward strand.
AGAATAGGAAGACTCCCGGATCTGTGTGACTTCCTGGCCAAAGTCTTAGGGTATGAATCGAAATAAGATACCTTTAGGACTCTCTCATCTTGTTCATCCCTTCGCAACTCAAATTCTAATAAGGACCTTGAGGATTAGGGTTTTCTCTCTTCTCCTCACCCTCTTGAGGTATGGGTAAGGTTGATAAGGATTAAGGAATCCTCCACCAAATTAATAAAAAGTATGTAAATAAGATGTAATGGACATAAGCTTAATAGAGTAAGCGTAAAGGATTATATACATGCTTAGGTCGTATGACATGAGTTGTCATTATCAGAGACCTGAGAATAGACCTCCTTAGTAGGAGGATGAGTAGAGAGAGTTAGTCTTTGAGGTAAAGACCTCCATTAAAAGTAGAGACCTAGCACATCCTGTGGGGATGATGTTAACCCTAACCCTAAGTGAAGGTTAGAGAGAGAGATGACATGATGAGTTAGATGTCAAGGTTGACTGAGTGTTTGGTTGGTCATGCCTTTGGGACGCCATAAGAGGGTAGATGACCTAGTACCTTTGGTGACCCAACCCTGGAGAAGGTCGTGCATGTTTGAGCGAAGGATAGCTCCTTCATGGATGAGGTTAGAGAAGAACCTATAGAACCCTATGGGCTTGTGCAAGTAGGGTATATCTTGCACCCAGAACACGTCAGTAGTGCTGACAGTAGGATGAAACCCTAGATAAGGAATCATAATGGATGGCTTATGAGATAAGCATAAGGGAGTTATGGTTAATCTTGATCCAAACATGATTTGGGCATACGCTTCACCCACATAGGGGTATGCTTGTGAACTTGAGCCTTCATAGAGAAGGGACCTCTAGTAGTATGGATGGAGGTGGAGTTAGCTCTAGAGAGTGAAAGCAGGACCCCAACAAGGAGGTTGGAAGCCTAAAACCCCAAAACTTGAGGAATAGTGGAGGTTGAGGATGATGCAACCTAAGTGGATGATAGTGGTTGCCTCATGCCTGATCCCTGGAGGCTGATGATATCTTGGTGTTCTTTAGAGGAACCAAACCCTAAAGAGAGAGTGATGCTTCTGGTACCTATGTACCCATGGTATAGGTGTTTACCTACTAAGTGGAGACAAAGAGTGCCTTAGACCCTGAGAAGGTTTAAGTAACGAGTTGTGAGGCATGGTACCTGGTTGGTTGTCCTTGAGGAGGACTCGACCCTGATGTGTTACTCGAGTAGGAGAATGACAGGGAGAGCATGTCATGCCTTATACATACTTGATTCTTGGTTAAGAGATTGAACATGCAGTTGGACACCCAAAGGTGAACCTAGGCCTAAGAGGGGAAGGTGTACCCGATGCTCATGATGAGTTTTGAGTCTCTATAGTTTTGAGCATGGTACTCCTCATGTGTAGAGGTAAAGGAAACCCCTTAAGTTAAGGGTATGGTTTATGAATCCCTCACAACTAAGTTGATGAGATGGGAAGGTATAATCTTGATCCAGCATTGAGGAAAGAGAACAAGTATGAGGTAGCATGGCTTAGTAGGTGGTCTGCTTGTGCCTTAGTAGTTACTGGGAATATAAACCCTAAGGATGGTTGTGACCTTTGTTATCAAGGTGTAGTTTTTCTCCCATCCTGGGAGAGGGACCCCTTTGTAGGGTGTATACCAGTTTTGTTGGCTTTGAAGTAACCTAAAGAAGTTTCATAAGACCTGAGGAGCTAAGTGAAGAGTACATGGTATGAGAATGAACCTGCAGACCCATAGATAACCATCTCTACGTGCATGTAAATGTGTTACCATGGAAGTAACCGGTATGGGGCCTGACCAGGGTAGGCAGGTCGCCACGATCCCTGAGAAAGGATGAAAGACAGCCCAAGAATGGAGAGAGAGAGGTGATGAAGGCTTGGGTAAGGTTCTAAGTCAGACATGTACTATGATAAAATCCTAAATCTATCCTAGGGTCAGGTGGGGATAAGACCGATGGAAGTAGGAGTTACCTAATTCCCTAGTTTCACATGACCATAGGGTCGAGAGGAAATAGCTATCATTGTCTGAGGGCCATGGGTTAGGAGATTCATCACCTTCATAAACTCATGGGACCCAAAGGGCAGATGAGTAGGGCACTCTCTGATGCATGAGGGAAGAGGGATGACCCCAAAAGTGCCGGCACCCTATAGACCTAGAGGAGATGACCAAGGATTGTGTAGTAACCCAAGTAGAGACCAATTTTCCATGGAAGTAACGTTGATATCATGATGTTTGTGATGTAGAGACAGGTGTGGCACATTTCAACTCAGCTTTAAAGGTGTACTGGCAAGGTGGGATGTACCATCTCTACTCTTGGAACATGAAGAACTCTATATTTGGACTGTAGCCAAATGCTTATTTCCTCTTGTTATAGGAGTGAGAGATAGGACAGTACGCATGCCATACACCAAGGATAAAGATGGTGTGAGTTGAGACGTTGCTATAGAAAGGATAACATACCTTAGTGGAGTGATTGATACATGGATGATTTACAAACACTTAGGGAAGTAGTATAATCAGATTATGAGGATGTTTTATCAGGAGCTATGTGGAAACTTGCAAGTTAACCAAGGTGGAGTTTGATCACCATGAGGATGAGCTCAGAGCTTCTCGAGGAAGACCAACTTAGAGTTTGAGATGAGATGATAAGTATAATACATGGAGGTGTATGTTACCTAATACCTAAGGATGTAAATGTCGTAATGAATGCTCTGGTAGAGATATAGCTGCCTAGTTTGGCTAGAAGAGGTTGTTAGGATAACCCTAAGTTTGGAAAGGAGAAGTGTTTAGCTAACTTTCAGTTGCAACAAGATAGGTTGAAAAAAAAAATTAATGGTTGTTTGGTTAGCTAGCTTGGTCCTTGATGTGTTAGAAGGATGGTTATAGAACCTCAGACACACTTCTTTGGATAGAAAGGTAATAGAACCCTGATGAGAGTGGTTTAGGGTTTCTGAGGAATCGATCTTGAGGGATCATGATATATAGGAAATCATGATTTTAAGATCACCCCACACTGTGAAACTACAAAGCTAGTAAGTGATAGTAGCCCATTGGTTGCTTGATGTGAAGTTGCATGTAGCATGTGGTCATGCAAGCCAAGGATGAACACCAGTAACCCAGTGCATGGATATAAAGTATAGAGAGTCCCCAAGAGAGAATGGGAGTTCATTACTATGGATGTTGTGGTAAGACTCCCCTAGACCAAGGAGGGTCGAGGTACAATATCGGTTATGGTAGATCGCCTTACCTAGATGACATGAGAAAGGAAGAGTGTTGTCATGGGACAGATTCAGTTGAACTACTTAAGAGAGAAAGATGGTTCAGCTACACCATGATGCAAGTTCAAAAGTTCTTGGGTATGACCAAGGTTCACTTCCATGAGGTAGAAGTGGATGCATGATGAACTCGACGACAGTACAGTTTATCACCCCATACTAAAGGAGAATATGATCCAGACTAGAGGGTCTGATGAGAGCATGTGTTCTCATTCAGGGTGATACATAGAGACATTTCCTAAGATGTGATGTTAACCACCATAACCTTTATCGGGATGCAAGAAGTGTTATAGAGAAGTTGTGTCGGTCACCACTTCATTAAGATGATGTTGGTGAAGGAGGCCTCGCGAAGGTCAGAAAAGAACCATAGTGTGTGCATATGAAGTCGCTTTGATCGAGCAATGGCTGAGAGAGAGCCCAGTGGTGACATGAGTCACGAGTTGATGCAAAGCAGACTGACATGTAGTTCACTGTGGGAGAATATAATGTGAAAATCCGACCCCTCTGAGATACAGCTGAGAAAGTTGAGTCCCCGATCTATGAGTCCATGTGAGATGGATTGGTGGAGATGGTTGTGTTTAGCCTTTCCCTTCAGGATAACGTAATGGATAGATGTGTTCCATGAGTCCGATCTAGAGCACTATGTGAGGTACCCAAGCCATGTGCTGAGCCTTGAACCTATTTAGCTTTTGAGAGGCTGAAATGTCCTGAGTCACCTATGAGGATACAATATACCAAGGTCATAAAGAACTCAGATGGAAGAATTTGAGATGATAAAGGTTCTTGGGAAGAACCATGGAAAGGGTAAGACCACATGGGAGCCATGATGGACATATGAAAGGCTTATCCTGATTTGTTTGTTTGCTGCTTGGAATTTTGAGGACAAAATTCTTATAAGAGGGGAAGGATGTTACAACCCCAATATTTTGGGTTCATTTGGTGAGAAATATAATTTCTCCTATTAAAGATATTTGAACAAAAAATGATATAAATGAAATTCATTTACAATAGCCTTGATGATTGTGTTGTGGGCTTTATTGGCTATTGGGCCCAAATAACAAGAAAATTCAATTAGTGAATGAATAATTGAATATTTGAGAAAAGAAGAATGTAGAAACCTCTAGAAGGCAAATCCAAAGAGGGATTTCGTGCCTCTTGGGTTCCTTGGGTTCCAAGGAGTCCAAAGTTGCATAAACAGAGCAATAAGAAAAGAAAAGATTAATAAAATATTTCTTTATTAAGAAAGAAATTGAAAATAATGATAAAATGTGGAAAACAAGTGAAAAGAGGTATAATTGAGTTATCCTTTGTGGAATTTCGTATCCCAAGGATTTCTAATGTTAAAGGGAATACCAATGAGGAAAATAAAAGAGAAATAAAGAAATATTCTCAAAAAGAGAATTATTTTAATAAGAAATAAACAAGATAATGGGAAATAATGAAGAATGATGCATTTAGATGCATCTAGAAGGATAATGAGTGTCTAATAAAAAGGATTTCGAAATAATAGAGTGCCTTGGGATCCAAGGAGTCCCAATGAAGAAAGAGGAAAGAGATAATACCAAAATGTCAAAAGAAAAGGATAATGTGATACATTCTTAATGAATTTTGTGAATTTGATAAAAAGAAAGTATTTTCCTATTAAATGAAAATAGAATTTCGTGCCATCAGAATAAAGGGCAAGTTTTAAGAGAATGAAAGAAGTAATTTTCGAAATACTAATATTTAAAGAAAAAGGAATATCTAAGAGATGATGAAGAGAGAGGAGGTTGCTTTTATAATAGGAAAATGAGTTTCCATGTTGGAAAATGACTTGGTTGCTTCATGGGCAAGCAGTCTGGGGCGGGGATACCCTCCCCTATAAAAGGGGAATAGCCCAGGGTCAAGTTCCAAAGAGATCTCACGTCTCCCACTTTCTTCCTCATCTTCTTCATGCTTCCCTACGTTCAAAACCCTAGAAGAGAGGAGCAACTGATCATGGGGCAGCAAGGAGTCCAGGTAGGGGTTTCGATGGAGGTTGGGGATGTCAAGAAGTTAGAACAAGGTCTAGCTAGCATCGCTGTTACCTACACGACGTGCCATGGAAGTGATACGGCTGCACTTGCAGCTGCAAGTTGGAGGTGTTCCCCGACCAACCCAGCTATTCCGACCAAGATATGGGGGTGCCCCAGGTGCGCCAGAGAGAGGTGGAGACGGAGAAGAAGTTTTTGGCGTAGTTAGGGTCCGAATCTGGGAGGGAGAGACGTGCCAAGGGCTGTCCTCGGCGGCTGCTGCTGCTGATCCAAGGTTGAAGACAACCTAGCGACCAGTGGACAAATATACCCCTCCGGGGTATGAAGGGTAGGCACTTACGCAAGGGGCATATGAGTAATTCCGTTATGTTCCAAATCGCGAGAACAGTGTTGCAAGTTAAAGGCTACGTGGCGCCTCCCCAATGGCTCAAGTAAGTGTATTAATGCAAAAATCATAACACCTAATTGGTAGCTCAAATGAGAACATATAATACATGAATTTTGCTCAGAAAAAATGAGGGTAATCTAATAAAAATAAAATTGAAGCCTGATTTTGATTGCAATTCAAAAAGTATATAAAGATGCTATCTTTAATAGTTTAATCAATGAAAAACCCTAACCTTTGATGATTAACGAATTAGAAAGGGTTAAATGAATATATAAAGTTTATATTAACCTGTTAATGATAAAAAGGATCATTAAGATTGAAAAAGATGAACTTTGCATTAATTAGTTTAATTTAGAGTTTGTATGCATAAATAGGCTTTAATGGGCCTTCAAACCCTAATGTGGGTAATTAGTATTACTAATGGCTTTAATTATTCAATTTCATGTATAGAACTGAGTTTTCATGATTATAAGATATTTCAAGTATTAAAGTTCCTAATTTGTGGATAAATACTCTAAATGTAGTAATTAGGATTTTCTTATGAATAAAAGGTGGAATTAAAGACAAATCGAGTTCATATGTGAATTGGACCATAATGAACTATGAATTGATGATAAATGCGTATAATGATCTTGTCATGGATTAAAGGGATAAAAATAATAGTTTTAATGTAAAAGAGGCTTAATGAACTTAATTAATGGTTAACTATTCCTTTAATATGAATTTGAGGGTTAGATGTGGAAATAATTAGGGTTGGCAATCAATTGCATTAAATTAGGGTTTAAAATAGTAAGAGATGAAGGAAAACCCTAATTGCAATAGAAACTCTAAAAGTGAATTAGAAACCCTAGGAAGCGAGCTAGGTTTAATGGATCTTGATGACATGAATAATAAAAAGAGGATTACATGATTATTTCAGGATCTTGTTGAAAATGCTTGCTTGCTTGGATTCTTATTTGCATGGATATTTCTATTCAAATCATCGGATCAGGTATGTGGTTAATTATGAATAACCGCCTTAGTTTCCCAAGGATTTTCGGATGGTTAATCGCATTGAATGCAAATTATCAGTTTGGATGTTCATACTTGCAAACTATAAAGTTACTATTATTATCACATTAATAATAGAAGTATGGATTCTCGCACCTACATGCCACCCTGATGGATGATGCCAAAGGTTAGGCCCAGATGGGTAGACCAATGGACACCTTGAGTGGTGACCCCAGGCACCAAGCTCGGGAATGAGAAGGTGGCCTATGATATTGCATGGCTAGAGGGAACCATGAGTGGTGACCCCAGGCACCAAGCTCAGGATTGAGAAGGTGGCCTTAAGTCATTAACAAGGGAAACCCTAAGGTGGGGATGCCAGGGTTAGGGCAAAAGCGGTGGAGAATGTCATACAGGAAAATGTAAATTGGCTGGTTAATTAACTTGATTGTGATAATTAGATTGTTATCATTATGTGCAAACTTTTGGTTTTCCCCACATACAAGTATATTTCGATATACTGACCGGCATTTTGTTTGTCGGTGTTTTAGGTACAACCCTGAAATGAACAAATGGTAAAGTGACACATTGTGAAAATAAATCATAAAGTGCAAGGAGGATTAGATAGAGTAGATTCAAGCTCTGGATAGATAGATTCCCAAAATTTTTCAAAGGTAAGTAAAGTTTTAATTTTATACCAAATTCCAGTTAGTTAGTAGAATTTCATAATTATTATTGATTATTTGTCGAACCTTTGATCCTGTTAATTGAATAACGGCTCTGGTCTTCAGGTCTCCCTTAATTGGGGGTTATCGGGAGGCAGGATCGTTACATGTACCCATTTATGATTTTTGGTAATAAGTACACTATGAACCTATAATGATGATCAATGCTTCTACACTCATGATAACTACTCATACTATGATGATATATAATGACATGCAAATGGAATACACACAGTTGATATATGGGACCTAAGATCTTGTTAGGTATTAGTTTAGCATTCTTTTATGCTTTTCTTGTCTCATACCTTAGTTGTTGTTTGTGGTTTTATTCATGCATATTTTATGTGATCTATCCTATGGATAAATGCTCAAGTCCTCTTTCATTTGATTTTCTAGCCATTAGGAGTGAGGATTTGGGTAACAAACCATTGTATGAGAAAAGACTACTCCCTCAACATGGTGAGATTAATATCACAAGAAGAGGAAGAGGACGCCATCATGGTCATGATGGTGATGGAAGTGGCATGTCGTGGTGTGTGATAGAGGAATTCCTTCCTTCTTTCTCCTTCAGGTATTAGCCCTGGCTTGTAGTAGAAGCAGGTGGATGGAACACAACTCGAGGAAGAGATCTATTGCCTTGGAGAAGAAGGTCGACGACTTTTGGAGTTGGGGATGAAGGAGATCTTTTGATCTATGTTTGATGTTGATAGGTGTTGACCAGCTAGGTTGATAGAATTATCTAGGTCAATAGGCAATGTCCTACATCTGATATCAGTGGTAGCATTTCTGTGTTTCTATCTCCAAAAAATTTGAGATGAGTTGTACAGCTGTGCTGGGGGCCTATTTATAGGGTTAAGGCTGTCGACCTCTTGTGTTCCCTATTGGTGTCCAGCACTTGTTGTCGATCGATCGGTGTGTCGATCGATCGGTGTGTCTATCGATGGGACTATCGACCTAAAGGTGCTGATGCTTGGACTTGCTATGGTCTTGGAGGTCGACGGGACTATCGACCTTGAGGGTCAACAAGTATGTCAGTCAGTTGTGGTTGTCGATGCGAGTGTTGCTAACATTGTGTCTATGACTTGGTTTCTTATCAGTACCTTGGTCGATGATGTTGTCAAGCGAAGGGGTCACAAAGATGGCGACCTTGGTCATTGGTGAGTCTGAATGTCGTTCATCTTAGATGTCGACCAGGGAGGTCGATATGGTTGTCAAGCATTTAGTGTGTCGAGCAGGGAGGTCGACAATGTTGTCAACCTTATGATTGTTGGATGATTTTGATGTCGACTGGAATGTCGATCGATGGTTCAACTTTAGTCTTGGATGAAATCTTTGTGTATCAATCTACCTTCTCAAAGTGATCAAAATCCAATTTTCTCTACGCCTAGGCAAACTTGTTGCAGAGTGATATAATTCAAAACTTCCAAAGGGAGTCAAGAAAAGTATCAAAATACTACAAATTAGCATAAAAATTTAATTAGATCAAAACAAGGCTATTCTAATGAAAACTAATCTATATGAATGCTAAATTAGACTAAAAATGCAACTCAAAATGGGATGAATATGCATTCATCAATTCCCTAGAAGGGCGAGTTCACAAATCAGTTTAAGGAATTGAGGTTACATGTATGTCACCTAAAGTGTGAAGGATTAAGTATAGAAAACATGAAACCACATACTTTCTTTGAACCCAAGTATGCCATATCTGAGGGACACAAGGAATAGTCACTGAGGAAGTGGATCAAAGTATGTGATCAAGCCGAGAAAGAAAGATCACTAATAGGCCAAGTCGGGAGAGGAAGGCTGATGAAGTAAGGAAGTCATCGTAATGAAAAGTGATCAAGCCGCAATAGGAAGGTCACTGATAGGGCAAGCTGGAAAAAGAATGCCAATATAAGAGGAAGTCATTGCAATGACTAGTGATGAAGCTGGGATAGGAAGGTCATCAATAGGCCAAGCTGGGAAAGGAAGGCTGACTTAAGAGGAAGTCATTGCTATGACTAGTGATCAAGCCAGGATAGGAAGGTCATGAATATGCCAAGATGAGAAAGGAAGGCTGATATGAGAGGAAGTTACTGCAATGACCGGTGACCAAGGCAAGAAAGGAAGGTCGCCAATAGGCCATGCTGAGAAAGGAAGGCTTCCATGGAGACCAAGCTCAGGATGGAAGGTCACCATGAGCCCAATGAAGGGACATAAACTGAATAATGAGTAACCTAAGAGATGAAGGAAATTTAGTTTAAATAATTACATAAGAAAATAATGTGCTCCAAAAATGTTGAATTTATGATCTCTCAATGAAGTCTAGGAAGGGTAGAGCCCTAAGTTAATTCTAAGGTCAAATAGGGATGATTAAAAGTGCATAATACTATGGGGTCAGGAGATGGTCATCCATATTTGCCTAAGGCCCATGGGTTAGGATATTGGCCACCTTGTAATTACACGAGGCCCAAGGGGTAAATGTGAGAGGCACTCCCTAAGTGCATAAGGCCCACCATGCCAGGAGATCACTCCAAAGGTACATGTACCCTCTACAGACTTTGAGGAAATGACTAACGTGAATGAGACATGAGGTGGTAATATAAAAGATACAAGAAGTCATGTATAAGGAAATCATGAAGGAGTGGTGCACAAACTCAAGCGTTAGAAAGGCACTTGACTTCATGAATTTAAGAAATTTTTGGGGCTAAAAGTAATTATGGTTTGGAGTCATTGTTCAAGTGATTCAACCTAAAATGAAAAATTGAAAGATTGTGTGAGTACATCATCTCTAGTCTTGGAATGGGGGTGAACTTTTTATATGGGATGCAATCAAATGCTTATTTCATCTCATTATTAGGGTGGGAGATTGGGTAGACACATGTTATGTTTAAAATTGACATATCCTAAGTTGAGTTTAGTAACATTATCTAGAGGTTTGAGGTGTTACCTCACCCTTATGAGAAAATAAATGAATAATAGGCTGGAAATGTAGGTGAATGGATTGTCACCAAGTGAATTTAAAATCACAAATAAAAATGTAATCACCAAGAGATGATATCATGTAATTATTAAGGATGTGGATATACCTTAAATTTAGTTCAGATACCAATCTTACTAATGATGTGAAAAATTTGCATATCAATAAAAATTGTTAAAGACGATCCAAGAAGGGTTGCTAACCCTGAGGTTTAAAACAAAGTTGAGTTGTCATTCACCTTAACCTTACTTTGTGTGAATTTTGGGGGGAAAATTCCTTTTAACACAAATTTGGTGAATATTGAATTATATAAATATAAGGCTTGAGTTGATAAGTAAATTACTCAAAGGTATTATTGATGGAATAATAAAGTTATCTTTGTGCCAATGAAGTGGCACCCCAGTGGTAAAAGTAATGATGTAAGACTGAGAGGTCATGAGTTCGAACCCAGGCGACGGGATGAATGAATTGCCTATTTAAAAAAAATATCTTTGTGTCATGGGTTCCACCCATAGCCCAAGTGAGGCCCATGAGACTATTTTCTTTAAAAATAGGTCCTTGGGGCATAAATTAAAGAAAAAAAGGAAATTGTGCATCAATAAAGAATAATGGATTTATGGTTTTTAGATAACTAAAATATGAGATAATTATCAAGTTTCCAAAAGAAAATAAGATATGACTGATATGTGATTTTTTAGAAAACTATTGGATTAATTATCTAATCATGAATTGGAAAATAAGTTTGAGGCATAAAACAACAATATCTCAGTCTAATTTTGGTATTCCTGAAGATAATAACAAAACTAAGAGAAATCTAGAATTTGAGACAAAAAAGATTTTCCATGTAGTGTGGGTAAATAATTTAAGGATATACTAAAATAGAAAGTTTCTATTATAGGACTAATCCCAATAAATCCCAAAAATTAGATAAAGGTTGGGAAATTCATTTATGAGTTTCCCTCTAAAGTTCATATGAAAGGATGTTCCTAGAAGTCTATAGAAAATCATGAAGGATGAGGGACCTACTTGAAATAAGTAAACGTTGTTCCCTTATTTGAAGAGAAGAAGAGGACATATAGAAGCATCCCCTTGATACCCAATCTTGCCCAATCCTAGTTGTAGTTATTAGAAGGTATCATTCAAAATTTGGAGTCAATTGGTAGAGAGAAGATAGAGTTATGAATTTTATTGGATTCCCTAAAGTGAATGGTTAATGGACAAATTAATATTATCTATCACTTTTGATGTGACTAGAATCTTAGGGGATAAACTTTCAATTGTTTTGTGGCTTTAGGATTGTCATATCTAGCATGAAGTGGAACCCATACCATCATCTAACTCTATCCAAAATAGAAAAATACGCTACAAATGTGCATGGCCCCTCCGATATCTCTCTCCCCACAGACCAGAACTTCTCATGAAGCCACTCCTAATGTCTTTCGGAGAACCTACCTACCCTAGACTTCCTCCCTTTCCAGTAAGTATTGGGAGAGAACCCTCTCCCACATGTTCAAACTACAACTAGGATGTGGTGTCGGTATCAACACCGAGATATTTGTCCATTAACCATTCACTTTAGGGAATCCAATAAAATGCATAACTCTATCTTCTCTCTACCAATTGACTCCAAATTTTGAATGATACCTTCTAATAACTACAACTAGGATTGGGCAAGATTGGGTATCAAGGGGATGCTTCTATATGTCCTCTTCTTCTCTTCAAATAAGGGAACAACATTTACTTATTACAAGTAGGTCCCTCATCCTTCATGATTTTCTATAAACTTCTAGGAACATCCTTTCATATGAACTTTAGAGGGAAACTCATAAATGAATTTCCCAACCTTTATCTAATTTTTGGGATTTATTGGGATTAGTCCTATAATAGAAACTTTCTATTTTAGTATCTCCTTAAATTATTTACCCACACTACATGGAAAATATTTTTGTCTCAAATTCTAGATTTCTCTTAGTTTTGTTATTATCTTCAGGAATACCAAAATTAGACCGAGATAACTCCTAGTTGTAGTGGGAGAGGGTTCTCCCCCCTCTCCCACTTGTAGCGAAGGTCAGATGGCCAGAAGTATTAAATCAAGAAATTCTTGTCTAGTAGTTTGAACCCAAGTCCCATCATTGGAGAACACCTGAATTCACCATTACGTTGTCTCATGTTGGTGTCAAAAATTTTAAATTTCATGTATGTATGTATGTACATACATTTATATAATGCATAATATATGCAAATAGACATATACATATTTCTTTTTGAAGTGTCTTGTCTTGGAAATGAAAGTTGGATGAGGGAAAATAATAGATTTATGAATGCAAATTTGATGTAAATAACACATTTGAATATGATCTTAATGAAGCACATGTTGATAGGTTTTAAGTATATGTCCATGTCTGTACCTTGTACTAAATTGTAATATGTGGATCCAAACAAACAAACATAGGTCCCTTTCGCTTGATATGGAATTTAACCTTGGTATATGGATTATAGACAAAGTTAAGTACCAAGTCTCAACTTTTAAATGTCTCAATATCATTTTTTGCAAATCTCTATTCATTATATGCTAGTAGAATGTGGTATTACGAAGCCTTAAAACTTATGTCTTCATATAATGTTGAAGAAATCATTTTAGTCTATGACACAAACCAATTTGGAAGTCTATCTTCTTTCAAGACTTGGAGTACAATTTTAACAACCTCACTTTTCATAATACTCCAATTGAGAAGGAACTTAAAGTTGAGAGCCATTACCTAAAATTCCCAAGATTCAGATTTAACCAAATAAAACAAAATAGCAAATATTTTCCATTAATTCAAAAATATTTTTACATGATACAGAATGATGCTTCTCTAGGGAGTTATATGAATTTCAAACATAAGAACTATTCATATCTGAATAAGTATCTAACTAATCCTCCTTTACGTAGATTTATTGTCATCAAAGGATTCCATATCATTCATCACATCTTGATATCTTCACATTTAGCATTTACCTAAAGCGGTCTAAAAAAAAATTTGGATCACTATATTGCTATATTGTGTAGGTGGGGTTCATGCAAAAGTGTGTAAGTACATAACATAATATAATCAATCAATTACTTGCAAATAAGAAATGACAATTTCATTACATATTCTAATCCATACTTGATATGATATCTTGGGCATGATAAATCTTCAATTTAGGCTCATGTGCATCCCCCTTTGATACATGTCATCCTAGGGATCAGAATATGATATCTTACTTTATGTGATACTCATAGTGGCATTATAATTAAATAGAATGTAAATAAACATGCAATAGTGTATTTCATAAATCTTCAAGAAATCCTCAGCAAACTCTGACAACAGATATTTTGAGTAGTCATAATCGTAACCACATACCTAAATGTAGAACCATGCAGACCATGAAATTATACTTGAAGTATCTTAAGAATATCATCCAAACAAATAAGAAAAGATGAATCCCCACACTCAACATTTTATCTGCATGTATGTATATCCTAAAGTGTCACTATCATATTATTCAGAGTAAAACCATACTCGGGTCCTAATCTAAGGTTTAGGGCTGACTCTGGTTTGGATAAGGAATAAGGGTACAAATTCTAATTCCATCACATATTAAACATTAGGTGGAACCCTAATTATTAGATCCATCATATCCTTTCATTATGAACACTTAGAACAAATTAAGTTCATTAAGATCATCACACGTTATGATCTATAGTTTCAAAACCCTAAATCATTACATATGTATGGTTTTCCACATTAGAAACCCTAATTCTACATCATCATTATCATCATTACTTTAGATTCCCATGATATTCAACAAGATCAGATAACAACATAAAAGAAAGGTTTATAATGTTTTCTACTCTTTAATATTCACATCTAGGGTTTCCATGAATTAATCTACATATTAGCCATGTACTTTTTGAACTACAATTTTATTTAGGCTCTAAACCATTTTGCTCATATTTCTCTCATTTTCCTGATTAATTTTCATGTATAACTTGTTTTAATTTGATCATCCTAGAAATTACTACAATTTTTACAAGATAAATAAAAATTGACCAATAAAGAAGCACCATGTAAACAGACAACTCATCATCCATGTTGGTCATGGAGCCGAGCCGATCCAATACGCTTGTGTCACTAAGGCAAGTCACACTCATGTGGCCAACGTAAGGAAAAGGTACAAAAGACCAGAAGGCCCTTACCTTTCTACGTGTGACCCTAGGGACAAGGATGTAAAATCTCTAGTTCTCATCTTCCACCTCAGTTTCTCTTCTTCTCTTGATGCAACGCCATGGGTGGGTCAACTTGATGGTTGATTTCCTTTTGGATGCTCCCACAAGCCTATAACTCATCGGCTTAAGCACCGCCTACCCCGTCGGACCCAGAAAGGGTCTGAGTGTGACTTGAGGTGGTCGAGAATAGCCACCCCACAAAGTGGTTGTCACTGTGTAATAGGGTTGCTGCATAGCTCATGGGTGAGGCACCTAGGGCCTTCTTCATCATTTTCTAGTCTCCATGCCTCCTCGTAGACCTTCTCCAACTCCTTTGGACAAGGAAATCAAATTGTACTGCCTTGATCCATTGAGAAGGTCAAGACCAATCAGAAATGGTAGTGATGAGGTAAGGGGTCTACAAGATGTTCTCTCAAAATATAGATCCACCACTTCTCGTGTGCGACACCCAGGCCTTAAGGAACCATTTTTGTACACTTGGGGTTGCAAGTAAGTCCATCCTCTGTAAGGCCCTAACTTCCTCAATGAAACAAAATTTGGGGAAATCTCAATACTTACTGGAAAGGGAGGAAGTCTAGGGTAGGTAGGTTCTCTGAAAGACATTAGGAGTGGCTTCATGAGAAGTTATGGTCTGTGGGGAGAGAGATATCGAAGGGGCCATGCACATTTGTAGCGTATTTTTCTATTTTGGATAGAGTTAGATGATGGTATGGGTTCCACTTGATGCTAGATATGACAATCCTAAAGCCACAAAACAATTGAAAGTTTATCCCCTAAGATTCTAGTCACATCAAAAGTGATAGATAATATTAATTTGTCCATTAACCATTCACTTTAGGGAATCCAATAAAATTCATAACTCTATCTTCTCTCTACCAATTGACTCCAAATTTTGAATGAGACCTTCTAATAACTACAACTAGGATTGGGCAAGATTGGGTATCAAGGGGATGCTTCTATATGTCCTCTTCTTCTCTTCAAATAAGGGAACAACATTTACTTATTACAAGTAGGTCCCTCATCCTTCATGATTTTCTATAGACTTCATGATTTTTGCTGACATGAGACAACGTAATGGTGAATTCAGGTGTTCTCCAATGATGGGACTTGGGTTCAAACTACTAGACAAGAATTTCTTGATTTAATACTTCTGGCCATCTGACCTTCGCTACAAGTGGGAGAGGGGGGAGAACCCTTTCTCACTTAATCCCATATGTACATACCCAACGGGGGACTAGGTCTAGTTTAGCCATCTCAGGAGCATCTTGGATCTACCGCTTGGGTTAGAGAGAGGAAGAAGGAAGCTTATCATATATATGTTACATATATATACATCCATACATACATACATCAGTTGCCACCTTAATTTACCACCCTACCGGGCGTTCGGCCTCCGCCATGGGCATGGGAGAGGGGGGAATCTTTCTCTCTTAATCCCATACATACATACATACAATAAAAAACACCTGACGAATGTTCCCTAGGTTTATATATGGAGAAATGCCAGCCATCTGCCCAGGCGACAATGTCTATGATGGGGCATCAAACCTCCACTGTCCAACCCACCTCCACCTCTTCCAACAGTCGCCCAACCCCATCCAACCCTATCACTAGCCCATCCACCACTGAGAATGGAGAAAAGACTTGATATGAGGGGTGTCCAAGTTGTTGGACACAAAAAACAGGAGCTGGCGTTGACGCTGCATCGCTAAAGATTGGTGTTGGCGTCGACACAGCATCACAGAGGACTGGTGTTGACACCGACACTTCATCGCAGAAGACTGGTGTTGATACCGACACCACATCCTAGTTGTAGTTTGAACATGTGGGAGAGGGTTCTCTCCCAATACTTACTGGAAAGGGAGGAAGTCTAGGGTAGGTAGGTTCTCCGAAAGACATTAGGAGTGGCTTCATGAGAAGTTATGGTCTGTGGGGAGAGAGATATCGGAGGGGCCATGCACATTTGTAGCATATTTTTCTATTTTGGATAGAGTTAGATGATGGTATGGGTTCCACTTAATGCTAGATATGACAATCCTAAAGCCACATAACAATTGAAAGTAAATGAGAGGGTATGGGTTCCACTTGATGTCCCAAGCATTCTTTTAGAAGAATCCATCAAAGTCGTCTGAACCAGGTGATTTATTGCAGACAATACTCCATAGAGCCTCTTTTATTAATTTCTTGCTCATTTACCTCCCTTGAGAGAATATTATTGTGTGTACCATAGATTTTAAATTTCTAGTTCATTTCTTCATCTTCTATTGGTTCAGAAATTTTTTTGTTATAAATCGAGCTATAGAACTGGATAGCTTGTTCCTCTAGATCTTCCTATTTATTCACCACCCTTCCCTATGCATCAATCAACTCAGAGATGATATTATTTGCCTCCCTCCTTTTAACTTCCAAATGATACAACTTGGTGTTTCTATCACCATCCTCCAGCGACTTCTCCTTACTTCTTTGCTAGACTTTTTTTTCCTCAGCCTTCTTCAGGTCTCCCAACATTCTCTTCAACTCATCATCTTTCTTGATCTGTTCTTCATTGAGTGAATCTGAAAGAAGTAGTTTCCTCACCTCCATGCACTTCTACTCTGTCTCTTCTAGCATGTTAGGAATGTTCACTTCTTCCTTGGCCCATCTCTTCAAATTAGCTTTGGTATTTGCAAGTTTCTTGGAAAAAACAAACATTGGGTTCCCTCTAACCTCAACTTTCCAACTGTCTTTGATGATGTCATAAAATCTTGTCCAATCTTCCCAATAATTTTGGAGTCTGAAAGGCTTTCCTTTTTTGTTTCTTTTCAGAGATATGTACCATTATAGGTGCATGGTCACTCAAATATGATCCTCCTACCTTTACCTGAACACTTGGGAACATTTGTAGCCATACCTCATTCACTAGTGCCTTATCAAGCCTTCTAGCAATCCTATCATTTGGTTTCCTTTCATTGTTCCATGTAATTAAGTCACCACTTGTCATGGGAAGTTCAAACAACTTGGCTTTGTCAATAGGAAGATTAAAAGCATCTCCCCGTTTCTCAATCTGTAGTCTGACATGGTTAAAATTACCAATCACTAACCAGGGAGCCACCATCTGCCTTGACATTGTACCCAAATCAATCCATAATTCCATTCTTTATTTTGCATCATTGTGAGCATAAAATGTTGTCATGCACATATAAAGTCCTGCTATGTTCATGCATTCAACAGTGATATCCTGATCTGACATCCTCCTCCTCATCACCTGCCAAGCATTTGGTTTCCATGCCACACACTCCCTATCTAGATTGGTGTGTTCTAGATTAGACATATGTTTCCACCCTTATGAAAATAGGTGCTTAATGCTACATTTATTCTACTTATGAATTTTGGTTTCAACTAAAGCAACAAGAGAAGTACCACTAGAATTAATCCATTCCCAGATTTCTTTTTACTTGTATCTATCACACCCTCCCTTAATATTCCATAAGAGAATAAACATTACCAGTTTTTGTGATTTCTAGTCCGCCTTGTGGGCTCCTTCTTGTTGGCATTCCTACCATCTTTCTTGTCCTTCTTACTGATGTGTTCCTCCTCTTCTTAGTCAGATTCACTCAAAGTGTCAAAGTTGTTTGATGTGTCAAGGATGGTGCTCATCCCCTGACTCTTGGGAATTCCAGTCTTCTTGTACCCCATCTTCTAATTAGATGACGTAAACTCCCCTTCCTCTTTCTCTTCATGTATATCATTAGTTGTTGTTGTAGCTTCCTTAGGATTCCCCGACTATGATATTTCAGACACCTTGTTATTGCTAATGTCCTCCTTTGTCCCACTATTTAGAGTGTCCACCATTGTTAGTGGATCTACTATTGTTGTTGCTTCTCCACTCATATCCTCCTTATGTATGGCCACCTTTTCTTTCCATACCTTCTTTCCTCTTCCATTATCAGCCTTGTCTTTGTGTTGTTTAGCATCGTTGTCGCAATTATCTTCCCCATGCCCAAAGGCACAACATCTGTTGCACTTGATTGGGACATAGTTAAACTCAACTTTCATAGGGATCATATCCCTACCACGAACATTGAGCCAAACTGTATCCAATATCTCATCTTCGGCTTGCAACTCCACTAAGACTCTCGCTTCTTCCTTCTCCAAGACTCGATCATCAACATGCAACACTTTCCCTACCCTAGCATTTATCATGTTGACTGATCTCCTCATCCAAGATTGTTTGAAAGACTTCAATGTAATCCAAGACGGTATCATCGAGAAGGTATCCCTCTTCAGTTCATCACCTAGCCAGTAGTATTTAGCAACAACCAATTGTAAATCAAACAATCGAGGCCCCAAGTCAAGAATCGTCTTCTTATTAGTAGCATTTGAGAAGTGAACCAGGAAAATCCCTATCTCCCTCGACAACAACTTGAATGACCCCTTCAGTTTCCATTTTCTTTGTATCCATGTTTGAAAGTGCATGTAGTAGGGTCATTTTCCAAAGATATACACCATGACGATGTATTCCCAGATGTTTCGTATATGTTCAAACTCCTTCTGATCAAGGTCAATGTGAACATGTACATCAAACTTCCTTAGTTGGGGGAACTCTTCAACATCCTCCCTTGGTAGCGGCTCCTTTAGGATATGATTCCATGCCCGTTTGGGCAACGCCTTCTATGATACATCGGCATCAACACCAACCTTTTGTGACACAACATCGGCGTCGACACCAACCTTCGGTGACACGGCGTCGGCGTTAGCACCAGTCTTCTAGATGTGGTGTCGGTATCAACACCAGTCTTCTACTATGAAGTGTCAGTGTCAACACCAGTCTTCTGTGATGTGGTGTCATATGAAGTTGGCAGATGGTGCCTAAAATACTTGAAGATAGATCTTTGGGAGGAAAGAAGAACTAGAGCTACAAAATATAAAGTTTTTGAACAATATGAGCTAGAAAATATGTTCCTAAATGGAGCATGTGTGTTTATAAAATCATGCATGGCACACTGTTCACACTGATAAAATACATTGATGGAATCAAGATAGTTCAACTACTTGCTTATGAAAAACCACTAGAGGGGGGTGAATAGGGTTTTAAAGCAACACCATCCTTCATGATTTTTTAGGAGGATCTTGTGTCATATGTCAAATGGTTCCTGGAGGGAGGTAATATGGTGATACATGTGAATCATGCTTTTCTCATCTTGGTACCAAAGAAAAAGATCACTGCATGTCTTACTAATTTTAGACCTATAGCATGTTGTTCTGTGCAGTACAAAATTATAGCAAAAATTCTAGCATCAAGATTAAAGCTCATCCTCTCGTACCATGTTTCTAAAAATCAAGGAGTTTTCATCTCATTAAGGAGTATTAGTGATTGTGCCCTTGTGGCTGGTGAGTTTCTTCTTAACTATAATGTTATGTGAGAAAGCAGGAAAGAATGTCTGAAACTTAATGTGTCCAAGGCTTATGATAGTCTAAGAAGGGATGAATTATGGTAGATTATGCAGCAAATAGGATTCAGAGAAGAGTGGATTAGTTTCATGATACAATGTGTGGCGACAACAAGGCATTTTATCCTTATTAATGGCACATAAGTAGGTCTGTTCAAAGGGTGTAATGGTTTGTGGTAGGGTGACTCTCTTTCTCCCCTTCTTTTCACGATGGTCATGGAATACTTTACACAGAAGCTGAAAAAAGCTTAAGAGAGGAAGGTTATAGAGCCATATACGATGCATGGAATGAAGGTACTAAGCCATCTAATTTTTGTTGATGATGTTCTTGTATTTTTGGAGGCTAAGACTAGGACACTAGAAGAGTTGAAAATTCTACTTAGGGAGTTCGGATAGCATACTAGTATGTGCATAAATGTAAACAAAACCCACCTCTTCTTATCCAAAAATTTTCACCAAAGTGAAGGTAGATTACATGATGCAATGGGAGTGGAGTTTGGTAAGCTTCCCACCAAGTATCTTGGGTTTCCGCTTACTGAAGGGAATCTACAAGTGAAGAACTTTGCTGATTGCATTGATAGAGTTGATGAAATGATAGGAAGATGGCATACACAAAAGATTTCTAAGGCTGAAAGGGCAACATTAATCAAGGCTTCATTGGATGGTCTTCTCATCTTTTGGGTTCATCAAGGAGAAATTTCGGGAGCCGTGCTTGATAGGATAGAAATAAAACTATCTAATTTTCTATGGGTAGGGGGAATATCATCTTATGAGGTATGCTACCAAGGGAGGAAGGAGGTTTGAATTTAAAAGCTCCTAGACACATTGCAAAGTGGGGGAATTTGAGAAGAATAATAAACTATCAAGAAGGTGCCTCAGTGTGGGGGAAGTGGATGAGTGAGAGATATCCACAGGGCCTAGAATTTCATCCAAATACAAGGGAGGGATATTCATGCACAATCAATGTTATGCGGGAGTTATGGAAGCAAACAAAGAATTTATTTGACCCCTATGAAGTTGGCATATGGTGCCCAAAATACTTGAAGATAGATCTTTGGGAGGAAAGAAGAACTAGAGCTACAAAATATAAAGTTTTTGAACAATATGAGCTAGAAAATATGTTCCTAAATGGAGCATGTGTGTTTATAAAATCATGCATGGCACACTGTCCACACTAGATAAAATACATTGATGGAATCAAGATAGTTCAACTACTTGCTTATGAAAAACCACTAGAGGGGGGGGGGTGAATAGGGTTTTAAATATAATTCAATACTTATTTAACTCAAACAACCACAAATGAAAAAGCAAGAAGGAGACAAGGGATATAGAGTGGTTCCAACCTTAGCAAATACTAAGGTAGTTCGTCCACTACCCGGTTGCTTACCCAACTGGGATTTTGAAAGTATTAATTTATTACCTCTTCAAGGATTTTACATAAAATACAATACTTTCTTACACCCCTTTGGACAGCCTTCACTTTGAAGTAGATGCACCAACTTGAGGCAGCCTTCTTGAAGTAACTCCAAGCTCCCCCTTGAAGTAGCCTTCCTCTTTGAAGTAGCCTCCCGTTGCACCAGCCTTCTTGAAGTAGTCCAAAGCCTCCTTCTTCACCAAGAAGATCACAACCCTCTCCAATATGTAGCCTCCAACCCTAGGAGTAGCAAGGAGAGTACAATCATGATGTCTAAGTACTTGTACATTATATATTTGTATAAGTTTTTACAATTGATTACAATTCATGAAAAATACAAGCATTCAAGCATATAGATTTCCCAAAGCTTTATCATCCACCTTATTCCTGCAACACTCAAGTAGCATGTTAGATCAACAAGAATGAAATGTTTTTCATCATCAAAACAAAGGTATTTATAATAATGTCCAATTTAGTCAACAATCTCCCCCTTTTTGAAGATGACAAACATTTCCTAAATATAAAATAAGGAAATATAAAACATGTGAGTTTCATACCTGAAGATTACCTTTTGTAGCCATTCTCATTTTGCAAGTGAATGCTAGCTGAGATATTATGAAACTCATTTTTAATTTTATGTTTTTGATTTTTATATTATTTCTCCCCCTTTTTCATTTCAAAAAGATATCCATGTATATTATGACTTTGTATTTTTCTTTCTTAATTTTATGCTTTGCTCCCCCTTAAAGAGATATTCAAGTAAAATCAAGGGATTAATGCACACCAATTAGTGCTAAATTTAGCCACAATATATTTCTCAATCATTTGTAAAGGATGTTAAGCCTTGAAATTATATGAGTTCCTTCTAATTTCATGGCATATGTGTATTGATTTCTCACCCATTTTACAAGGGATGTTAAGCCCTGAAAATGAAATGAGAATCCTTTAATCTTAGAGTACATGAAAAATGTCTCTAACTAAATGCACGGGATGTTAAGCCCAGATTTGTTTAGAGAATTCCTTTAAGAACAAGGTATATGAAATTTGTAGATTTCTTCATAGCCAAGAGTAAGAAAACTAAGGTCATAACAAGCTTCAAATGATATTTGCAATGTTTTGTAAACTTCTTAATCAAATAATCAAATTTGTTTTTGTGAGCTCCCCCCCTTTTTTTTTGGAGAAGTCAGGTGGCGATTTTATTCATCTTGCCCACCTTGTGCAAGCAAACTCAAACTAGTATTACATATTCTAGAAAATTGTAGCAAATTAAATATGGTCGTACTATGACCATTACATGAGACACCTTCTATACTACTTGGTGTATCATTCGGAAATCTGTGGTAAACACAATTTCCATTTTTGTTTTTAAAATGAAATTTGGCTAGGTAATCAGTGAGGCTATTGCCTTCTCTCTTGCCGAAACATAAGCTGATAGAATGGCGGCTTTTCTTCTGCATTGCCCAAATCTGTCTAGCATACCTGGGGTTATCTTTATAGTCCTCATTGATAACAGTGACAGCCTGCTTGCAATCTGTCTCAATGACAGTATTATCCAAGTTGCAAACTGTACAGATTTTATAGGCTAACTCCAAAGCTTGCAACTCCGCATCAAAAGGAGAATCGGCCTTGATTGATTGACCTATGCCGCCCAACCATTCTCCCTTGTCATTTCTAATCACAGCAGCAATAGCTCCTCGTCGTCCTTTGTATGCTGCATCAGTATTAATTTTCAGAATTCCTTGAGCTGGACACTTCCATCCCGTCAAAGTGGTCCCCCTTTCCTCTTTACTCTCGGACTTCCAAGCTAGAACAGTGAGCTTGACTTCGGTACTGATCATATGGATTTGATTCTGTATCGTGTTTTCTCTCTTCTCGAACACCCAAAGGTTCCTTTGTTTCCAAATGTGCCAGCACGTCACCATGAACAGAATTTGATGATCTTCAGAATGTTTAAGGTTGAGTTTAACCCATTTGTTGAGGTTGACTTCATTCCAGAAACTAGGAGGCACATTCAATTTCAGGACTTCCATCGAAATGGGATGGACTTTGTTGCAGTCACGTAAAGTGTGCAAGATGTCTTCTTCGCTAGTATTACATCTGCTGCAAGTGGCGTCGACGGTCAACTGCCTTCTGTGTCTGCTTTTGTTAGTTAGAATGGCATTGTTCTCCACTAACCATATGAACATTCTTATTCTAGCTGCAACTTTCGACTTCCAAATGATGCTCCACTGACCATCCCATTTTGATTCCCTGTCATCCCTTAGAGCTTTGTAAGCATAGGACACAGTGAATCTTCCTCTCGGGTCTGGACGCCAAATTCTAACATCGGCTCCTCCTTGGGAAGAAGGTGGGAGAATCGAAGTAATTTCAAGCACTATATCATGAGGGAACCAGCAATTCAGGAAACCCAAATCCCACACGCCTTCTAAATTAACCAAACTGCTGACCTACATATCTTCTAAATCCTCAGGAATTTGCTGTTGTGCATGCTCCTTCAGAATTTTTCCACTCGGCAACCATATGTCACTCCAGACATTGGTGGATAGGCCATTTATCGGGCAAATATAAGAATTAGAGGACACGAAATCCTTGTTAAGAATCAGCGATCGAGCTACTCCAGAAAGGTGTGCATTGGTGGCTCCCCCTTAATCTTATGATTAAATCAATTTAAAGCTTCTAAGATCACAAATGATTTTTAAATTTTGATTTAGATCTTTATCAAAAGTATATTTTGAGTCAAGATACTAAGATTAAGTACAATAAAATGATGTACAAATAAGCATTTTGTCAAGGCTTATTTTAGTTTGACCTTGACTTCGACCATAGCGCCCCTTGGTCAACTTTGATTTCAACTAAGAGGCAGTTTCTTGCGTATAGTTTAAATATTCATGTCTGCAGGTAGTTAGATTTGAAGCATTTTGATAGATTTCTAGTATAAGAATCCGTATAAGCTTTACTGCGAGTATCAAATCCCATTTACCCTTGTTTTTAGATAATATACTTTAGAAGCTTTTTTCCTTGTACCCTTGCTTTTGATTTCTTAAAACAAATGGATAAAACATTAAAATTTTGTTTTAAGAAACACTGTTACAGTAATCATTTTCTTTTTTATCAAGATGCTTTATGTCATAGAGTTTTACTGTTTTAGATAAATTACTGAAATATAATGATCATGGCACAATATAAAGGTAGAACCATATACATAGTACAATGATCAACATATAAATGCAATAATTATGATCATTTAAACTAAATTTCAACACACATGGTTTCGGTATAGATATTCCAAGGAGTACTTTAGGAAAGAACAATAATTTTCTTTGCTAAAACCCATTCATAATTTTGAGCCAAAACATGTAGAAGATAATACCAAAATAATCTCATTCATGCTTTCAATTTTTGAAGACAAGCTAATAAAATTTTTCAATCAATGAATGAGGTTAGTTCAAGATTAGTCTTCTTATAACACCTTTGCAAATGATTAATATGTCTTATTTCAAAAATTGTCTTCCATGGTTTTATTTTGATTTGCATCAATAACAAATTTATTGCAAGCTAGGTTAATTGAAGAAAAGTTCAGCAGATTTATTTCAGACTTGACAACAAAAACCTGCTCGGTCGACCATTTCTCGACTAACAGTTCTTCTCAGTCCGACAGTGTCTCGACCGAGAAAAGTTCTGCACTTTTTCATAACTATTTTCAGTAATTGTTTCCAAGTAAAAACAAAGTCCATTTTCAATTCAATAATGTAATTTGAAAATTTTAGCTTGGTTGAGATAGAGCATATGAATATCAAAGTAATATTTAGATCGAATCTCAACGAATTATATTTTAAGTCTTTATGCTTTGAAAACTTTAATTAAGGCAAACTTTTGTCATTGCTGATTCAAAAGAATTGTATATTTTCAAGTTAGAAGTTTTAGATACTTGAATTAATTTGTTAACCCATTATGTTAAGTTGAGATATACATAGAAATATGCAACTAGAGTCCTTGGTCATATCTCAACTTAATTTTGTTCATTTAGTTTGGGGGATTTGGAACCCATACTAACTCGACATCCTTTTTCTTATAAGGACATGAAAAAGAATAGTGTCCAAGGCGCAAGCAGTAATGACAACATATAGAATCAATCTCATATCTCTTTCTATGATTATGTTCTAGGTTGTTCTTGGGTACATATGTATTTGTGCCTTTAGGTACATACATAGATTGACTCTTTGGCACTTGTGTTCTTCCCCAACTAGGTTTTTGATAAGATTTTCTTTTAGGCTTGTAACTTAGTCCTCTCCTTCCAATTTGATGGTAAGAATTATTTAAGATTTTATCAAGAGTATCATTGTTGCTCAAACTACTAACTTTTTGTTGCAACTTAACAATCTCATCCATTCTTTTGTTTATGTACAACTTTGCTTGATCTAGATTAGATAACAAGGAATCTCTTTCTTTCACGATAGTATCATAATCTAGATGTGTACACAAGACGGGTTGTTTTTGAAGATCATTTACTTGAGTTTGCAAGTTTATCTTTTCTAGAGAAAGAAGATTGCAATCTGCTTCTATTGAATTTAGCTTAATATTATGATCTTTAATGAACTTTTTAAGATTTTCATTTTTAGATGTAAGAGCAATAAGTGTAGCATGTAATTCATTATTTTTCTTTATTTGATTTCTTTAATTTCTTTTTTCACTCAATATATTTTTCATGCATTTCTTGAAGACTAGCAATTAAATCTTCTTTAGGTAAATCGAGAAGGCTTACCTCTTCTTCTTCTTCACTTGTTGTAGCAATAAGGCAATCTTTGTGCTCATCTTCCTTCTTTGATCTCCATGGGCAACTAGGTGTTGTGTGGCTTGTTCCTAAGCACCAATTACAACTAGTTGTAGGTTGGTCCAAGCTGCTCCTTTGCTTGCGGTTGTAGGCACCACCACCCTTCATACTTCAAGACTCGATTAGAGCTCCTTGAAGCCTGCTCTAATACCAATTGAAAAACCACTAGAGTGGGGGTGAATAGGGTTTTAAAGATAATTCAATACTTATTTAACTCAAACAACCACAAATGAAAAAGCAAGAAGGAGACAAGGGATATAGAGTGGTTCCAACCTTAGCAAATACTAAGGTAGTCAGTCCACTACCCGGTTGCTTACCCAACCAGGATTTTGAAAGTATTCATTTTATTACCTCTTCAAGGATTTTACATAAAATACAATACTTTCTTACACCCCTTTGGACAACCTTCACTTTGAAGTAGATGCACCAACTTGAGGCAGCCTTCTTGAAGTAACTCCAAGCTCCCCCTTGAAGTAGCCTTCCTCTTTGAAGTAGCCTTCCTCTTTGAAGTAGCCTCCCATTGCACCGGCCTTCTTGAAGTAGTCCAAAGCCTCCTTCTTCACCAAGAAGATCACGACCCTCTCCAATCTGCAACCTCCAACCCTAGGAGTAGCAAGGAGAGTACAAGCAATAAGAGTGAACAAGAAAGGAAAAGGAAATTACACTTAACCTTTGAAGCACAAGGCTTGATTTGCCTATATCAAGCGTGTAGATCTCCTAACCAATGTATATGGAAGTGGGATTGTTGTGGATAGGAGATACTAGCCAATAGGACCCGAAATTAGAGCAAGGAGAAGAGTAGCCAATTGCAAGTATTGCTCAATTGCTCAAAATAGGTTGCTAATGCAAGTGTATGCTCAAGGATTGCTCAAGTGTATCATGGATGTTTTTAGGTGTCCTAAGGCATGTCCTATTTATAGGAATGACCTATAAGTGCTTAAGGACGTTCTAGACACTTTCTAGGGGGTTCTAAGTGCTTAACTAGCCATTAGGTGCACTTTAGTTGCTTTAGCAACGGCTAGTTAATTAATTCTGCAAGTGCTGTCAGAACCAATCTCGGTCGAGGAATTATCGACTGAGATACCTACTCGGTCGAGGGTTTGTCGACCGACAGACTCCCTGGAGAAAGTGTTTGCAACGTTCATCTCCAACTGCCAACTACCTTGTCAGTTGTGTCTAACGGCTACTTGGGTCTTTCTCGGTCGAGAAGTTTGTCGACCGAGAGTGTCTCGGTCAAGGATTTTGTCGACCGAGATTGACCCTGTTTCAATGTTTCAAATAAAGTACTAAGTGTATGTATGAGTGTGCATATGTGACACTATTGAAGGGGATGAACTATCTAAGTGTAGTGATTGGCTAGGGAAGATCTAACGCTTGATTTACATGATGTCTAAGTACTTGTACATTATATATTTGTAGAAGTTTTTACAATTGATTACAATTCATGAAAAATACAAGCATTCAAGCATATAGATTTCCCAAAGCTTTGTCATCCACCTTATTCCTGCAACACTCAAGTAGCACGTCAGATCAACAAGAATGAAATGTTTGTCATCATCAAAACAAAGGGATTTATAATAATGTCCAATTTAGTCAACAACTTATTGTGTAATGAGGAGGAGGAGTCCCATAACCACTTGACAGGTTCCTGCAAATTCATGAAGGAAGTATGGAGCTTGACTTTCAAGGAGTTCAAATTGCAAATACCATTAAAGGATGATGCAAAACAAATGATAAAGATCTACGGAACCAAGGATCTGAATAGAATGTTGTTTTCTGCACTTTGTTTTCATATATGGAATGAACATAATGGTAGAAAGCATGGGAGTTTATCTTAAAAATTTGTAAATGTGTCAAGCGTAAGCTACACATTATATAGAGATGTCTGAGTTGTATGCATTGATGGGGTCTAGCATTAGGCTACACGTAATATTTGACCTCCTACTATTAGAGGAGGGGTCGAAATATATTTACCTAATTCTGATACATACATACATACATACATACATACATATATATATATATACACCTCCTGGGTGTTCAGACTTCGCCACAGGTGTGGGTGAGGGGGGAGAAATCTTTCTCTCTTAATCCCATACATACATACATACATGTATACATGCATGCGTCGATAAGGACTGGCTCAAGTGGTCAAGCATGGTGTCCCCTAACAAAGGGATCTGGGTTCAAATCCCAACTGCCACCTTGGTTTATCACCCTCCCAGACATTCGACCTCTATCACGGGGATGGGAGAGGGGGATGGACTGCCTCTCTTAATCCCATACATACATACATACATACATGCTGACAAAGAGTGGCTCAAGTGGGCAAGCACGGTGTCTCCTAACAAAGGGACCATGGTTCGAATCCTAGTTTCTACCTTGATTTACCACCCTCACAGGCATTGGGCTTCCACCATGGGCATCAGAGAGAGGGAGAGAATGCCTCTCTTAATCCCATACATACATACATTCATACATGCATGCATGCATGCATAAATACATGCATATATGCACACAAACCCACACACACTTACACACAGAGACACACACACAATCACACACACACATACATATAGAGACACAAACCTTTACGGATGAATATGGTACTAGCAAGAGATGTAAGATAGAGAAAGCAAGGTGACAATAGGGTTGGGGCAGACAACAAATATTTCTATAAGCTTGTAAAATAAATTTTTTTGAACTATTAAAACAAATTATTTATTTGATTGAATTAAAAGATGATATTTGTAACATCCTAAAAATGGTACTTAATTATATAAAAATATGGTCTTTGGATAACCTTTGCGGAAATAAACTCAACTTGAAATATGAACAAATATAAAACATTCATCAATTGACTCTTTCCACCCTTATGATGGATACAATCTAGTAAAAGTGTCACTTTATCGATTAAGACTCATTTTGGAATACAAATAGGTAATCCATAGTCATACTTTGGTTGTTACATTATCCAGAAAACTTACGACTAATATTAAACTAGCATCCAATTTCAAAAATATTTGAAAATCTTGTGACTAAAGAAACAAAATGCAACTAATATCCCTTTCTCTCTCTCTCTTTTAAATACCTTGCATTAGAATTATGGAAAATTTACAATCAAAACACCCACAATCTCCCCCTAAACATTCTACAATAGATAAAGAGATGAACTTACTCATTAATTATAATAAACTAATTAGTGTTTTACTAGAGTATGGTATTAAAATTTGTTACTCAAAACTAAAATCCAATCACATAATAGTAATAATGTGCATATAAATATTGACTAACAATCATCATTTTAAATTAACTAGATCGTGCTTCATGCCTAAACATAAAATTCAAATAAAAATGATAGAAAACCTAATTGAATACCTAACATTTAACAATATAAATGTCTTCTTTTATTTGGAGCATTGGATTTTCCTATCCTACAACATGTTAGGTTTTCCTATTTTCTTTTGCTTCCTCAAATTTCTTTTGTTTTAATTGGGTTTTCCCCTATCTGTATAGTCTCAAAATTTCCTTCTTTATGAGTTGTATAATTGGGCCCTTGAGTTTTCATATGTTGCATGAAAATATCACAAGGAGAGTGTACAATAACCCCTCTCTTCCACCTTGCATATCTCTCTCTAATTCCTTCCTTTTCAACATTTTATCCTCCATTGTCTTTGAGAGATCATTCCACACAAAAAATCCTATGTTTCAATGTCTATTCTAAAATCCCACCTCATTCACTTATACACCATTTACTCTTCTATTCTCCAAAACTAAATCCCATATAAAAATAACTACCCAAGAAAGACCCCCACACCTTGAACAAACCTCCTCCACCCTCAGTTTCTCCCAGTCCAATTGGATCATCTATGAAGAGCCTCACCTTCTTGGACATCATTGGCGAATCTAGACCACCATATATGTTCATACCAATCCACTTATTTATGTGTGATAAGGTTCCATGACCCTTAGTCATTATTTTTTCCATGACACTCACAACTTTTATTCTACTGACAACCCAAACTCCACTTTAGTTATCCTCTAGAAACTTGTTTGTAGTTGGTCTTATCATTCTCAACCCTCACTAAAATATGTGACCATAGATCCCATAGAAGATTTTCATGGCTTCAACTACGTGCTTTTCACAAAAAAACTAGACTTCCCCCTTTTTCTTCTTCATCTCCTCATACCTGCCATATCCAGATAATTTTGACCCTTCTATCCTTAAAAACCATTTGGTTTCTTTGTTTTCTTTACTTGATACTTTTAGGTAGATTCCACACATCAATTCGGTGAAATATATGATTTGCTTTCTCCCTTATTTGTACTTATGCCTCCATGGAAAGATATCATTCCCTTGGTCCCTCTCAGCTCGCATTCCAATCCTGGGATTGTTGAATCTAATGTAGTGCCATGAACATGAAGACTATTCCTTTTCTTTTTGATATGAAATTTGTTTGGTTTTTTCTAAAAAAACTAATATTTCAAACTCTTGTGTTAAACAGTTAATCATGTTGATTGAGTACAATCTCAAATGTGTTTACTAATACCAATAGCATTTTTAATCCACACAATGCTTTATTGGGTATTACTAATCCTTTATAGGTCTTTTATCCATGAAAATTATGAATAAACTTGGGTCCCAAGGCCACACAATCATCTCTAAATGGTCCACCACAACAAGCAAGGATCACGAACCAACCAATCTAGAAAAATAAAATTTTGATTTACATGTTTAGTGATTGGTGATTTTTTCTAATATATTTTATCAATGGTATAATGGTAAAAGAAAGTACACTAAATAAAAGTAATTGAAAATAATGTTCTAAATCCAATAAAAATAGAGTAAGTGCCAACCAACTACCAAAATCTGATTTCCATAAAAGTTTTATAGTGTACATATGATAATGATTAAGGGATGAGTTCAAAAGATTCAAATCCTACTTCAACAACCTAGAAAATTAATAATCCACCCTAGTGATCCTAATAAAAACCCTTCTTCTTACTAACTTGGTATTGTAATATGAAATAAAATTAGGGTACCTAAAACTGTATGATAATATATAGAAAGGTAAGAATAACAATTTATATAAACACAAATAATAGAGATATGAAAATACTGATCTAATAAATTGGTAGTACACCTAATAGTAACCTTGCAAACCTAGATGCATCCTACAACTCAAGAACACATATTCATAACTTTCTAATGCAACATCCATCTAATGAGTACATTTCTAATTATGTTGTATTGAGAAACCAAAGATAATGCAAATTAATGATATTCACTAATAATGTAGAACACCATGATACTAAATGATCTCAAAATAATTTTTTACCCAAACTTCCCTAAAAACCCTAATACCTAAGTCAAAACCGTAACTCTAAAAGCTAAACCATCAATATACCTTAATCGGGATATTGAGACAAAATAAGTTTTTAATGGAAGTGTTAATGTTACAAGAATTTCAAATTGTTGGACCATGAAGTAGTAGAAACCTGATCATGTTGAGGTAAGTAGGTGTATACATTGATTATTAATATGTGTTTTGTCAATGTATATTGAAATGTATGATTTTGTTTTGTAAAGTGATAGTGAATGCTTATGTCTCTTTTTATGACTAGTCTCTTAATATTATAAAAAGGAAATTCAAATCTTATCTCGTGACTAGTAATTTTATTTTTCAAGTGGATTAACCACCATGTTCACATAAATGGCTAATGTGGGAAGTATTCTACTATATGTCTAGAAATCAAGTAAAAGATATTATTTAATTATTCCTCAAGCAATGTGTGTATTGCTCATCCTTATGTTCACTTTGAGCCTTATGATGCCTTATATTGAACCTTAGCATGCCTTACAGTTAGCATAAACCAACGTTATGAGCTATGTGGGAGCATTATGGTTCTAGTTGAGACTTTATAGAATTTATGTTAACCTAAATAGGACAATTAATCGATCAAGATAGCTATTGTTATTAATAAATATTATGAATAGAAATTTTATTACACTTCATGATTTTACTTCCTATATTCATGTATAGAATGGTTTTTTTATTATTAAGTGAATTCCACTTACTAACATGTTTCTTATTGATTTGCATGTCTTGGGGTGTGATGTATTCACATTAGGAGGAATCGACTAT
This sequence comes from Alisma plantago-aquatica, assembly GCA_963693085.1. Taxonomy (NCBI): domain Eukaryota; kingdom Viridiplantae; phylum Streptophyta; class Magnoliopsida; order Alismatales; family Alismataceae; genus Alisma; species Alisma plantago-aquatica. Next base: position 1,004,561,114 of record OY856409.1, read on the forward strand.
TGAGATCACAACTCAAGTAATGAAGACATAAGTGGTCTGGTGGGGTACCTTATATATATTAGGAATGATTAGGTTATTCCTTTCAATAATTTGGGCCCTTACCTAACTTATATATCAGATTCCCTTTTGTGAAAACTTTTAGAATGAGAAGTATGTATTTTATCTTATTTATGTTTATATCAACAATATTTTTTGCCATGGTTTCCATGTCTGTGACACTTTGTTGATAATGTAGATGGAATTGGTGCTTCTTCTCATGCATATTTTGTGTTGAAAAATCAGGAGTGTTACAACATGGTATTAAAGCATGTATATTGTTTCCCAACATACATATTCTCAAATTCTCAAATAGTTTTGTGTCTTTAGATATGTCCCCAAAGATTAGATTTGGGGACAAAGGGAAAGCTCTCATCAACTCTAGGGATGAATCTACCTCTCTCCATCAGTCTCAGTCAGAAGGGAAGCCTCGTGTCCCCTTCGACATCATGGAGAGGGTGCTTTCCACTACCATACAAAAGGGTGGTCAAAGTGTTACACATGACAACCCAAAGGTCAACCCTGAGCTTTTCCCTAATGTAATTTTTAAAGGTCAAGCTGGAGCCTTTGCCGGGTGAGGAGGATATGGATGTTGTGGGCCTATATGAAGTTCTAACATGAAGCATGAAAGACTTCCTTTTTTATCTTGAATACCTAGAACACTCTAGGACCCACTTTGAAACCCACATGCTTTAGGGTACACATATCTGGTGGTAGAACCTCATCCATACAAGTGAGCCTCATGAACCCCCTCTAGCTAGAGTTCAATTTATAGTGGTGTTCTAAAACCACCATGTATCATATGTGATGATTACAAATAAGGAGAAACAATTCCCAAATCTTACACAAAGTGGCATTTTGATCACTCAATATACAATAATATTCACAGTTTAAAAAATGCATGGTATGTACTCATAGAGTTGAGTCAATCCAAGAGTTTATTAAAGGTTCAAATCCTTATCTAAATTTTACCTTGTATGGGATAGGCACCATAACCCTCCATGAAGCTCTAAATACCGCCCCAAAACTTGAATACAATCTTTGATGGGCATGTATGAAAGAGGTTTCTCAATGAAACAACCACCACATATGAGAAAAAACCATAATGACCCAAACCAAGGAAAGCTTCATAGGAATCTTATCCCATGATATTTCATTCCAAGTACAAAAAACCCCAATTTGACAATTATGACTTGAAATTAGACTTTGTTTCTACTATGAAGGTGAAGGTCATTTCAAAGATTACTACCACAAGATTACTATGATATTGATATAAGAAAGAACCCTAATTATACACCTAGATAAAAGAGGTAAGCTAGGATTTTCATATACTAGAACATGAGAAAGAAGATAATTATGAGGAATGTCTGACCTAGTCTTTGGTTCAACCAAAAACTAATTTTGGTTCTTGTTTTTTACCATAAATATTTTAGCATATCAAAAGTTTCACACTTTGGGGTTTGACTATAACACATTAAACCCTAGACCCTCCATGGTAAAACAATTAATATTACAAGATTAGTGTGGTAGGAGTTTTGCATGGAAGTCCAGTACAAACTAAAATTAAAGAAACTAATGAAGTGATATTGCCTTGTTGAGACATGAAAGTTTTGAGGACTTTTTTAAAGTTGGTTACTATTGTAACTTACCATAAATCTAATACTAAGTTTTGGCTAACCTATGGGAGAAATAAGCACCACTTCAAACCCAAAGTGGAAGAACACTTAATTTATGAATCTACTTACTCATGTCATGCATTTAAACCATGAAGGGATCATTATCATAAAAATTGATTTCAAAATGGGGGAGCACATACTCTTCCCCTATTCTATGAATCACACAACTCTCTTTACTACGTGAGACTCGAGATATAAATTGAGCTGCCAAAGAGCCACCTTTGAACAAATTATGTTTTAGATAGTACATGTTTCCACAAAATTAATTCCTAATTTCACACAAGGGTTCTAATTTTAATGATGTGTGGTTAGGAATTCATTTTCTCTCTTTCATTTATCTTTTCCTCGAGAATACTTTAGATCATGATATAGATTTTTTGGCAAGAATTCCCATAATCTCTCCCACAATATTCTACAATAGGTAAATAATGTTACCGTTGGATCAAAGATTCCTAGTTAATCAATTACATCTAACTAAATTGAATTGTATACATGTAGAAACTATTGTCTTTACATTTTCTCAAAATAAAAACATGAACCCATAAAAATAATATTCTATGTACAAAGATCACTTAATGCTATTGACATTACTTTCACATTTTCTCTTCTAGATGAATTAAAATTAGAAATGATGGAAGAAAATATTGAAATTGAAATACTATCATTTCCTTGATTAAATCCAATCCACGATATCCAAAGGGGGTAAAGTCTACATGGAAACTATACCCATAATCAATCATGATACAAGTTCCCTAGAAAATATTGACTTTGTGAGCGAGTATGAGTGTCTTTCCTAAGGAGATCCATGCGCTACCAAATCATGATAATGAATTCTCTATTGAGTTAGAACAGAGTACCATGACCATTTCTCAACACCCTAACATAGTTACACGAATTTATAGACAAGGTTTCATCCATGCATGTGAACACATGTTCCCTTTGTTAATAAAAAGGAAGAATTTGTTCACATTTGCATTAACTATTGTATGATAATCCAAGGTACTATAAAAATAAATTGTGAAAAAGTGGAACAAACCTATTAATTACTCAATTTACTTTGTGCCTTTTGTTATATTCAACGAATACACTTTATCATTAAATAACTACTAGACTCTCAATTTGGAGAAATCATCGATATTGGCAATTATTTAAATAATATGCCTTTTCAATGAAAGATATATTAAAGAATTTATTTGAGGGTTCAACCACATGTATTTTGACCATTCTTTTGGTCAAGATGTAGACTACTTAGATATGAATCAATGCAAAAATTTAGAAGCACTGACAGTTATTGTTTAGAAGATATTTTTTTAAAACTAGAGTAAAATTTCTTAAGTAAGTGATTGTTGTCATTTAATGTGAGATACTTAATGTTTTCCCCGATGTTTCTAATCTAGGTGTGCCCCTATAATTGTAGGGTGTACACCAGACATTCTGTGCAAATCTAATGGCCACATGGTTTTCTTCAACCTTGCGCCAAAGATGGAAACAAGGCAATATAGCCCATTTTGTCCTCTCTCTCTTGACCACATCTCTCCTTCATTCTTGTTGATTATTCTTCCATTAATTTTCCCTCATCATTACAAACATGTTCAAACCTAAAATGGGAAATTCTAATGCTAAAATCTCTATTTTGTGGGGGTACCACCATTACTTCTCACCATGGAAACCTCCCAACTAAAAAACTCTAGATCTACCCCTCTCAATCGATAAAAATAATGCCAATGAGTTTGAAACTCCACCCTCAACCCATGACCACATGTTCCACATATAAGCAACCCAAAACCCTCTTTTTCTTCCTCACTATCTTCACCCTACTCTATGACACCACCTTCATGTTGCCCTCAGCCTGAAGCACCACCACCATCCTCGACTCCACCTCTGGGTTCATGGGACCAAGGTAGTCTTTTTTGGCTGCTACTTAGCCCTCAACAAAGCCTCAACCTTGCTTATACACTCCTCACTAGCCGAGCACCACCACGATGTGTTGATCTCACACACACCAGGGCATGGGTGAGTTTCATCCCTAGGTGTGGGTGCATGTGATTTGCCACTGCAAGACCCATTATGGCTGCTCTACAAATTTGACTATAGTCAAGCCCAAGCAGTGAGCTAGCACGTGCCTAACAACAATGACAACCCCTTGATCTAGCCATCTCAACCAACATTAGGACATATATCTTGGTAAGTGGCCCACTCACATGTAATCTCAATGAAAATCAAGATTCACCCTATTTTACTTTAATCATAGATCATGTTAGGATGATCAAATTATGCAAAAAAAACTAGTCAATTTTCTTCAAAAAGTTATGTGGAATCCCATGTGACTATAACTAAGACCTAATTCTCATGCCTATTCTAAAATGTTCCTCAAATATGATCATTTGTGATGTTTAAAAAACCAATTGACTCTTTTATCCAGTCTTGGTCTATCTATAATGAACCCTAATTGAATCAGAGATTGAATATCACATTTGAAATTATTATTTAAAACTTTGATGATGGAACCCTTGTGAACTTGAAATTATGATGAAATGTTGAAAGCTCACTAGATAATCCATATTATGACCAAGTGAGTCATTCATCCACTTATGCATACCTAAAAATTGATATTGATGAAAAATCTAAAAAAAGGGATAGTTTCATTAGTTTAGGATGAATGATTGTCATTAGGGTTAGAGAACAACAAAAAGATCATCATAAGGATCAAAATGGAACAAAGTATCTGAAACTTTTAATTTTAGAAACCCTATTTCTTGAACACCAATCCTAACTTTGTGATCTACTAAACATTGATCAGGATCTCGAGCCTCTGAACTGATCCACCCTTGGATCTTGTGGCTCAAATTTCAACAGTGGTACATGTATTGTCCTCTTGACGTGTTTGTTGTATTTCACTATACCCTTATGTACTCTTTTTGAAAAAATTGTCTATTTATGTGAATGATCTACTCTATTTCCCATGAACAATCTTCTATTTTTCTAGATATGTATGTTTATGAATCTTAAAACATAAAACAAGAAAAAACTTCCATTTATTCTTGATGACTACCCTTGTTGTAGAAGTGTCTATGGTTCACACTTCATTTAAGAAGTAGCTAGTATCACCCTTCTTGTAAAAGTGGATAAGGTTTTCTCTTCATTAAGAAGTAGCCATTTACTTGTGACACATTGGATTGCCCTTCAATTTGGAAATGGCCAAAACTTATCTTAAGACTTGTTGATTAAAATGGAAGAAAGTGTGATAAAATATGAAGTTTTCCAATGACTTAATTTTGAATCAATTTTTATATCTATGTTGTAAGTACCACCAAGTTGTCAATTATCTTTTTACACTCTCTCTCGCACACACACACAGATATATATATATATATATATATATATATAGGATGTTCATTCGTTACCCACGCAGGTAGCCATATTTTCGCTACCCGGTGGAGTAACTCGGGGTTAAAAGAGTAACTATATGGTACACTGGAGTAACTCTTCTGAATCAAAAGAGTAACTATATGGTACACTGGAGTAACTCTTCTGAATCAAAAGAGTAACTGTATTGATATATAGAGTAACTCTAAGAGCAAAAGAGTAATTGCGCATAAAATATACATTCAGTAAATATATGGACGGGTTTTTTTTATTTTGGGGGTGCAAATGATATTATTTTTGGATCAAATTTTTTGGGGAGCTAGATAAAATGCTCCTCTACAATTGCGAAAAAAATAAAAATAAAAATATCAGGAAGTGTGCGCGGGTAGCTACCCACGTGGATATTAAAGATGAGCCCATATATATATATATATATATATATATATATATATAAACATACATACATACATACATATATATATATACATATAGGCCGACAAGGAGTGCCTCAAGTGGTCAAGCACGGTGTCCCCTAACAAAGGGACCCGGGTTTGAATCCCAGTTGCAGCCTTGATTTACCACCCTCCTGGGCATTCGACCTCTGCCACAGGCATGGGAGAGGGGGGGAGAAATCTTTCTCTCTTAATCCCATACACACACACAGATATATATATATATATATATATATATATATATATATATATATATATATATATATATATATATATATATATATATATATGTGTGTGTGTGTGTGTGTGTGTGTGTGTGTGTATCACTATTTCATGTTTTTCTTAAATTGTACACAATTCTTGTGCATTGGTTTTGGGTCTTGATTTTAGGTTTATGATGACAAATTGTCAAGATATTCTTCGACTTATCTAAATAACTTGAGAACTCTGATCAAACTTCACAGACAAGAACTTCATGGGTTATATTACTTCTTTGGGATCCAGTATCTATAATTTAGTTTCAATTTATATATCTTTTATATTATGTTGCCTTTTGGCCCCTTTTTAAACCTTTTGGTTAAAAATGATTAGACAAATATTATTTTCTTTATACATATGCTTGTATGTGATTCCTTATGGCTACACTGGGACAAATTCTTGAATCCCCTTAACACTTCCCAACTAGGAAGTGGGATTGGGATTAGGTTAAAAGTGGATATGCAACACTTGGTATCATATCCAACGCTCTCCTATAAATTAATGAAGATATATTTCCAATCTCTTGAACCAATGAAACCCTAAAAGTCCACAATGATGAAAATCAAGGTGCTAGGCTTAGGGTTCTAAATAGTAATAATCCCCTTATTTTTCTCATAATGGTGGATGAGGTTCCCTACTCTACTTGTCATTAATTTATCCAAAGATAAACCTAAAGGTTCTGATTTTAAACCTTAGAGACTCTTTCTTCACCTCATCTTTTTCTCTTAGAATACCCTAAAACTACCTATTAGATTGAAGTAGGGTGACTCCTCATATCTTCTCTTCTTGCTAGGAATATTGACTTGATCTATAGTCTCCCGATTTTGGTTAGTATGGGAAATAACAAAAACTTGAATAATTTTGGAAATCTTGACCAAGATGGTCTGACTTTTGACTCGAACTATATGCTGAGAATAAAAGGTACTCTTTGAATAATACAACCTTGGTATACATGAAGGGAACTCGAGATTCTTTGGTATGATGGTATACTCCAAGTGAGAATACCTATGCATAATCTGTTGTAGTTGAAAGGACCATGTTGACCATGATGCCTTTCAAGTAAACTCAATTTTCAAAATTTTGTGAGATATTAGTCATGGATCTCATCTTAGGATGGACTAGTTGTTGAAGAGAAAAAAATGATATATCCATTACCTAGGTATCCCTAAGCTCATCTTTGAGAAGATGAATTGAAATCATGATATTTGGATATTATCTAAAAGTACATCCTTTTCATTTTTTGGATATGAGAAAGTGATAACTTCTTGCAATTTGATCCCTTTGACCCAAAAACCAAATCTTGAAATCTTGATATGATGATAATCATAAGTACGGTAACGTTGAGTATATGCACTTGTTAATTTCCTAAAAATGACCTAGGTCTAGATCATTCATCCAACTTAATATACTTGATGAAGAAATCAATAATCAAATCTAAGAATATCACTAGATTGTTTTCAATGGATGAATGAGCACATCAAGGGTCTAACTGGAATTAAAACCCTAACTTGAATGGTTAGGCCCATGATATTTGATATCAAAATATTGATTCTTGAATATGTAAATTTTTTTTATCAGGATCCGACTTGGAACATGACTTTACACTTGAGTCAGAGAGGTATATCTTGTCGATCTACAAACACATCATCCAAATTTTTTGAACTGTGATTCTACACTTGAATCAAAGTAAAAATTGGACTTGTGTCCCTAGCCTCAGAGCTTAAAATATTTTTTAAATTTAAATTGAGAATCTTGGATGAATAAGTATGATGTTGATAATGATTTCACTTTTTAAGGGGTTAATACACTAACATTAAAGAATTGAACCCATAATGTTCAATATTGACCCTTAATCATGATTCTTACCTGATATTATTATTGACTAAAATTGGACTTTACACTTGAATTAATGAACAATGATCTTTTAACCTCTAATTGAGATATTCAATATTATGAGTGACTATTTCAACTACATCATGATTATAAACCCTATTATGGAAGAGAATATGACATTAGTATGGTCCTAGTCTTGTGATTATATTTTAGAATTTTCAGGAAAAAATTCCCATTAAGGAGGGAAGTATGTGATAAAGTGGATTTTCACATATTAATTTCTCAACTCACTTTGCTTTTTTGTAGTCAATGACTCCACTTTGTAAGTGTTCTTAGTAATGGGAAATCGAGTGGACAAGGGGCGAGGGGAAGTGGCGGTGTCTTGAAGGGATGTGATCCCGTTGTTGGCCAAGATCATGGTCGAGGACTAATAATTATCAAAGATTCAAAAGATGGAGGAGAAGATTCTACAAACCCTAAAATTTTGAAGAAAAAATGGCATCCTTAAGTAGGGATATTAGTCAATAGGGTCTTATCTTCAATACACTGGGATGCTAGGCCAAGAACCTCAACTTAACCAACACAATTAATACAAGATGACACAGAAACCACGATATGAAACAAGCCAAGAGAGGAGATTAGGTTTGACACAAGAAAACCATAAGGATATTAAAAACTATAATACAAAGGGGATGGAGGAGATCCCACAAAATACACAAAATAACGCATGACATTCATTAGGATAATATCCATGGACTCAAGATCATAAAATCATAAGTTTTTATTGGACAAACTCTTTGAGGACAAACTCTCAGTGAAGGATGTCACTTTGATGGAGATTGAAAAAAAAACCCATGCTTGCTATTATACCAGAGTTGAAGCTGATCTTGCAAGACCGTGGAAGTACACGATGGTAGTCTGCCTAATTTGAACTAAAGTGGGGTATCTAACCCTGAGAATCGAATGAAGCTACTATGGATCTCGAAAGGAAGACTCAATATGTTTGAATTAGACATGGGTCACTTTGGGTGCAATTATCTTGCAAAATTGATTATGTAATGGCCCTAACATGTGCTCTTGAAAGCTATTTGGTTGTAACATAGTTGTTTGGGAATGGTTTCCCACATTCACACCTATAGAGGAGTACTTAGACTAGTTTCATGGGTTTTCATCTTAAACATACCCCTCCATATGTACGTACCCATGATGTTTGAGTATATAGGCTTGTTTCTTGGAAGATTGATAAAGGTGGACACCCATACTGCCAACTGGTCTCAATGCAAATTTGCTAGACTAGATTTAGAAATTGTTACCACAAAGAATCTTATACCTACAATTCTCATAAACTATGTAGAGTATGAATTTGAACACAAAGGTATTCCTTGGGAGTGTATAGCATCAAAAATTGTAGTGAGTCCAGGACAAAAGGTCGATCCCAACTCAGACAAGTAGTGAATCTACAAGGGAGAATAAACAAGAAGAGCATGACACACACATTCTTAGAAAAATCAAAATTGCATGAGTGGTAATAGAAAAAGTCATGGTCAACAGTCAACAAGACAACCATGTACATGATTGTTCAACAAATTTGCTAGACTGGAGGAGGAAAACTCAAAGGAGTAAAAAAAGGAGTTGGGAGATGTCAAAGCTTCCAAATATTTCAGGGAAAGCAACAAAATACCGACCAAGGTCTAGAACAAGAAGAAAATCAACAACGATGAAAACACTTAGTATACAAGGAAGGTCCTCAAGACATCTCTAACAAGCATAGCACAAGTAATAAAACAACCCCATTGGCTAATAGAAAGGACACAAATCTGAAAGAGACACATACAATGGTAAAGTCAAAGGTTAAAGAGGTCATTGAGGTTAAAAAAACCAACTAAATAAGATAAGATGCAATTTAACACTGATGAACCTGTTTAGAACCCATTGAGTAGTTGCAATACAATGAAGAATATTTAGAGAAGTGATCAATTTGCATATACTGATAATGAAACAAGAAGGAAGATAAAGAGTAAAAATATTGGAATGAAGAGGAAGGGAATAACAAGACTTATAGGTCCATCCAAACAAAGAAGAATAATTTTAAGAAGGGCTATGAAAGATACCAATATTGATGATTAAGGAATGGTAAACAATGATGGGGACAATGTAGATAAGGATACCTTGAGGTCATTACATAATTCTTAAAGGTATCTATTATAATTATCCTACACAACATCAATGGTTGATATAATGTGCTAGAATGTAATTGGAATATGAAATGACAAGACGTAACGACCCCGCCTCCCGGTAACCCCCAATTAAGGGAGACCAAAAGGTTGATACCGTTATCCAATTAACAGGATCAAAGGTTCGACAAATAATCAATAACAATTATGAAATTCTACTAACTAACTGAAATTTGGTAAAAAATTAAAACTTTACTTACCTTTGAAAACCTTGGGAATCTATCTATCTAAGATTGAATCCACTCTACTAATCCTCCTTGCACTTTATGTTTTACTTTCACAATGTGTCACTTTACTGTTTGTTCTTTCAATTGTTGTTCCTAAAACGTCGACAAACAAAACGTCGGTCAGTATATCGAAATATACTGGTATGTGGGAACAACCAAAATCTTGCAAATATGGCTAACAATTTAATAATTACAATCAAATTAATTATCAAGCCATTTTACACTTTTTAGTATGACATTCTCCACCGCTTTTTCCCTAACCCTGGCATACCCACCTTAGGGTGCCCTTTGCCAATGACTTATGGCCACCTTCTCAATCCCAAGCTTGGTGCCTGCGGGTCACCACTCATGGTGCCCACTAGTCATGCAATATCATAGGCCACCTTCTTGGTGCCTGGGTAACCACTCAAAGTGTCCATCGGTCAACCCATCTGGGCCTAACCTTTGGCATCATCCATCAGGGTGGCATGTAGGTGCGAGAATCCATATTATTAATGTGATAATCATAGTGACTTTATTATTTGCAGGTATGAACATCCAACTATTTGGGTTGCATTCAATGCGAGGAAACATTTGGAAATCTTCGTGAAACTAAAGTGGTTATTCATAAGCGTAACCACATACCTGATCCAGAGCCACTTGATTGTCCAATCAATAAGGATAAAGAATCAATCAACAAGCAATCAACAATATCTTGAAATTAATGCATACATTCCAAGTGTTATAGTTTATCCAGAACATTCTAAATCTAGACTTGGATTCCAGCTTAGGCTTTCTAGACCACATTAGGGTTTTATTAGGGTTTTTGCCTCCATAACGCTTTTATCATATTAAATGCTCTCTTAGTTCATAAACCCTAATTTCAACATCATAAGCCCAATTAAAGTTGATTATTTCTCTTTTATACCAAAACTACCTTCTTTATCCTTTTAATCTATTTCAAGGTCATTATACACATTTATCATCAATTCATAGTCCATTATAATCCAAAACACATAAGAACTTGATTTGCCATTAATTCCACCTTTCATTCATATAAAAACCCTAATTCCTATATCAAGGTTATTTATCCACAAATTAGGGACTTTAATGCTCGAAATAACATATTCCTACTTTAATCATGAAATTAATCAATTAAAGCCATTAATAGTCGAATTAATCAACATTAGGCTTTCAAGGCCCATTAAAGTATATTCATGCATATGAAACTCCAAATTAACTAATTATATGCAAAGTTAATCCTTTTTCTTTCTAAAGTTCCTTTTTATCATTAACAGGCTAAGATCCACTTTAATCAGCTATTAAACCTTACTAATCACTTTAATCATTCCCAATTAGGGTTACTTTAATCATTACTACAACAAAGTTGATATCTTCTACTATTTTTCGAATTGCAAAAGGAATCAGGCTTCAATTATATTTTATTTAGATTCCTCTCGATTTTCTGAGCAAGTTTCATATTTTATGAATACTCATCTGAGCTACCATTAGAGAGATATGAATTTTGTAAATTTACCTTCTTTCGACCAATCACAGAACGCCACGTCGCTCGGCTCCATGCAACGTTGCTTGGGCACTTTGAAAACATGACGAAAAGATGCGTTTTCCACTTGCTTAAGTCACTGTTTATTCAGCCCGCGAAGGGCAGAGTCGTCCAACTCCACTTTCCTTCTTCTTCAACCCCGGGCAACCCTAGGGCAGCCGCCCTAGCTTCTTTGGTGCAGCTCTCTTGGCCTCCGTTCACCTCGAAAGTTACCAAGGATAGTGCTGTTGGCCCCGCCGTACCCTGGCACACCCAAGGCACCTTAAATAGGTGGCCATAGCAGCAGCATGCCAGCCCAGATTGGCCGCAAATCTCTGCCACGATGCAGCCATGCTGCAGTTGATCGTGAGGTTGTGTTCCACCTTTCTAAGGCACGAACCTCCTCGGAACCCTTTCTATACCTCCGTTGCATCCCTACGCATCTAGCCAAACCTGGACTCATGGCCAAGACGTCCGATATAAAGAGGGTAAATGATGCGATCTGTAGCAAGGTCACAGCCTCTTTGCGGGTATTGTGCGGGTTTAGAGTAGGAAGGCAAGGGCAGAGCTTCCTTAGATTACTTGTGGGAGTATCCAGCCACCATCCAGGACCCTCTTTGATCCTCCGTTTACACCAGGGTTCTCCCTACCTTCTTGGTTAGGGTTTTCTCAAAGGAGAGCAAGAAGAAGATGGGGAATAGAGAGAAATGTGCAGGATATCCCCTTGGGGTCGATCCTGGGCTATTCCCTTATATAGGGGAGGGTTGTGCTGCCCTAGGGTGCTTGCCCACGAAGTAACCCATCCCTCTACCAAAAGGAGAGTGATTCCTTCATAAAGAAGCAAGTTCCTTTCTCTTTCCTAATTTCTTGGATATTCCCTTTTCTTGTGATAATAGGATTTCGAAAATCCTTTCCTTTATCTTCTTATCACTTGACTCTTAATTATTTATCACAAAATCATGTATTTCCTTTAATAGAAAAATACCCCCTTTTCCATATTACAAAATTCATCAATAATAGACCACATTATGCTATTATTTGTAATCTTGGTATTTTCTCTTTCTTTCCTCTTCATTGAGACTCCTTGGATCCCAAAACTCTATTATTTCGAAATTCCTCTCTAAGGAATACTCATTATCTTTAAATGCATTAATATGCATTGTTTCACATTATCATGTTGAGTTCTTATTAAAATATTTCTTTGCATTATCTCTCTTTGAGGATTTCCTTTATTTCCCTTTTATTTTCCTCATTGGTATTCCTTTTATTGTTAGGAATCATTGGGATACGAAATTCCACTAAGGATTTCCCATTTATTCCTCTTTTCACATATTTTCCACATTTCATCAATATTTTCAATTTTTTTATTAACAAGGAAATACTTAATTGATATTTCCTTTTCTTATTGCCTTTTCTTTGCAAACTGGACTCCTTGGAACCCAAGGAACCCAAGTGGCATGAAATCCTCCTTGGATTTGCTTTCTAAAGGTTTCCATACCTTTCTCATCTCAAATTCTCAGTTATTCATTAATTAATTGAATATCCTTATTATTGGGCCCAATAGCCAATAAAGCCCGCAAATAAATCAACAAGGCTATTTTAAACGAAAATCATGCATCCATTCATTATTTGTTAATTTATCTTTAATATGAGAAATTACATTTCTCAGCAAATGAACTCAAAATTTGGGGTTGTAACATCCTTCCCCTCTTATGAGAATTTTGCCCTCAAAATTCCATCAAGAAAGCAAACAAAGAGGATAGCCATCTTATGTCCATTAGGGCTCCCACGTGACTTTACCCTTTCCATGGTGTTTCCCAAGAACCTTCATTATCTCATATTCTTCCATATGAATTCTTTCTCACCTTGGTATGTCGTACCCTCATAGGTGACTCAGGATATTTCAGCCTCTCAAAAGCTGAATAGGTTCAGGGCTCAACACATGGCTTGGGTACCTCACATGGTGCTCTAGATCGGACTCACATTACACATCATGTTATCCTGAGGGGCAAGGTTAAACACAACCATATCCACCAATCCATCTCAAATGGACCCATATATCAGGGATTCAGCTCTCTCAGTTGTAGCTTAGAGGGGTCGGATTTTCACATTATATTCCTCCACAGTGAACTACATGTTAGTCTGATTTGCATCAGCTCGTGACTCATGTCACCACTGGGTTCTCTCTCAGCCATTTCACGATCAAAGCGACTTCATCTGCACACACCTAGGGTTCTTTTCTGATCTTCGTAAGGCCTCCTTCACCAACATCATCATAATGAAGTGGTGACCGACACAACCTCCCTATAGAACTTCTTGCATCCCGATAAAGGCTATGGTGGTTTACATTACATCTTAAGAACTATCTCTATGTATCACCCTAAATGAGCACGCATGCTCTCTTCAGACCCTCTAGTCCAGATCATAATGTCCATTAGTATGGGGTGATAAACTGTACAAACACTGAGCTCTTCATGTATCTACTTCCACCTCATGGAAGTGAACCTTTGGGTCACATCAAAAACTTTTGAATTCGCATCATGGTGTAGTTGAACCATCTCTTTTCATATATAGTTCAACCAAATCTGTCCCTCGACAGAACTCTTCCTTTCTCATGTCATCTAGGTAAGGCGATCTACCATAACCCATATTGTATCTTTACCTTCTGGGTCTAGGAGAGACTCACAACATCCATAATGATGAACTCTCATTCCTTCTCGGGAACTCTTTATACTTTACATCCATGCACTGGGTTAATGGTGTTCATCCTTCACCTCCTGGCTTGCATGGCCACATGCTACATGCAACTTTGTTTTAAGCATCCAGAATGCTACCATCACTTACTATTTTTGTAGTATCAAGGTGTATCATGCTCTTAAAACCATGACCTTTCTGTAAGTCATGATTCCTCGAGATCGATACCTCAGAAACCCTAAACTACTTTCATCAGGGTTTCATTACATTCTCTTCCAGAGAAGTGCATCTGAGGCTCTAACCCATCCTTTCATTATGTCAAGGACTAGACCGGCTAACCCAGCAATCATTAACTTGTTCAACCTATCTCATTACATCTGAGTGTAAGCCAAAACACATCTTCTTTCCAAACGTAGGGTTAGCCTAACAACTCCCTTCTAGCCAAACTAGGCAGCTATATTTCCACCAGAGCATTCATTACCACTCCTTATCCTTAGTGTTAGTTAATGTCGAAGACATACTCCTCCATGCATTATACTTATCATCTCATCCCAAACTCTAAGGTTGTCTTCATCAACGAACTCTGAGCTCATCCTCATGGTGATTCAACTCAACTTTGCATAACTTGTAATTTCCACATAGCTCATGATAAAACATCCGTACAAGGTGATTTCCTTAATACTATTAGTGTTAGTAAACCATCCATGTACCATTCACTTCACAAGGGTATGTTATCATCTCTTCCATCATACCTTGTAGCAACGTTCCAACTCGCAACATCTTTTATCCTTGGTGTAAGGCATGTGTATTATCTTATCTCTCACTCCCATAACAAAAGGAAATAAGTATTTGGCTGCAGTCCAAATACAGAGTTCTTCCTGTTCCAAGAGTAGAGATGGTACATCCCACCTTGCCAGTACACCTTTAAATCTAGGTTGAAATGTGCCACCCATGTCTCAACATCACATTCATCTCGATATCAAAGATTACTTCCATGGAAAACTGGTCTCAAACCTACTTGGGTCACCACACTATCCTTGGTCATCTCCTCTAGGTCTATAGGGTGCCGGCACTTTTGGGGTCATCCCTTTCCCTTATGCATCCCGTGAGTGCCTTACTCATCTGCCCTTTGGGTCCCATGAGTTCATGAAGGTGATCAATCTCCTAACCCATGGCCCTCGGACAATGATAGCTGATACATCCCGATCCTATGGTCGTGTGCAACTAGGGAATTAGGCAACTCCTTCTTCCATCGGTCTTATCCCTACTTGACCCTAGGATAGACTTAGGATTCTATTATAATACATGTTCAACTTAGAACCTTACCCAAACATCCATCGTCTCTCTCTGTATTCACGACTGACTTTCCTCCCTTCATAGGGGTCATGGAAACCTTCCTACATTGGTCAGGCCCATACCAGTTACCTCCATGGTAAGACATCCACATGCACTTAGAGATGGTTATCTATGGGTCTACAGGTTCATTCTCATACCATGTACTTTTAGCTTCCCAAGATCCTCTGAAACTTCTTTAGGTCACCTCAAAAGCGACAGAACTGGTACACACCCTACCAAAGGGTCCCTCTCCCAGGACAAGAGGAAACTACCACCCGTGACAGAAAGGTCACAACCATCCTTAGGGTTCACATTCACATGAGCATGCCTAACCCAGAAGCTACTAAGGCACAGGTGGACCACTTACTAAACCATGCTAGGTCACACTCGTTCTCTTTCCTTAGTATCCAGTCAACTTATTCATGAGGGGTTCATCAAACATACCCTTACCTTAAGGGGTTTCCTTTACCTCTACACATTAAGAGTACCATGCTCGAAACTATAGAGACTCAAATCTCGACATGAGCATTGGATACACTACTTCCCCTCTTAGGCCTAGGAACCCTAGGTTTGCCTCCGGGTGTCCAACTGCATGCTCATTCTCTTAACCAGGAATCCAGCATGTCCAAGATATGTCATGTACTCCCATGATCTTTCTACTCAAGAAACACTTCAGAGTTGATTCCTCATCCCGGACAACTACTAGGTATATAAAGCCTCACAACTGGTTCCTTAACCTCCTCAGGGTCTAAAGCACTCTCTATCTCATCTAGTATGTAATCACTTATACCATAGGTACCAGAAGCATCATCCTCTCTCTAGGGTTTGGCTACTTTCAAGCTAACCCAGACATCAGCAACCTCCAGGGATAATGCATGAGGCAACCATTATATCCACTTAAGTCACATCATTCTCGACTCTCACTGTTTCTCAAGTTTCGGGGTTTTAGGCTTCCAACTTTCTTGCCCGAGGTCTGCTCCCTCTCTCTAGAGCTAATCCTACAACCAACCTCTCTATAAGAGGTCCTGTCTTTATGAAGGATCAAGCTCCTAAGCATGCCCCTACCTGAGTGAAGCCTATACTCGAACTTATGGTTACTCAAGGTTATCCATAATCCCTTATGCTTATCTCATAAGCCATCCCTCATGATCCCTTGACTAGGGTTTCTTTTAACTGTCAACACTACTGACGCACTCTGGGTGCAAGTTATATCCTACTTGCAACAGCCCTATAGGTTCTTCTCTACCCTCATCCATGAAGGAGTTACCCTTCGCTCAAACATGCATGACCCTCTCCAGGGTTTGGTCGCCAAAGTTACTAGGTTACCAACCTCTCATGGCTCGTATGACGATCCCAAGGCATGTCCAACCAAACACTCGGTCTAACTCATCATGTCATCTCTATCTCTATCCTTCACTTAGGGTTAGGGTTAACATCATCCTCAAAGGATGTGTCAGATATCTACTTTTGATAGAGGTCTTTACCTCCAAGACTAACTCTCTCTACTCATCCTCCTGCCAAGGAGGTCTATCCTTAGGTCTCTCCTGAGGGCAAAGACAACTCGTGTCATATGACCTAAGCATGTATCTATTCCTTTACGCTTACTCTATTAAGCTTATGTCCATGACATCTTATTTATATGCTTTTTATTATGTTGGTGGAGGATTCCTTAATCCTTATCAACCTTACCCATACCTCAAGAGGGTGAGGAGAAGAGAGGAAACCCTAATCCTTAAGATCCTTAACAGAATTTGAGTGGAGAATGGATGAATGCGATGAGAGATTCCTAAAGGTATCTTATTTCGAATCATACCCTAAGACTTTGGCCAGGCAGTCACACGGATCCGGGAGTCCTCGTATTCCGACTAGTGGTGCGGAGGAAAATATTGCCAGCCCCCGGTCGTGATCCTTTTCTAGACACCTCTGTCTTTTGGATAATCCTCTAATAACTCCCTTGGGTTCTACGGAATTTGTAAAATTTAATAATTATTAAAGATTAAATGAGGAACCTACGCTCTGATACCAATTGTAACGACCCCGCCTCCTGGTAACCCCCAATTAAGGGAGACCAAAAGGTCGGTACCGTTATCCAATTAACAGGATCAATGGTTTGACAAATAATCAATAACAATTATGAAATTCTACTAACTAACTGAAATTTGGTAAAAAATAAAAACTTTACTTACCTTTGAAAACCTTGGGAATCTATCTATCCAAGATTGAATCCACTCTACTAATCCTCCTTGCACTTTATGTTTTACTTTCACAATGTGTCACTTTACTGTTTGTTCTTTCAATTGTTGTTCCTAAAACACCGACAAACAAAACGTCGGTCAGTATATCGAAATATACTGGTATGTGGGAACAACCAAAATCTTGCAAATATGGTTAACTATTTAATAATCACAATCAAATTAATTATCAAGCCATTTTACACTTTTCAGTATGACATTCTCCACCGCTTTTGCCCTAACCCTGGCATACCCACCTTAGAGTGCCCTTTGCCAATGACTTATGGCCACCTTCTCAATCCTGAGCTTGGTGTCTGGGGGTCACCGCTCATGGTGCCCACTAGTCATGCAATATCATAGGCCACCTTCTTGGTGCCTGGGTTCACCACTCAAAGTGTCCATCGGTCTACCCATCTGGGCCTAACCTTT
Source organism: Alisma plantago-aquatica (assembly GCA_963693085.1). NCBI lineage: Eukaryota > Viridiplantae > Streptophyta > Magnoliopsida > Alismatales > Alismataceae > Alisma > Alisma plantago-aquatica. Next base: position 1,004,579,407 of record OY856409.1, read on the forward strand.
GGCATCATCCATCAGGGTGGCATGTAGGTGCGAGAATCCATATTATTAATGTGATAATCATAGTGACTTTATTATTTGCAGGTATGAACATCCAACTGTTTGGGTTGCATTCAATGCAAGGAAACATTCGGAAATCTTCGTGAAACTAAAGTGGTTATTCATAAGCATAACCACATACCTGATCCAGAGCCACTTGATTGTCCAATCAATAAGGATAAAGAATCAATCAACAAGCAATCAACAATATCCTGAAATTAATGCATACGTTCCAAGTGTTATAGTTTATCCATAACATTCTAAATCTAGACTTGGATTCCACTTTAGGCTTTCTAGACCACATTAGGGTTTTATTAGGGTTTTTGCCTCCATAATGCTTTTATCATATTAAATGCTCTCTTAGTTCATAAACCCTAATTTCAACATCATAAGCCCAATTAAAGTTGATTATTTCTCTTTTATACCAAAACTACCTTCTTTATCCTTTTAATCTATTTCAAGGTCATTGTATGCATTTATCATCAATTCATAGTCCATTATAATCCAAAACACATAAGAACTTGATTTGCCATTAATTCCACCTTTCATTCATGTAAAAACCCTAATTCCTATATTAAGGTTATTTATCCACAAATTAGGGACTTTAATGCTCGAAATAACATATTCCTACTTTAATCATGAAATTAATCAATTAAACCCATTAATAGTCGAATTAATCAACATTAGGGTTTCAAGGCCCATTAAAGTATATTCATGCATATGAAACTCCAAATTAACTAATTATATGCAAAGTTAATCCTTTTTCTTTCTAAAGTTCTTTTTTATCATTAACAGGCTAAGATTCACTTTAATCAGCTATTAAACCTTACTAATCACTTTAATCATTCCCAATTAGGGTTACTTTAATCATTACTACAACAAAGTTGATATATTCTACTATTTTTCGAATTGCAAAAGGAATCAGGCTTCACTTATATTTTATTTAGATTCCTCTCGATTTTCTGAGCAAGTTTCATATTTTATGCATACTCATCCGAGCTACCATTAGAGAGATATGAATTTTGTAAAATTACCTTCTTTCGACCAATCACAGAGCGCCACGTCGCTCAGCTCCATGCAACGTTGCTTGGGCACTTTGAAAACATGACGAAAAGACGCGTTTGCCCCTTACTTAAGTCGTTGTTTATTCAGCCCGCGAAGGGCAGAGTCGTCCAACTCCACTTTCCTTCTTCTTCAACCCCGGGCAACCCTAGGGCAGCTGCCCTACCTTCTTTGGCGCATCTCTCTTGGCCTCTGTTCACCTCAAAAGTTACCAAGGATAGTGCTGCTGGCCCCGTCGTACCCTGGCGCACCCAAGGCACCTTAAATAGGTGGCCATAGCAGCAGCATGCCAGCCCAGATTGGTCGCGAATCTCTACCGCGATGCAGCCATGCTGCAGCTGATCGTGAGGTTGTGTTCCACCTTTCTAAGGAACGAACCTCCTCGGAACCCTTTCTATACCTCTGTTGCATCCCTACGCGTCCAGCCATACCTGGACTCATGGCCAAGACGTCCGATATAAGGAGGTCCAATGATGCGATCTGTAGCAAGGTCGCAGCCTCTTTGCGGGTATTGTGCGGGTTTAGAGTAGGAAGGCAAGGGCAGAGCTTCCTTAGATTACTTGTGGGAGTATCCAACCACCATCCAGGACCCTTCTTGATCCTCCGTTTACACCCGGGTTCTCCCTACCTTCTTGGTTAGGGTTTTCTCAAAGGAGAGCAAGAAGAAGATGGGGAATAGAGAGAAACGTGTAGGATATCCCCTTGGGGTCGATCCTGGGCTATTCCCTTATATAGGGGAGGGTTGTGCTGCCCTAGGGTGCTTGCCCACAAAGTAACCCATCCCTCTACCAAAAGGAGAGTGATTCCTTCATAAAGAAGCAAGTTCCTTTCTCTTTCCTAATTTCTTGGATATTCCCTTTTCTTGTGATAATAGGATTTCGAAAATCCTTTCCTTTATCTTCTTATCACTTGACTCTTAATTGTTTATCACGAAATCATGTATTTCCTTTAATAGAAAAATACCCCCTTTTCCATATTACAAAATTCATCAATAATAGACCACATTATGCTATTATTTGTAATCTTGGTATTTTCTCTTTCTTTCCTCTTCATTGAGACTCCTTGGATCCCAAAACTCTATTATTTCAAAATTCCTCTCTAAGGAATACTCATTATCTTTAAATGCATTAATATGCATTGTTTCACATTATCATGTTGAGTTCTTATTAAAATATTTCTTTGCATTATCTCTCTTTGAGGATTTCCTTTATTTCCCTTTTATTTTCCTTATTGGTATTCCTTTTATTGTTAGGAATCATTGGGATACGAAATTCCACTAAGGATTTCCCATTTATTCCTCTTTTCACATATTTTCCACATTTCATCAATATTTTCAATTTCTTTATTAACAAGGAAATACTTAATTGATATTTCCTTTTCTTATTGCCTTTTCTTTGCAACATTGGACTCCTTGGAACCCAAGGAACCCAAGTGGCACGAAATCCTCCTTGGATTTGCTTTCTAAAGGTTTCCATACCTTTCTCATCTCAAATTCTCAGTTATTCATTAATTAATTGAATATTCTTATTATTGGGCCCAATAGCCAATAAAGCCCGCAAATAAATCAACAAGGCTATTTTAAACGAAAATCATGCATCCATTCATTATTTGTTAATTTATCTTTAATATGAGAAATTACATTTCTCAGCAAATGAACTCAAAATTTGGGGTTGTAACAAACATGTTAAGGGATATCACGACCACACAAAGGCCGAAGGTTATGGCCATATTAGAACCACATATTAGTGTTAATGATGTTGTAGATACTATCAAGAACTTGGGCTTCAAGAACTCACACCAAATGGAAGTGAGAGGGTTTGTTGGAGGTATATGAATCTGTTGGGATGCTAATGAATGAAAGCTAGAAATTCTCAATAGCCATAGACTATTTATTTCTTACATCATTAATAGTTACTAGTTAGTGACTTTTGTATATGTAAAAACTCATATCACTATCAGGAAAATTCTATGGAAACACCTAGTGTACATGGACAAAACTTTCAAGGAACCATGTCTAGTTGTGGGTAATTTTAACACAACAACCCACCCCAATGAGAAGATGAGTAGTAGTTTGTACAATTTCAATGAGGCTAATATGTTTAGTGATACCCTGATGGAGACAAGCCTGACTGATTTGGGCTTTTTATGAATGAGACACACATACAAGACTGAGGGTCTTAAAGAACATTTGAATTGATTTGTTGACAAGGATCTCTTCATTCAACATTTCCCACAATTGGTTGTGAAACATTTACTATAGATTAATCATATCGCTGCCCTCTTTTGCTTTAAGTAAATAAACAAAGGAAGCATCTAGCACATTTTTTGACTAAAGAATCATGGAATGAGGAGACACTACAAGCCAGTTGGAATGAGAACGTGGATTTCAATGTTTTGCTTAAGCTTTCCCGGGAAAGTATCTCTAATTGGGACAAGAAGTTCAGGAAAAAGTGGAGATACAACAAAGACAAACTTTTATCCAAAATATAAATCTTCTCCAAAGCAATATGGCCAAACATTATGATATTTAGAATATATGTATATGGATTTGAGAAGTGAACTAGATTTTATTCTGGGGAAGAATAAAAATACTTTTACATAGAATGATCACATCAACTTGTTGAAAAATAGTCACAATACATGAATAGGTGCATATGGTGTAAACACAGATATACAACTACCACTTTGAAGAAACCTAAGGGTGATTGGGTCATCAATGAAACTGAACTTTTTCTATGATAGTTAACCATTTTCAAAAGGACCTCACTAACCATGGCACTACCAGAAATATTCTTAACGGGGAAATTCTAGGCCACTTCAAAAATCTTGACTAAGCCACAAAACCACTATATTGTTGCAGCTCCAACACATGAAGAGGTGAATACTATGCTCAAGTGTATGAATCCTTATAAGTATTGAAGACCATATGGTGTAAACACACTCTTTTCACACAAAAATTGAATATTGTTGGAAGTCAATGACTAATATAGTGGCCAATGCCATGAGGGAAGAAACCTTGTTGATGAACTTTGCAACTCCATGATCGTTCTTATTCCTAATGATTTATATCTAAAAATATCAACTGTTGAGACCTATACCTCTTAACAATATTATGCTTGAGATTGCATCCAAAGTTGTAGTTGGACATATTAAGAGCTTTGTTAGCAGATTGGATATCTCTAGAACAGAGTAGTTTCATCCTAGGTAGAAAATCACTGATACCATTGTCCTTATACAAGAGCTTGTACACAATTTGAAGGGAAGGAAGGGTGAAAAGACTATGGCTATCAAGGTTGACTTGACCAAGTCATGTGATCAAATGTACTAGAAATTCATTGAAGATACCATTACTCAAGTTAGTTTACCAGTTAACATAAGACAATAAATATGCAATTTTTTACTAGAGGTGAGACCTCAATTCTGTGGAATGGAAAAAACTATAGAACATTTAAATATGGTAGAAGCCTTATGAAATGGGATCCTCTTTCCCTTTACTTGTTTATTTTATGCTTAGAAAGGCCAAGACAGTTAAGTCAAGACAAAGTTAGGTAGAAGAAATGGAAATCAGTCAAATTGGGAGTCTTAGGATGCTCAATAGCACATGTTTTCTTTGTTGATTCGTTATGTTTCACATGCCAGAAAAGACCAAATGAAGATTATTATGAATTTTCATGAAGTTTGAGAAGGTACTAGGGCCATTGATTTCTATTTTAAAAACCAAAATTTGATTTTCTACAAGTGTACATATATCATCCATCAACGGTATTACAAATACCAATGCTTTACAAGTCACCAAAGATCTAGGGAGGTATTTGGGTGTGTCAAATATCTAGTCTCAAATCAGAAAGGACACTTATTATAATACATTGGACAAAGTAAACTATAGAATTGACACCTAGTCTACACATTATTTATCCATCGCAGGTAGAGTTTGCATGGCCAAAATGATCCTAATAACCAAACCAACATATTCTATGAAAAGGGAGGTGATTCCTATTATGTTGTGTGATAAGATTTATGGAGCTATAAGGAAGTTCATCTAGAGAGGTAACCATAAGGAAAAAAGTATGTCATCGATCGCATGGAACAAAGTGGTCATTCAAAAGGAGAATGAAGGTTTGGAAATCAAATCGATGCATGAATGGAATCAAAGACATGTCTTGAAGAACTCATGGGATATGATGTCTAATAGAGATAAGTTTTGGTGTAAAGGTCTCAGAAAAATATTCAAGGTTTTTGATGGCACAAAGGCCACAGTTGTCTCAAGGCTGGGACATGTTACTTTAGAAAGGAAGTCATTCATCACCAATAAATCCTCATGCTACCTTTAAGTTGTAAGAACACTATTTTTTGGCAAGATTGTTGGGTGAAGAGTGGAACACTGCTAAAAGACAGTACTACTAAGTTGCATCTGGAGGACCTAAAGGACATATAGATCAACAATATAATACATCTTGAAGGGGAATGGGATGTTGAGCTTATGAAAGCATGGCTCAGTCAAGTTGTTGTCTATAAGGTCATAAATATCAAGGTACTACGTGATAACAACAAGCAACACATCGAAGTATGGACTCACACGACAGTTGTCAACTACTCTACCAAGTCAATTTATGCTATATTGAGAAATTTGAAGGAGTTTAGATTGTCAAGAGTTTGGAAAGAGTTATGGAAATTATAGTGGCTAGTAGAGTGAAAATGTTCACATGGGTTGTTCACCATGGTACTATGCTCATGAATGAAAGGAAGAAAACAAGACACATTTCTTATAATATTATTTGTGGGAGGTGTAAGCTCATGAAGAGACTACACCCCATGCCCTAGGATATTGCATCTTCACCCAAGATGTTATGAGGGGCATATTGAAGATCATGAACTAGGTAAGTTCTTTGAGAACCAAAGTTACACAACTGGTTTAAGTAGTAAATAATTGGGAGTGAATGTTATGCCAAACTTTTTTTGATCTCTTGTAGTTATATTTGGCAATGCAAGAATGAATATATATTCAAAAATCATATCAAAAAAGGAACAACGAAGTATCCTACATTGAGAAAGATATTAATGAGATGGATTGAAGAGGAAAAAGAATGTTGGTTGGGTTCATGGGAACCTCCTGATCCAACACACATAAAGCTTAACTCGGATGTTGCAATGGGGAGGAAGGAAGCGACTCTAGCCTTATTGGTGCACAAAAATAGTAGATCATGGTGTAGACAATATGGGAAGAAGTTCAACACAAAATGTGTCACTGAAGTTGATCTCACAAAGATTCACATGGCACTAGTTTGTGCAGATAAGAAAGGGTTCAAAAATGCTAGTGGCAACTAATTGCATGGTGGAAACTAAGATCATTGAAGTGAATATCACTCTTTACCCTAGAACATTTTAAAGCTGGTAGAGGCCTTGATCCTCTTTCCCCTTTCTTGTTTGTTTTATGCTTAGAAAGGTTGATCCAGTTGATTCCAGATAGTGTCAGGTAAAACAAATGGAAATTGGTCAAATTGGGAGCCTCATGACCCTCAATAGTGCATGTTTTCTTTGTTGATGACTAAATTCTTTTTGCAAATGCAAGCAAAGACCAAACAAAGATTGTTGTGAATTTCTTCATGAAGTTTGAGAAGGTATCATGGCAATTGGTCTTTGTTTTAAAAATAAAATCTTATTCTCTAGAATTGTACATAGATCGTCCATCATCATCACTAAAACAATAGTGCTTTATAAGTTATCAAGAATCTAGGGAGGTATTTGGGAGTGTTGATTATGCACTCTTGTATCAGAAAGAAAACTATTATAATATCTTGGACAAAGTAGATGATAGAACATACACATGGTCTACATGATACTTATCCCTTATTGGTAGAGTTTACATTAATAAAAATGACCCTAACAGCCAGATCGACATATGTTATGTAAATATTGATGATTCCTCTCAAGTTGTGTGATATGATTGATGGAAATATAAGGCAGTTCATCTGGGGAGATAACCATAAGGAGAATCCTATTTCGTTGGTCACATGGGATAAAGTAGTCAGTCAAAAGGAGAATGGAGGTTTGGGAATAAAATCAATGTGTGATGGAATCAAGGACTCCTCTTTAAGAACTCATCAGATATGATATCTAATAGAGACAAGTTGTTGTGTTACTATCGCATAATAAGATTCAAGGATTTTGATGGCATGAAGGTCGTAGCATTCTCAAGGCTATGAAAGGTTATTCTGGAAGGGAAATCCATCATCATGATAAATCCATCATACTACCTTTAAGTTTTAAGAACACTAACTTTTGGCATGATTTTCGGGTAAAGACTGGAACATTGCTAAAAGAATGCACTACTAAACAAGTTCTAGAGGATATGATAGACTTACACGTCAACAATATAATAAATCTTGAATGGAAATGGGATGTTGGGTTTATGAAAGAATTGCTCACTCAAGATGTTGTCAATGAGATCATAAAGATCAAGGTACTAATTGATAACAATAAGAAATAAATTCAAGTATGGATTCATACGACAAATGACAACTACCCTACAAGGTTGTATTATCCTATATTGAAAAGTTCAAAGGAATTTAGATTACCAAGAATTTGGAAAGAGATTTGGAAACTAAAGTGTCTAGCATTGTGAAAATGTTCGCATGGTTTGTGCACCATGGTACTTTCATCATGAGTGAAAGGAAGAAATAAGATAACTTTCTTATGATAATACTTATTGTAGGTGTAAGCTCATGAAGAGACTACACTCCATGGCTACGAGATTGCATCTTTGACCAAGATGTTGGGCATGCTGAAGAATCATGAACTATACAAGTTCATTGAGCATCAGACTTACATGACTTGTTCAAGTAGCAAATAACTAGGAGTGGATGTTATGCCAAGCTTTGTAATTATCTTTGGAAATGCAAGAATGAACATATATTTGAAGATCATATCAAGAAAAGGGACCAACGAGTATCCTACATTAAGAAAGATATTAACCTTAATGAGATGGTTTGCAGAGGAGAAAGAATGTAGGTGGGGTTCCTGGAAACCTCCTGACCCAACATGCATAAAGCCTAATTCAGATGTTGTGATGGGGAGGAAGGAAGTGATTGTGGCCTTAGTGATGCATAACATTAGTGGATCATGGTGTTTAGAATACAGGGAGAAGTCAACACCAAATGTATTACTAAAGGTAAGCTTGTAGAGATTCACATGGAAATGGTTTATGCAGATAAGAAAGGGTTCATAAATGCTATAGTGGAAACATATTGTATGGTGGCAACTAAGATCATCAAAGTAAATAACACTTTTTAGCCTAAACTCACTCATTTGACTCTTCAGATTTAGAAAATGTTAAAGGAAAGAAGGAAAATATAGTATGTCAATAGAGAGAGGAATAAATTTCATACCAACTAGACAAATTTCATAAAAAATACCACTTAGATTTATGATTATTTAAATCATTCCATTGTGATTTTAGATCTCTTACAATAAGAATTTTGTAGTGGGAGTAGTAATACCATGTTTAATTCTGAAAGTAATATTAGTCAAACTAATTTGGAATAAAATATCTCCCTAACTACCTAAAAAATAACCCCATTTTATCATTAATATGTACTAGATTTTCAATTTGGAGAAATCATGTATGATGGTAATTTGTTATAACGATACACCTTTTCAAAGAAAGATATGGTAAATAATTTATTTGAGGGGTGAACAAATTTATTCTGACCCCCTTTTTGGTAAGATTTAGATTACTTCTATATGAAGCAATACTCAGAAATTGGTTGCCTTTTGATTTACAATTTGGATGATATTAATTTTTGAAAAATAGATGGAAGTTTCCTAAGTAATTTTTTAATTTCATTTAATGTGTGATATTTAATGTCTTACCCCTTGTTTTTGCATTGGGCGTGCCCTTTAAGTTTAGGTTATACAATATCCACTGGATGCAAATCTAATGGACACAAGGTTATCTTCAACCTTTTGCAAAGATGAAAATAAGGCTTTGTTGACCATTTCTTCCTCCCTCTCTCCATGCTAGATCTCTCTTCCATTCATCTTAATTCTTCTTCAATTAATATTCTATTATCACTACAAACCTATTCAAACCTAATATGGGGATTTCTCATACTAAAATCTCGATTAGGGGGGCAATGATGTTTCTTATCATTATTGAAACCTCAAAATTCTAAAACCTTATATATACCCCTCTCACTCTATAAAACTATGCTAATAACTTTGTAACTCCAACCTCGACCCATAGCCACCCTTTTCTACAACTACACAACTAAATTCCTCATGCTCTGTGGTGTGCCATGGGACTACCTTCATCTCGGTCCAACATGCCATCCTCGAACCCACCTTTGGGTTTGAGGGGCCAAGGGGGTCCTAGGTAGCTGCTTCTCACTCATCATTGAGGAATCGACCTTGATTATACTCACACAATAGGTGGTGGTGGAGTTTCCCTCCCTAGGCATAGGTGTAGGCAGTCCTCCACCACTCTACATATCAGACTCTGCCAAGCCCAGATGGCAGGCTTCCATGGTCCAAACAACACCACTAACCCACTGATCCAAAATCTATCACAGTGTGTTCATCTCTCACACAATAGGGTGTGCAGGAATTGCCCTCCTTGGGCCCAGGTGTAGGTGACTCGCCACCACGAGATTCGTTGTTGTTGCTCGATAGACCATACTCTAGCCAATGTTAGGCGATGGGCTACTATGGTCCAAACAACATTGTTGACCCATCGATCCTACCATCCCAACCAAAAGTGGGCCCAATAACCTGGTAACTGACCCATTTGCAAGTCATTTCAATGAAAATCAATGTTTTAGCCCTATTATACTTTGATCATAGATCATGTTAGGATGGTCCAAATAATGTAAATAAGAAGTAAATTTTCATTACAAAATCAAGAAGAATCTAGTGGAATTATTTTAAGACCTAATTATCATGCCTATTCTAAAATGTCCATAAAAGTTGATCTTTGTGATGTTTCAAAACCAAACTTGACACTTTTACCAGGTCTAGATCTAATTATCATGAACCCTAATTGAATCAAAGATTGATACTCACTTCTAAAATTATTATCTCAAAATTTGATGATGGAATCCCTTGTTAAATTGAAATCACGATATTAAGTCAAATGGTTACTTGATAATCCACAATGTGACCTAATGGATCATTCATCCACTTGTGCATACCTGATAATTGAAATCAAATGACATATCTTGAGACCTTGATAGTTTGAGGATAAATGATCCTCATTAGGGTCAAAATAGTACAAACCCTAAAATTTGTAATCTTGGAAACCCTAGTTCTTGAACACCAATCCTAACTTTGTAATCTACTCATTTTTTGACCTAGATCCAGCACAAGACTCTGAACTATTCCACCCTTGGATCTTTTGAATCAGGCATATCATAAAGGTATGTGTATAATCCTCTTTACATATTTGTTGTATTGCACTATACCCTTATGTACTCTTGTTAAAGAACTTGGCTATTTATTTGAATGAACGACTCCATTCCCTATGACTAATTCTTAGTTTGTCCAGTATGATTTATTAATTGAAACATAAGAGAAGAAAAGAACATCCATTTATTGATGAAAATTGTAATTCTTGTAGAACCGGCTAAGGTTTGAACTTCATTTAACAAGTTTCTAGTATCTCTCTTCTTGTAGAACTGGCTAAGGTTCCCTCTCCATTAATAAGTAGCCATTTACTTGTGACACTTTGGATCACCCTTCAATTTGGAAGTGGCCAAAACTTGTCTTGATACTTGTTGACTAAAATGAAAGTAAGTGTGATAAAATACAAAGTTTTCCAAGGGCTTGATTTTTGTACACTTTTTATATTTCTTTCTTAAGTCTCTCCAAGTTGTCGCTTATCTTGCAATACATACATATACATACAAATACATACAGATACATATATATATATATATATATATATATTAAAACTATACATAATCATGCATAATGATTTTGTTTCTTGATTTTAGGTTTGTAATGACAATTTGAAAAGATCTGTTTCTCTTATCTGAATAACTTAAGAACTGCAAGGAAGACTCACAAATAACAACTTCATGAGATATAGTAATGCTTTGAGATATAGTATATATATTTTAGTTTTAGTTATATGTATCTTTCATATGATGTTGCCTTTGGCCCCCTTTTGTAAACCTTTTGGTTCATCAATGATATGAGATATTTTTTTCTTCACTCAGATGATTGTGTGTGATTCCTTTGGACTGCCCAGTGAAAAAAGTTGGAATCCCCTTATCACTGGCCAACTAGGCATTGTGATTGGGTTTGCATAAAAATAGACATGTGATATAAATATCCACTACCCAAAATTGATGATCTATTTGATAAACTTCATTATGCTCATATATTCTAAAAGATTCATATTCATTATGGTTACCACCAACTTAAAGTTAAATAAGAAGATATTCATAGAACTTCCTTTTGAACTTAGTTTGGGCACTATGAATCCATGGCCATACCCTTTGGGTTAACCAATCCCATGGGCATGTTTGTGAACTTGATGAATATTGTCTTTCGACCTTCCTAGAGAAGGTTTTTGTGGCTTCTTTGGTGATATTTCAATCTATTCGAATGACATTGAGTCACATCCTACCCATCTTTAGAAATTCTTGATATCCTTCAAACATAGAAGTTCAATGCAAAATTGACTAAATGTGAGTTTTGGATTTCTGAAGTCATGCTTCTGGGCCACATATTTCTGGCAGGAAAATCTTAGTTAACCCTACAAAGTCTCAACTATTATTGAGTGGAAAGTCCCAAAGAATGTTCCTAAAATTTGGAGTTGTCTAGGTCTTTTTGGTATTACTAGCATTTCATACCCAACTTCAATAAAACTACCTTGCCCCTCACCAAGCTTAGAAGTAAGGGAGAATAGTTTACATGGTCAAAGGAGTGTGTAACTATCCCCACTTTTAAGTGTCCCTCATAAGATGGACCTTAAATTTGACAATCATTACCAAATATTCCTAGTATCCAAATTCAAAAAAAAAATATAATCAATTATTTATATGAATTGATAAAAAATTGGATACAAAATGTATATTGAGGTTCCTCTAAGGAGTTATATGAATCTTATAGGAAAACTAACATATAAGAGAAGAATTACTAAGATATCTAACTAGATAATCCTCCATGTGATTTAGCTTTGATATATTCAATTGATTTCCTTTGAATCTCCATGTCTTCATATATGTATATATGGCACTTACCTAAAACACAGATAGATAAATATGTGGATCAGTATATTACTACACTGTGTATGTGGTGCGACCAAAATGTGTTCAAGTATAATAACAACAGATATTGCTAAACTAATAATTAACTACCGATATAAACTTGTATTTTGATTGCATACTTTAACCCAAGCTTGGCATGCCCTCTCGGGTGCAATAATTGTCCATCATTGAACTTATGTGTATTATCCTTTTCTGGGTGTAACCTAGGCTTTATAATATTATAATTTACTTTATGTGATACTTATAGTGGCATTATAATGAACTAAATTAAATAACCATCCGACAATTTATTCATTAAACCAATACTTTAGAAATCATTCAACAAACCATCAACAAATGATAATGTAGTACTCATAGTTAGTTAGGTACCTCAATGTAGAACCATGTCGTATAGTTCAAGTACTTTAAGCATGCATCCAAACATCCAAGCAATGAACAAAAATCAATAAACATCATTTTTTTGGAAAAGGTAATATATTGCACTCCCAAATTAAAGAAAATAAAAAAGGTGTATATAACTAAAACGTGACACCACCCATATACAAGAGTATCTAAGCATCCCCAAAGGCCATAAAAAAGTATTACTTTACAAAATCCCAATGTTTAGTGACCATGGGGTCTAAATTAGCCACTACTATGTTGTTAGACTTGGCTACCCACAATATAAATTTTGCTATTTTCTCAAACAGCTTCAGTTCATCCATCTCAATCCCTCCATGTCTACGATTATTCCATTCCTGCCATATATGATAACATATAGCGATAAAAATATGCCTCCAAATTTTGGTTGGCCCAAATTGAGGTTGCATTTTTCTTTTGTTCGCCCAAGGGCCACTTCCATATCATCTGGTGGGTACCCCCCGCCCATTCTTAAGGCTTATCCTACTCCATATGTATTTTGACATTTTACATTTGAAGAAGAGGTATGAATGAGACTCATCATACTCCTTATCAAGGATATAAGTGCCATCAACTATCAACCCCCAGTTGATCAATCTATCCAAGGAAGACAATTTCCCCTTTATAGCTCTATATGTCATAGTGCTCCACTTGGGTACATGATAATTACCCCATATAAGATCATGCCATTGAGCCACAACACCATATTAGACTTCCCAAAGTTTGGTAGTAGGATATTTGACTGTCCATTGACCACCTTTGTCATTACTATACATATGTTTGACCTCATAGCACATGTGGTTCATGATCTTCAATACACGAGAGTCGTGGTTGAGGGTAGTGTCAGACACTTCAAGGTTATCTCCCTATCTATCATGCATCCATGAGGCACAAATGCCCCTTTGACCATGGAAGAAACATACTATTCTTCTAATAGTGCTTTCTCTCATAATGACACTCATATCTTTGATTTCCAAGCCCCCAACGATAAGAGGTTTGGTGATTGTGTGCCAGGACACATCATGTCCTATATCGCCCCAAAGACAACTAGAAGTGAGCTCCCTTATGGCCTCTACTATAGGATTAGGTAGATCACAAAGATTTTCCCAAAATCTCACCAAGCTTTGAATCATCACTCTAGCCAGGACTGGTCTCCCCGCCATGGATATGTGAAGGCCGACCCAACTCTCAATATTCATGCTCACCTTATCCAAGCAAGTGAGATAGTCCTTGCAGAACCCTTACCACCTAAGATAGGTACACCAAGGTATCTCATCGGGAAGCTACCACAAGAATACTTCAAGTACACCATAATCAATCAACATCATCTACATGTATGTATGACCCTAAAGTGACACCATCAAATTACTCACATTAAAACTAACTTAGGTCCTAATATAGGGTTCTAGGTCATCTCAGGTTAGGACCATGAATAAGGGACTGAAACCCTAATTCCACTGTACCATTATTGCCAAGGCTTACAAACCCTAATTAGGCATATTAGGTGTAACCCTAATTAGACATTAGATACTAGTTATCAGATTGAACATATGATTCCATTAAAAATAACTACATATGATTATGTGGATTAAGATCATATCATGTTATAAACACTATTTAAAAACCCTAATGCCACCTATAAATAATCTAGTGATTTAGAGAGCCTAAATATTCTTCATCATCATAAATATCTTGGGTTCTCATTATATTCAACAAAATTAGATTACATCAATAAGTAATAGTTTTTTAATGTATCCAATGCCATATTCAACAACATTAGGATTTTCATATAGTATCATCCCATACTCATGTATCAAGGTGACCTCTTAACATGGTAATATATACTGAGAGACTAATACTACTAAGCATGGCACATTTGGTCAACACATATCACATGGAAACCCTTTTTTATCAAGATCATAAATGATTCACCAACTAAGGTCATATTACCATAATAATAAGAATCATAAGGAACTTGTTGTATAAGAGTCACGATTAGACTATGAAAATATTTTATTTTCTATCTACTCCTTTTTTGGAAAAAAATGATATATAATATCATTACATTTGAGATACGATCTATTTCCTACATTTTTATAAGATAATTAGTAATGGAAAAATCATATACTGACAAGTCAGCTATAAATCTTATTTATATTTAACTTGAGACCCAGTCAAGCCAGGGGCAAAAAAATCCCACTACCTCTGACATTGTGAATAGGAGCACCACACTATTAGGGCAGGGATGTCTTTTGATCCCCAACTTCCACCGTCCTCACGGGGGACCTTACTCCCGCTATGGGAGAGTCAACTCATTGGTTGACTCCTTCCTCTAGGGCTTAGGATCCTCACATGGTAGTTTGGTATACTTTGTACCACACCAGTGGACCAAGACAAACATCTATGGGGTACTGTAGTGGTCGGAGGTTGGAGAAGACATGATCTGATTATGCAGAATTGAAGTAATTACATCAGATGAACTTGGAGGAGGAAGATCCTTACTTGGTTGCCTCATGAGCATGGGTTGAGAAGGTCCTAGACCCTACAAGCTACCTCCCACACTATGAGATCCAACAAGGAACTCCTCCAGAGCTTTCCATGCCCTAAAGATAAACTAGAGTCTCCCAAGATGACTCTATGTGTTGGATCTGATGAGGGGATGGCTTGGGTGATTCAATTATTTGTTTTTTCTTGTCCATATGTCTTAAATGCCTTATATAGGTGTTTCATTATTGGGAGAGAACTAAACATGAGAAACCTTAACACATAAGATAGTTTGTGGTTTAGGCTTAATAGATTCCATGAGGATAATGACAAAGTGGTTACAATGATGCGGGTGGGTCTATTGGAGCCAAGGGTAGAAGTCTTGAGGGCTCATGTCTTCTAAGGAGGAAAAGCGGTTGACTAAAGGAGATCAAACTCTAGCTACAATAGAATCACCCTGCATCCATCTAAAGGGGATAAACTCCCCATTCACGGATCACCAAGGATCTTGGAGTATCTTGGGATGAAATGTGTCCTCACAAGAAAGAGTTTTAATTTAGTAAACCCTCATTATCTTAACATAATTCTATAAGCAATGATATAGTGAAGAATTGAAGTAGATACATCAGATGAGCTTGGAGAAGGAAGATCCTTACTTGGGTGCCTTGGGTGGATGGGTTGAGGGTGTCATAGTCCCTACAAGCTAACCCCAATGCTCTAGGATTCAAGAGGAGATACTCCATACCTTTCCATTCTGTGAAGGTGGATTATAGTTTCTCCATATATCTCTTAGTGTTGATTCCAAAGGGGTGGCTAGGGTGATTCTCTTCTTTACTTTCCCTTGGTTGTAGGTCTTTGAAGCCTTATCTAGGTGTTGGGTGCATGGGAGAAAACTCAATATGGGAAACCCTAACATACTGGATAATTTGTGCTTTAGGCTTACCAAAGGTCATGAGGATGATGGGGAACTGGTTGTGATGATGCGGCTAGGTTTATGGAGTCAAGGGTAGAAGTATTAAGAGATCAAGTCATATGAGAGTAAAGGAGGGTGACTGAAGGATATCAAACTCTAGCTCCTATGTAATCACCCCACGTATGATGAAGGGGGTAAACTCCCCATTCCCCGGATCACCTAGGATCTGGGAGTTTGCCTTGGGCTGGACTCTACCCTCACAAGTAAGGCTTTTAACTTGAAAAACTCCCATTATCTTAACATGTATATATTAACCGAAATATAAATTTACTTAATACTAAAGTCTAGAACAATACTCCCTTTACCATCATCTCCCATAAAAAGGATATAATTGACTAAGTTCCATATCCATAATCCAGAACTTGTCTGCTAAGAAATGAGTAGTTGATTCATTAACTAATTACCTAGGCCACATATTATCTTGGGAGTATTCTATAATTTATCCCATTATCTACTATTATAATTATCTATAACTAAAAATATATTAAGGATAAATTCTTAGCTCCAAATACTTATTTTTCAATTTTGTATCCCAAGCACCCATTTGTAAAACCCAATAGACCCAATTGGGCTTGCATTGGGTTCCAAGTCCCATGTCTCATGCCCTAGGCCTTCTAAAGGGTCTGCAAGCTTAATTACCTTTCTAATGTTACTCTGATTTTCTTATATTGAATCTCAATTATTATTGAATTAATAATCATAGAATCTAAATCTACCAAAATTGAGGATCTTACGGAGTGTGAGTCTATTCTCCAAGAGTTGAAGACAAATTAGTCAGTTGAAGACAAATTCGTCTATCACACCCGCCTTTACACTTCCTTTTAATGATGAGTTTTTTATCTTCACCGACATTTCAATTTTTGGTATAAGTTGTTTTCTAACACTTTCAAGGAATACAATTTCATGTGTCTCGCAATAGTTGAAGCCAAAATTAGTTCAAGTACCTGAATAATGTTCTTGAGCATGTGTCCATCATTCATGCTCTTACAATTTGGTAACACTATCTATGTGATGCCACCTTCAACATCCTCACTGACGAAAAGAGTCCAGAGTACATCCTAACATAGAATGATCTCAACCTCAGACAAAAGAGATGGCCAGAGTACCTCATGTACTATGACATCACCATTTCCTATCACCCTGGTAAGGCAAATGTGATGGTTGATGCACTTAGCGGGAAGTACACTAAGTGTGATGCAATTTTCACCAGTGGAGGAATATGGAGGTCATGTCACCGCAAGCCTCGAGTAATATGGTTGACATTCTCATATTACCCATCATTATATCAAACTAGGCTCCAGTCTGAGTTCTTTTTAGCTCACAAGAATAGCTAGATTCTCTAGGAGATAACTAAGTTACTAAAGAAGATACAAACACATCTTTTAGTTGGTATGATAGGTGGAATCCAATGCAAACAAAGCATATTGGTCCATGACAATTCAGATATGATAGAGAAAGTGCTATGTGAATATCATGGATCAAAGTATATGATGCATCCCAGGTCAACTAAAGTGTACAAGGATATGTAGAGGCACTTAGGGTGGAGGAATATGAAAACTGACATTCTTGCTTTTATCTCAAGATGTCTAACCTATCAACAGAACAAGGATTAACATTAAAGGCTAGGAGGTCTTCTAAATCCCTAACCTAATCCGAATTGGGAATGGGAAAATATCACCATGGATTTTTTTTTCTGGGTTTACCCAGGACCAAAAAAAAGGGAGTGACACCATTTGGGTTGTCGTTAACAAATTAACTAAATAAGACCATTTTATTTCGATGAATACAATAGGAAAAGTTTCAAAGTTAGCATAACTTTATATTTAGGAGATAGACAGATTGAATAAGAATTATGTATCTATTGTGTCAAATTGTGATGTAAAGTTCAATTCTCATTTATGGTGACCGATTTAGGATAACTAGGAATCAACTCAGCTGTAACGACAGTCACCAAACTGATAAACAAATCATTACTAATTAAGCGGAATAAACATAAACAGTGGATTACTGAAAATCACTAAAATCTAAAACCATTTTGCAAAGAGATCCAATCATAGGAAAACTCTTTCAACAAGAACCGATGTATTACATTTACATCCTGGTTCATAAGTACATATCTTGTACCATCTCTTCTCGAGGGTTACAACATCAACTGCCTTGTTAAAAGCTAAACACGGACAGCATAAGAACCTCAAGGCATCAAGCCAAAATCTCAAAATGATTCATTAAAAGAACTAACTATTAACTCCGAGGACCTGAGAGTACAGAGACGACACATAGGACTTTTATCTACAAAACACGACAAACAGTACACTCAACCTGAGTTGTCACTGTTGTCCCTGCTGCTGCTGATGTTCTTCCTCTACAAGATGTTCTCAACCTCCTCCGTGCTTGTCCACCTAAAAAAAATGTTGGATCCCACAGGGGTGAGACAATTGAAAATTTCCCCAGTGAGAGATATAACTCTTTGCCAAAAACATTATTATTGCAGTTTAATAATATAAAACTGAGCAGAGGTTAAGCAGTTTAGATTATTCTCATCTTTTTAAACTATTGCAACTATCCATGATAGAACAGTAAATCATCTATTCTCTTTATAAGGAATAGGGAGAACATGTATGTCATTTATCTATCATACTGTATCAACATATCAATATGTCAAGCTTTTCTTTTGATACTTATTATCCGGAAATGCCACCCATGAATTATTCTTGTTTCTATCAGTTGGCCTTAGCCAATCAGCTTAAACAGATATTGAAATTATATCTGTCATGCACTCATACATCATTAATACAGGCATTGGGTTATTACCAATCATGTGTCATCATTATAGGAATTGTGTATTACCCATCATGTGTTATCATTACAGGCATTGTGCCTCTGCCAGGTATTGGACTCTTCCAAACCTGATTACACCGCCAGGCATTGGACTTTAACCAACCCTGATTACAGGCATTGAGCCTCTGCCAGGTATTGGACTTTAACCAAACCTGATTACACCGCTAGGCATTGGACTCTACAAATCCTGATTACACAGCCAGGCATTGGATTTAACCAATCCTGATTACAGGCATTGAGCCTCTACCAGGTATTGGACTTTAACCAAACTTGATTACATGCATTAAACCTCTTCTAGGTATTGGACTTTAACCAAACATGATTACACCGCCAGGCATTGCACTCTACCAATTCTGATTACACCGCCAGGCATTGGACTTTAACCAATCCTGATTATAGGCATTGAGCCTCTACCAGGTATTAGACTTTAACCAAACCTGATTACAAGCATTAAGCCTCTTCCAGGTATTGCACTTTAACCAAACCTGATTACACCACCAGGCATTGGACTCTACCAATCCTAATTACACTGCCAGGCATTGGACTTTAACCAATCTTGATTACAGGCATTGAGCCTCTGCTAGGTATTGGACTTTAACCAAACCTTATTACAGGCATTAAGCCTCTGTCAGGTATTGGACATTAACCAAACCTTATTACACCGCCAGGCATTGGACTCTACCAATCCTGATTACACCGCCAGGCATTGGACTTTAACCAATCCTGATTACAGGCATTGAGCCTCTGCCAGGTATTGGACTTTAACCAAACCTGATTACACCGCCAGGCATTGGTCTATAATCAATCCTGATTACACCTTCGTTATGGGATATCAATCCCTTAAATTCATCATTGGTTATCACATCCTTTTACTAGGCATTATACCCTGGGGCAATCCATCATATCAATTCACATTCTTTATGTACTACAAGTGTTCCTCTTATCTCCTTTAAGCATATTCAAAACACTATAGCCCTTGTTTGGCTATAAGCATAAAGCATGTATGATCAAGATTTCATTATTATTATAACCATTTATTATTATTATGAAGTTATTGGTTTCCATTTCCCTTAGTTTATTTTGCACATTACCATTCCTTACATTAGACTTTTATAAGCATCTTGTCACCTCTCATTGGGCAACAATTATTCACATGGCTCACCAGGCCCATTAATCATCTTGTCACCTTTTACTAGGCAACAACTATTCACATGGCTCACAAGGCCCATTAATCATCTTGTCACCTTTCACTATGCAAAAACTTATTCACATGGCTCACAAGGCCATTAATCATTATACTTGTTATACAAGTATTTAACATGCCTTACAAGGCTTATGCAATAAGAGAAATACAACCTTCCCATCATTAGGGTTAGGGTTTTCCATTATTAACCATTTAGGTTTTCAAGATCATATTATCAATGATCAAACCCTAATTCATTGCTCGACACATCTAAGAGAAAACATTGATATCATAAGTATTGCATCATACTTATTTATTCTCATCATTTATCTTTAAATGAATCATCAACACAAGGTATGAGTTCCTCTCTCATCCTTATCAGGGTATGATTACATCATACTATATTAACTTGGCTTAACCCTTTCTCAAGGTATGTTAGCCCACACTTATCAAAGTGCATTAAACTTATTACATCTCAATGTAACAATTGACATAACACACTTCATGTGTTACTCATCCAAGTATATTGGATTTAAGGTGCATCAAGGTACATCAACCTTGAAGTGCTAGATGTGATATCTATCATGTCTTGATGTATCACTTCCCTCATCACTTTTAACTTACTTAAGTTCATCAACTTATCTTATATTAGGGTATTTCCCATCCTAATACTTTATGCACTAGCCCATCATATTTATTATGTAGTGTATTGATCATAAGTCATACTTTTGAATTGTCCAACCATCATTAATTGATATGGACTCATCTCAGGTTGAGACATTGTTGATATAGGATTAACCATTATCAACCACTTTAGATGTTTCACTTATCAAGGTATTAGCCACACCATTACTTGGTGTTACACTCATTACTCCTAAGAGTGTCTTACCCTCACCTTTACAAGGCATCTTGGGTTAGAAGTGTACATATGTTCACCATATCGGGTTGTATGTATTTGAGCACTCCCCATATCGGGCTAGAAGTATATACACACCATTCATATCGGGCTAGAGGTGTGTATATGTGTTACCCATGTCGTGCATGAGGTATTAAGACATCACCATGTCGGGATAGACATCAACTAGGGTTGTGTATCGGGCTTCCATATTGTGCAATACCATTTGCTATTCTTTACTCACATCGGGTTACCCAAATTAGGGTTTCGTGTCAACTTATACGTATTCATTCAACCTTGTATCGTGTATGGAGTCTATACTTGACTCCCTATCATGCAAGAGTTGTATACTACACCCCCATATTGTGAAACAATGTATTCATTCATATCCATATCGTTCAAGTGAAGAAGGTGCATCATCATATCGGGTTAAAGGTGCTTACTTGTGTGTTTGCACCTGATATCACTTTTATAAGGTGATATCATCATCTTCAAGATCTAGAACTTTGTTATAACTATTATAGTTCATGTCAACAGGTCTAAGAAACTACTATAACTCATAATTTCATCAACTATTTCAGGAAATTTTGGAATTAAAAGTAGATCATTAAATACAACAATTTAGGTGATGAATAATAACATGATTGAGTTCAAGTTATATAACCCGCCTTAAGAACAACTTCAAAGCTCCAAGATCCAAAGATCCATGTTCCTACGGTTGAATATGGACTTCATAACTCCTCTATATGCAAAGAATCACCATGGATAAGCAATTGGTGAAGAAGGAAAGAAAAGAATATCAAAACCCTAAAGCCATGCTTCAATGCAAGGTTGAAGATGATCATATCCTCACCGTTCGGTTAAGTATGAGATGCTTGTTGCTCCTTAACACCTTTGCACGATACCCTCGTGTCCTTGAATGATATTCCAACCCTCTTGCATGATATGGCACTCACTTGCACGATATGCCACTCAACTCTTCACCCTATTGGCCGATATCACCTTATATGGCCAATTTCACCTACTTGGCCAATATGTTCTTGCCATGGGAGATACCCAAGGGCCCATGCACGATACCACAGCATCCCTTCACGATATGGGATCTCGATGCATGATACATTAGGGTAGGAGGGTGGTAAGGGTCGCAAAATTGCACCAAGGGGTGAAACTATGGGTATATATATTTGTTGTTCATGAAGGAAGGCAAAAAATGAGGTGTCATTATTTTGAGCTAGTAGGTGCCACGTGTCATTCATGGGTGACGTGTAAATGCATGCATCAACATTTATCTTGTCTTGCAAAATGGTTGAGGATCATCTTGAGATGCAAATTCGTCCATTACTTATCCATTTGGATAAGTCATCTAGGTTTAATCACTATTTTAAGTCAAGCTGATACACTTTTTCTAAGGAAACTTGTTGGCCGTCACACCTCACCTAATTGAGGTGCTTTTCAAGATATGACCTTTTTCAAGAGCTCTCAAAACTATATGAGGCTTTTACCAAGGCTCCTTGGCCGATAGGCACTCATATATAGGCTTTTCAACTTGATACAACTCAAGTTAAGCTTTCATATTCAACCCTTTTCTTGGTCATTTCATCACCAAGAGTACCATCACTCATAATGGATTCAAAAATGGTGTATCCTTCTTTATCTATCCTATACATGATACTAGGAGGGAGCAGTGACACTCTAGAGGTGGTAATTTTCATAACAACCCCACATTTTGGGTAAATTACAAGTTGTACCAAAATTGGTGCACAATGCTCCAACATTGTTCAAGCAAGTTCAAACTTGAAATTTAGGCTTTCTACAAGCCACCACTTAGCATAATTCTCTCTATTATAATGCTAAAACATATAAGGCACGTTCAACATGTTACATATTGCAATATAACCCCTCAACTTGGGTAAATTGCACTTTGGTCCAAAATAAAGGAAAATTGCTCAAACAGTAGTCAATCAAGACCAAAATTGAAACATAAGTGTGTCACATGATAACAAAGAACCTTAGAGGATTATATTAAAGTTCTAAGAAACTTTATTAGCCAAAAAAATTAGGGTTACCTCATAACCCAGGTCAGGGTCGTTACATCAGCATTGGCACATCATATCATCCATACACTAATGGAAACTATCAAAGGATTATTTAGATTTTAGAAGACTTATTGAGATTGTGTGTGCTTGACTGGGTTTTTTATGGGACCACTACCTCCCTCTGGTACAATATTCCTACAACAAAAACTTTCAACCAATATAGGCATGCCTCCTTATGAAGCCTTATATGGAAGTTCATGTAGTTCTCTTCTTTAATGGGATGAAGTAGGAAAAAGATGGATTTTTTAATCCGACGAGTTGTACTCCTATTATGATAATGCCAACCAGATCAAATAAAGGTTGAAGGAGGCACATGAGTGTTAGAAGTCATATGCATATACACATAGGTCAAACGTGCAATAATTCATGGTGGTGATCATGTGATTATTAAGATCAAACTGATTAGAGATAATGCCAAGAACAAAGGGAAAATTAGCCCTAGTACATGGGTCCATTTGAAATCTTGGACCGTATCTTGAATACAACAAGAAAAGTAACAATCCTCCACTTCAAGCATCGTACTGTGATTCTAGAACAAACATCATATTGAACCTCACCCTCTGTTTTAATATTACAACCCAATTTACATAATTTATCACATATTGGTACATCCATTTCATCCAAATTGACGCCACCATTCACAATTCTAGAATGGATAAATTTTCTATGTATTTATTAGATTTTGGTTCTAATGGTTATAAATCCATTAAATTCCATGTATTTGTTCAAAATTCAGCTTTATCATTCATTTTTGTTTCTTTCATTAGTCAAAACAATATCATTCGAAAATAGCATGCTCTAAGGGATTTCATTGAACATACTTTATCAACTCATCCATGATAAGAAAACATAGATATGGATTGAGTGTTGATCCTTGATGTACCCCAACATCAATAGGATAAGTTTGTGTATCTCATGTAGGAGTCCTAACACTTGTAGTAGATCCATCATACGTGTCTTTAATTAGGTCAATGTATTTTGTTGGCACACCTTTTTATGCAATACCCTCCATAACACTTCCATGGCTTCTCAATCATAGGCCTTTTCCATTATGATAAACGCCATATGATGATCTCTTTTGTTTATTTGTACTTCTCCATAAGCCTCCTAATTAGAATCATATCATCTATTTTTTATCTTCCTAACATATAATTAAACTAGTTTTCTAATATCTTCATTATTGATCTTATCCTTATCTCATTAACCCTCTTCCAAAGCTTCATACTGTGACTCATCAACTTGATACCTCTTTAGTTTATGTAGATTTCAACATCTCCTTTGTTCTTATAGATCAGGATTATAGTTCTAACATATTCTCATGCATTTGTTCAAAATTCAACTTTATCATTCATTTTTGTTTCTTTCATTAGTCAAAACAATATCATTCGAAGATAACATGCTCCAAGGGATTTCATTGAACATACTTTATCAACTCATCCATGATAAGAAAACATAGATATGGATTGAGTGTTGATCCTTGATGTACCCCAACATCAATAGGATAAGTTTGTGTATCTCATGTAGGAGTTCTAAGACTTGTAGTAGATCCATCATACATTTCTTTAATTAGGTCAATGTATTGTGTTGGCACACCTTTTTATGCAATACCCTCCATAACACTTCCATGGCTTCTCAATCATAGGCCTTTTCCATTACGATAAATGCCATATGATGATCTCTTTTGTTTCTTTGTAATTCTCCATAAGCCTCCTAATCAGAATAATATCATCTATTGTTGATCTTCCTAACATATAATTAAACTAGTTTTCTAATATCTTCATTATCGATCTTATCCTTATCTCATTAACCCTCTTCTAAAGCTTCATAGTGTGACTCATCAACTTGATACATCTTTAGTTTATGTAGATTTCAACATCTCCTTTATTCTTATAGATCAGGATTATAGTTCTAACATATAGAGAAAGGAAAGGAAGAGACTTGAGTGAAGTGAAGTTCATCAAGAATGAAATAGTAGTGTTAATGAAGGATATTGATATAAAGAACCAATGGTGAAACTACTTTCATAAGTTCTTCAATGGAAATACTACAAAAAATATCAGAGACTTAGGTGACAGGAATGCAAGATATATAACTTACACATGACAAGTTTCACTATTTGAAGTAAAGAATGCTTCAAAAACAAATGAAAATTAAAAATGCATGCAATCTGTATAATATTCCCATTGATGTATGGAAGAGTATGGGGATGAAGGAGCTAGGTGCTTAACAAAATCCTTAAAGTTTCATCATCTCTAGGTTTGGGCAAACTCCTATAGATCTCTTCTTTGAGTTTAATAGTCTTCTACACTTCATCATTCCACCATCAACTCTCATTTTGTGGAGGCGCACACCCTTTAGACTCTCCCAAAGCCTCTTTGGAAATTTTCGTTATGCAGGAGCTCATACTTTACGAAATAGACACAAAAAAACAAAGATAGATGCTAAGAAGGCAGATCAAGAGGCAAGGTCCAAACACTTTGATGATATATAAAGAAGTTGGACCCTAGAGAAGGGGGAAAAGATATTTATAAAATGGCCCATAAAAGAGAAAGAAAAGGAAGAGGCTTGAGTCAAATAAAAATGCATCGAGAATGAAGATGGCATAGTGTTGGTGAAGGATGATGATATAAAGAACCAATGGAGAAACTACTTTCATAATCTTTTCAATGGTGTACTGTGAATAATGTAAGAGACTTGGGTGACATGAATGCAAGAAATATCACTTACACATGACGAGTTTCACTATCTATCGTCAAGAATACTTTAAAAAATATGAACATGAAAAAGGCATGTGGTCCATATGGTATCCCCATTTATGTATGGAAGAGTATGGAGGATCAAGGAGCTATGTGGTTAACAAATCTCTTTATCAAGATTATGAAGTCAAAGAAGATGCCAGATGAATGGAAAAATAGTACTATAGTCTCGATCTGTAAGAAGAAAGGAGATGTTCAGTGTTGCATAAACTATAGAGGTATCAAGTTGATGAGTCACCTTATTAAGCTTTGGGAGAGGACTATTGATCAAAGGCTAAGATTGATTATACAAATATCAGACAACCAATTTGGTTTTATGCTGGGAAGATCAAGAATTGATGCTACTTTTTTAATAAGGAGGCTTATGCAGATGTACAAAGAAAACAAAAGAGATCTTCAAATGGTGTTTATTAATCATGAAAAGGTCTATGATAGAATACCCATGAAAGTGGTATGGAGGTTTTTCATAAAAAGGGTGTTCATATTCAATACATTAACCTAATTAAAGGCATGTATGATGGCTCAACTGCAGTTGTTAGGACTCCTGGAGGAGAGACAGAAACTTTTCCTATCACCATTGGGGTACATCAAGGATCGACACTCAACCCATATCTATTTGTTCTTGTTATGGATGAGTTGAAAAAGCACATTCAAGATAATTTCCCTTGGTGCATGATATTTGTTTATGATATTGAGTTTATTGATCCAAGAAAATATATATTGAATGATATAGTTGAACTTTGGAGAAATACATTGGAATCCAATGTATTTATGATTCGTAGAAGAAAAATTGAATATATGAACTGCAATTTTAGCCAATCTAGAGTTGTGAATGGTGGGGTCAAGTTGTATGGAATGGATGTACCAATATGTGATTAGTTTTGTTACTTTGGGATCTATTATTGAAAAGGATGGTGAGGTTCAAGATGATGTTTGTCATAAGATCACAATAGGATGGTTGAAGTGGAGGAGTTCAATTAGAGTAGTATGTCTCTAGAAGATCTCTCTTAGATTAAAAAACAAGTACTATAGAACAACTATACGACCAACATGCTATATGGGAGTGAATGTTTAGTAGTGAAGAAACAAAGTCTCAACAAGATGAATGTGGCCAAAATGCGTATGTTGAGATGGATTTGCAGGAAGACGAGAAAAGATCATTTGACAAATGACTATGTAAAAAACAAATTGGGGGTGGTGAGCATCAAGGACAAGTTGTGTGAAGGATGTCTAAGATGGTATTGACATGTGCAACACAGACTGAAAAGTACATCTATTCAAAACAAGGTTATTCAGTTAAACAAAATCAAAAGAATCAGAGGCATGCCTAAATTAACTTGGTAAGAGCTTATACAAAGAGGTTTTAAATCTTTACATCTTGATCTGAGTATGACCCATAATAGAGTTGATTGTAAAAGAAGGATCCATGTAGCTGACCCCAACATGGTTGGTATTGAGTCTTAGTTTATGATGATAATGAGGAGGAGGAGGAGTTCATACTTTACCACATAGTGTTAACATCAAACTCCAACTGCCAAGTTCTCTCCTTGATAAGCTTGTCACAAAATTTTGGTTGCTCTTCTCCATTAAGATTCCACCACTTGTTCCTTCTATCTTGACTTATATTATGCTTATATTTGTTGATTTTCATGTTAACATCCAAAAACACCAGCCTATGTTAGGTGGTGAGTTCTTCACAAGGGATCACTTTACAATCCTTGCATACTTTTGGATCAAGTCATCTTGTCAACTTTAATTTAATTTATCATTTTACTCAACTTAACTAATTTATGTATATCAATTGTCTCTTAATATTTTTCTATGGATTTAAGAGACTTATATGAGGTAGTGGTCAAAATTTCATCAAATTTGAACATTACATCTGAGAGATATGAGTTTTGTAAGAACCTACACTAAAAATGTACCTAATTATATAATGACAATATAAACCTAGCTATGCAAACCCTAACCCATATCCAAAAGGGACGCGCTTGATTGGGGGTCATCTACTGTACTTAGTTATTGTTAGAGAAACAAGCACAGAATCATGCAAAAATGAAAACGCTTGTATCTCCCTCTCACCACCTCCACTCCAGGTCAAATTCATTCTTCATATTTGACTCTCTCCTCTACCAAACAAAACTTCACAATCTACATGTCAATTGTCAGCTTAAAAACTCTCAATTTCCCCACCATCTTGACACACAACCTCCTCCCTATGATGCAACCCTAGGACTCATGACTCCTATTTAAACCCTAAACAACCTTCTATGCACCTCTTAATTGCCAAATATAGTGGAAATTGAGCCCAAATCACCCCCAACTTCTCCCCCATCTTTACCTTCACCCATATGAACTGGAGCACTTTTTTCTTGACACCGGTCTTGTCATCCCATTGGTCAACCCTGAAGCTTAATGGAACCCCGATGGATCTTCCCTAGCCATCAAAAATAGGTGTGATATCATGGAGAGCCCCACTGAAGAAGCTTCCCTTCCGCCACTTGCATCAACTCTAGAAAGATTCACCAAGAACCTTTGAGGGGAGGTGAATATTACATACACTTCCACAAAGGCTCACAAAGATTTTCTAATCCTCATCTCCCTCTTATTTGTGGTAATTCTCTCTATCCTACTCTTCTCAATTTCCTTGCTTCAATGGTTCATGTCAGCCCTTGTTTAGCCTGGGTTTAAGCCATCTCTAGATCTTTGACCTCAGTAAAGTATATGAGGTCAAAAAAGACCTTAGCTGGCCTAGCGAGCTACATCATTCAATCTTTCTTCTATTAGTCTTCCCCATTTTCCTGTACAATCATGGCATGGACGTCCTTTTGATCAAACAATCAGAGTCTCTCTTTTACCCTTTTGTCCTTGCATTGTTACACATCAAATTTTAATTTCTAGGATTCCTTGGTCCTTTTAACCCCTACTGCAACCTCTGAAGCCAAGATCTGGCTTGTGGGGAGGATCTACAGAGTTGGATCTCTCCCGTGATCTGTAAAGATTGGCTGAAAATTCTTTTCAATTTCAAAATCTACTACCTATTTAGCCTAGTTATTGTCATATGGGCCCAGTCTCGTAAAATAGCTAATAAACAACCCCCTTATCTGAAAAATGCTTAGAAAATATCACTAGTCTTAGTAATATCCTATAATACTATGAAACTCTAGTATTTATATGTTTCATTAAGGTTTAATAATGGATATTCAAACTCTCTATAAAATCTTAGTCAGGGTTTTCACAATTGTTTCAAACCTTACTCATATTAGAAACTTTGATCAGTATGATAAATACTAGATCATGATCTTATAAGACTTTTTTATATTACAATGATCTATAAAATTGATAAAGATGATTGATAATGATGATGATGTTGAATATGCACTCAAGATTTAGTTCCTAAATGTGACCAAGGTCTAGATCATTCATCAATCTTGAAAATACTTTGTAATGAAATAAATATTGAAATCTCAAAATATTGCTAGCTTATAGATGAATGACCACACTAAGTTCTAATTAGGAACTACCAACTCTAACATTGAATAATGGAAACCCTAATATTTAATATCCCAAACTTGACCCTTGATCCATGTCTTATTTGACAAGGATCTAACTCCAAAATCTAGTTGATCTTTAGGAATATGAAATCATATGTATGGTACACTTATATTTCCTCTTTGAAAAGACTAGTGAGATTGAAGATACTTGTATGAACTCTTTGAAAATATACTTGGATATGTATTTGTTTGAACATGTTCCCTATTGAGTAATGTTTTGATTTCTTATACTAAACCTTACAAAGGAACTTGAACATAAATGATATGGCCCATTATGACTGCCTGAATGATAATATTGATATTGGATACAAGTGACCTCCTCATGTCAAAGTGATGGATCTTGAACATATTGGAAACCTCCTCATTTTGAATGGAGGATGGACCCAGGTGACCTCCCTAATATTATTGGGGAGATGAAGCCATATAAATTGGTGTTATCAACATAATGGGAAAACTTGTAGTTAAAAGTCTTGTCAAATAAATTAAGTTTGAAATCACTTTTTGTTTATTTGAATATAAGTCATATTAAGTATACTATTCTTCTATTAAATTGTTTAAACAATTTTTAATTTTACCAATGCAACACACTGACTGTGTCCTGATGTTTTATTTTAGGTAATGCAAGAAAGTAAAGAACTTGCACCTACTCATATGTTCTTTCATCCATTATCTGTTGAAATAAAGAATGCTACATAGCATTGGAACAACACAATGTATCATATATATATGGGATGTAGTGTTAGATAGATAGTTTCTTCATTTTGTCTTTTTCTTTCCTTATTTCCTATGGGCCTCTATGCAGAAACACTATGGTTAAATTTTAACAAAATGGAATGTGTATCATTCTTGAATATGATTTTCTTTGAAATCTTAGAACTACTCTGATACCAATGCTTTAATCCCCTTAACATTTTCCACCAAGACAGTGGGCTTTGGATGAGGGTAAGTATTGATTCATGACAATATATCTATACTAACTCACACAGAATAACTATGAATTTTATAGTGTCACTCATTCAAAGGCAGACAATATCACTTGTAACTTTTAGGAGGGTTAACGTTCATATAGATCACTGATAATGTTCTCCATTGACTTCAATAAACTCGAATCATCATCTATATAGACAACCATTGTGAATGCCACATTGAATGGCGCCAAAACCTATTGACTAAGTGCAAATTTGTGTGACTTCAGGTAAAAGGACCACTACACCCTCTCACATTGGAAGATGGTTATGACATACAATGATCCTTAACTCACACAAATTGGCTCCATGAGGTACAACATGTTCTCTAGTAGTACTTATTTTCAACTTGATATCTAGTATGACCCATGAGATTTGATCATCGCTAGAATGATATACCAATATTAAAGTATTATCATTATCCCTATTACATACTAAAACTCAAATGTGGATACTTGACAATATAGTTCTTAACATCCATTGTGAATCATATTCAACTCAGGCACTTGAAAGTCTTGCAAATTAAAATAAGTCATTCTAGTGAGTATTTGTTATGCTTGTTAATAACACATCCTTGAATGACCACAAATGAAAATTCTATTATTATTAATAACACAAAAAAGGAGAACTATAACATTAAAATGCCACAGCGTTAGGTTGATGGAATTTACATATATACTACCCTCTGAAGAACATATTTTCCACTATGACTGGCACATTGTTCATCCATTTTTTTTCCTTCACATTTATCAAAAACTTTATGTTATTTTTTTGCTTATCACTTTTTTAGAATGAAAATTATGGTGATTTATGTATTTATTTTCATTTATCAATCAATCTAATGACATAAACTAGTCTTACAACATGTCTAGTACTTAGTAGGGTTAAAACTATGTTATCTTTAATTGTTCATGGTGTTCTGCATAAGATGGATTAGCATGGAAAATTTCAAGAAGTTCAGTGGATTAGATTTATTGCTCTTTTAGTTCATGGTCAACATACAATGGCTTGGTGTAAGGAGTGTGGCCCGATAAGGGAGCTACTCTCCTACATGGAGGGAATAATAGAAAACCACCCAATGCCAAATTTGAAAATAATTTTTTTGCAAAGGATAGTAGACTTCAAGTTATGTATTGTATCAAATACCAAAAGTGAAGCTACAAATGATAAAAATCTAACTATTACAATATTTATGTCTATCATTATTATTCACCACACCTAGATCCAAACCTGGGTCAGAAACTACCTATTAAATATCCAGACGGATTAGGGTTCTAAACTTCCATAAACAACCCTAAAATGACCCTTTTTCTCATTACCAATTTACGTTATGCAGATTACATAATAAGACATGTTATGGTTTCTCAATTTTGAAACATATTTATTTATCAATTTATGACTTCTAAATCATTATATATTAATTTTACAAAATTAAAGATAACTAGGAAAATACATAAAATCACGTATTTTATGTATTATAATTAGGTCACAAAATCTATACCAAATATTGAGTCCTATTTTTTAGATTCCATAACATATCTTAGTTTATTTTTTTGACCTTCTGATGAATTAGTATGGATTTTTCAAGATAAATTGATTTACTAAAATTTTAAAATAGAACTATAGACAAATTTACCCAAATTACCCCTGCACCACCACAAGGACTATAATCATGTGACGGTGTAGATTCATAAAACCAAACACATAATCAACCCGCAATATAAAATCATGTTTGAAATAAAAGGACCAAACTATTTATATAATGTCTGACGAATATGAAGTCAAATCTAGGGTGAGTTTGCAAATTGATCGATTGTCATCTTCTTTACCAATGTGAGCAAAACACATACTAGCAACGCTCGGAATCCCAATGTTCAGAAGTCAAAACTTGTGATCAATCGTAGAGCTTCTCAAGGAGACAAAATTGATCATCCTGGGACTTCTTCGGCCACAAACAATGAAGGCCAAGACCAAGAGTAACCAAAATTCTGTTGGGAAATATGGAGATAGAGTGGATAGTGGAAAGAAAATTTTATGTCCATAATTTGTAACTAGTGAATCACATCAACAATGATGTATTAGGAAAGAGGGTGCAAGATATACCTTATCCCGGAGTGAGTCTAGTAACTATCCTTGCATAGAGATTTTCTTCCTTCTTAAGCAACACACAGACAACGGTCGATGGCATCCTCCTAGTGTAGCATCCATGAACGATGGTAGACAACATCCACCTAGCATAGTAGAAAAATCTTCCATACCTCTATGTACTCTATGCGAACCACCAAGAACTCCGCGTTGTGCATCTTGAGCCGGTTGGAAGGAGTAGAACTTTCATTAGTCAATGTGCTAGCGTTGACTTTCTTCTCCCTTGCTATCTCTCCCTTTCACAAGTAAGATTGTTCATGCTCTCACATTACACAACTATGAGAACAGAAGTGTGTAGAGAGCCTTGGCATCCCCCTCCTTATATAGGAGTGGATAGACTATGGTTTCTAAAACCCCTAGGATACATAAGGTCAAGTTCTCTTTACTGGATGGTGGTTGCGCACAACCAATTAGTCAATTGGAACAACCAGTCGTTCGACTAGATAGTCTGGTTGGTCGATTGTCCTATGGTCCATGGTGGAATAATAATTGGTTTTAACTTGGAAATTAATGGACCTAATTACACCTATCATTAATCATTTGACCCAATCATGGTTGTTTGAATCTTTGTTTGACCTAGTCCAACTGGTTGGTTTGAATCATGTAGTTTATTCAAATTTCCAACCGATCGACTGATGATTATTATCATCTATTTGATGACACAATCCAGTTTGTCGACTGGACCCTCAAGTTGGTCGATTGGGTTCTCATAAACCATCATGTTATCGATCAACTAGATGTTCCAGTCGATCGATTGGTCATCCATTCAATTGGCTGGACTTTCCTATTGATCGACTGGCCTTCCAGACTAGACAATTCCAATTGATTGAATGACAACAAGGGTTATTAAGATTAATTACCTAAACACTTTAATAACCAAATTCAATCTTGTCCATCAATAGACTCATGTTCCCTGTTCATCCTATGTGTGTGACACTATAAGTCTCAAATTACATTGTATGTGAATGTATGTAACCAAAATTATGACACACAAGCAATGAGTGGTATCTAGCAACACATCATTGCTACCCAAGTAATTGTAAAGTTGAAGAACAACTTCAACCTACATATGTGAATAGTGTTACTATGATCATATAGTTCCTTGTCTTAGATATCTAGATTGAATGTGAGGCATGGAATTGTCATGATATTAATATTCAATCTATGCTCCTTGAACTAGAGTAGATTGATGAGATGCATGTGAGTTCAATGTCACATATTGACTTACATGAGTATGGCCATGTGTTTCCTGATATCATTTATCAACTAATTCAGATTTAACCCTGGTAGGAGGGACAAATATCATCTACATCACTCATAGTCAATCCCCATGTGTCACACTGTATCCGAGCATCACCTTTACAACAACCCTTATTCAAAGTCAAGTTGAATGTTGTCAAAGTTCATCAAATGACATGTAATGAGTGTAGTGATTTCAGGTCAAGAACTACAATCACTAGTATCACTTTAAGAGCTGACTCTAACTACCATTCAATGGTTCCATGTATCTCTCTCAAAGGTGAGTTTGTCTAGTACACTTCTTCTCTAACAAGTACTTATGTATTTAACTTGATATCGAATATCATTAATAATGAGATCCTATCATCAGTTGTTCAAGTCCTCAACCTAAAAATATGTCATTGAGTAACATCATTTTTTAGAATTTTATCACCCTTTCTCATCACCTCATAACTAAAAAAACATAATAGACATAATTCCCTTTACAATTATTATCAAATCTAGTACATGATGCCACATTACAATCTCCATATGAATGGTTGTCTGGGCATACATACCAATAGACTCCCACCTGCACTTAGTGACAATTACCCATGAATCTAATTCTAAGTGATATAACATGACCATCATGTTTCTGCTACGAAAGTGCTTTTGTCAACAAGTCATAAACATTGCTCTTAGTTAGCACTCTATAAATCTTCACATCTCCTCATTGTACAATCTCTCGTATGAGATGATAATGCCAAAGTATATGCTTGGAATTTTGATGTGATCTAGGTTCCTAAGTTTGTGAGATAGATCCATTGTTGTTACAATACAACTCTACTGTATTGCTAAAGCTTGGAATCACTCAAAGTTCACCAATGAACTTCTTGGTCCAAACAAATTCCTTTGTTGCACTAGAGATAGCAATGGCCTTGGGTTTTTTTGTAGAATCAACAACTATCTCTTGCTTGGAACTTTTCCAAATTACAACTTTGTTCAAGGCAAAACACAACTTTGGATTGTGACTAATAATCATATTTTTCATTTTGGAAGCTTACATCAGTGTAACCCTTTACCACCAACTCTTCCTTGCCACCATAAAATAGGAACAAATCCCTATTCCTTCTCAAGTACTTAAGGATGTTATGTAAGGAAGCCAGTCACCATCGTTGGGCTCTGACTGATATATGATTGTCATGCTCAAATCATACAAGACATTAAGATGACTACATAACATTGCATGCATGATAGATCCAATACATGATGCATACATCATTTTACTCATGTGTTCCCATTCTTCACAAGAACTAGGACAATGGGCTCTAGAGAGACTAATTCCATGGGACATGGACAAATTTCCTCTCTTTGAGTCCTACATGTTGGAACTTTTCAACACAATGCCAATGAATGTACTCTATCTTAGGCCAAGAATTCTTATAAATCTATCTTTATATATCTTAATGCCTAAGATGTTTCTTAGCCTAAGTCTTTTTTTCAAATAAAGCTAGAAGATCTTCTTATTCATCCAACTCTCCTCTTATAGGCCAAATCATCAAAAAAGATTTACAACTGCCACTTATACTAACATGGTGATATCCCCTCCATAAACCCCACAAGGGACATCCAGACACACCAACAACAAAACAATGCGGAGAAACAAACCCAGAAAAAGGATGAAGGCTCCTATGGATCCTCAATTTTCTCTGCTCAAAACAATATATGGAGTTGCCCACTTCTCTAAAAGAGCCACCCCCTGATCTTCATGGGTAAAAAGTTGGGGTCCATACAACAAAAGATATCATCTTGGTTGCTCCCCCACCATCCCAATTCCTTTGGGATTGAGTTAACAATCTTCAGAACAACATTGCCCATAATAGCAACTTCCTCCAATTCTAGATGAATATCTCTGACGCAAGAATGGGCATGCCATGTTTTAGCTGTGCTTCTCCATAGAATGTTATATACCTTATTTGTAAACTACTAGAGGGGGGGTGAATAGAGTTTTATAAAGATTTTAATAATAATTTAAACTCAAACAACCACAATGAAAATATTGGACAAGGAGACACAGGGTTTAGAGTGGTTCCAACTATAGCAAATACTATAGCCGTCAGTCCACTACCCGGTTGCTTACCCAACCGGGATTTGAAAAGAAATTTATTTTATTACCTCGCAAGGACTTTACATAAAATACAATTTCTTTTCCCAAACCCTTCAAGCAGCCTTCACCTAGAAGTAATCGCCCAACCTTGAAGCAGCCTTCCCTTGAAGTAGGTGCACCAACTCCCGTTGCACCAGCCTTCTGAAGTAGCTTCCCGTGCGATAGCCTTCTTGAAGTAGCTTGAAGTCCCCTTCTCCACCTGAGAAGTCAACCCTCTCCAATCCGCAGCCTCCAACCCTAGGAGTAGCAAGGAGAGTACAAAGGATAAAAAGGAACAAGAAGGAAAATAGAAATTACAATACCGTTGTAAGCACAAGGCTTGATTTTCCTATATCAAGCGTATAGATCTCCTAACCAATTTGTATGACAATGTGATTGTAGTGGATAGGAGATACTAGCCTATAGGACATGAAATGGGAGCAATAGGAATGAATGGCAAGTGTAGGAATTGCTCTATTGCTCTAAAACAGATTGCAAGTGAGTATTCAAGCTCAAGTATAACACAAGTATAGCTTCGGTGTTTTTTGGTGTCCTAAGGAATGTCCTATTTATAGGAGTGGCCTATGGATACTTAAGGACGTTCTAGACAACTTCTAGGGGCTTCTAAGTGCTTAACTAGCCGTTAGATATAAGTTAGGTGCATTAGTAACGGCTAGTTACTTTATTCTGCAGTTGCTGTCAGAGACCATCTCGGTCGACAATTTGTCGACCGAGATACCTACTCGGTCGAAGTTTTGTCGACCGACAGGCTCTCTGGATCAACGTTCATTTGCAACTGCCAACTACTTTGTCAGCTATGTCTAACGGCTACTTGGGTCATTCTCGGTCGAGAAGTTTGTCGACCGAGAGTGTCTCGGTCGAGGAGTATGGTCGACCGAGATTGACCCTGTTCTCAATCTTTTAATTAAACCACTAAGTATGTGTATGAATGTGCATATGTGATCCTATTTGAAGGAGATGACTTATCTAAGTGTGGTGTTTAGCTAGGGAGATCTAACGCTTGATTTACATGAAGTCTAAGTACTTGTACATTATATATTTGTACAAGTTTACAATTGATTTACATTGCATGACATTTACAAGCATTCAAGCGTATGGATTCCCTATAACTTTGTCATCACCTTGTTCCTGCACACTTAAGTAGCTCGTTAGATCAACAAGAATGAAATGTTTGTCATCATCGAAACAAAGGGATTTATCATAATGTCCAATTTATCCAACAATCTCCCCCTTTTTGAAGATGACAAACATTTCCTAAAATTTGAAATAAGGAAATATAAAGCATGTGAGTTTCATACCTGAAATTTACCTTTTGTAGCCATTCTTGTTTTTGCAAGTGAATGCTAGCCATCAAGATGAAACTCATTTATATTTTTGATTTTATATTCTTTCTCCCCCTTTGTCATTTCAAAAAGATATCCAAGTTGAATATTTTAATTTTCTTCTCCCCCTTAATTTTATGATATGCTCCCCCTTAAATAGATATCTATTAGGAACATGGATTTTTGTCTAATTTATCCACAATTTGTTTCTTAATCATTTGCAAAGGATGTTAAGCCTTGAAATGATATGAGATTCCCATAAGCTTATGATGAATGTATATTTATTTCTCATTTATCAAGGGATGTTAAGCCCTAAATTAAATGAGAGTCCTTTAATCTTAGAGTACATAAAAAAAATGTCTCCAACCAAATACAAGGGATGTTAAGCCCTGATTTGTTTAGAGAGTTCCTTTAAGAGCAAGAAATTCTTTTTCATACAAATTACTTTTTTTTTTAAAATCCGAAGGTCATAACAAACTCCAAATGATGTTAACAATGTTTTTGTAAGCTTCATAATCAAATAATCAAATTTGTTTTTATAAGCTCCCCCTTAATCTTACAATTTAAGCAATTTAAGGCTTTTAAGGTCACAAATGATAAATTTTTGATTTTGACCTTTATCAAAAGTATATTAAGATTAAGTTCAATAAATTGATGTCCAAATAAGCATTTTGTCAAAGCTTATTTTAGGTCGCCCTTGACTACGACCAAAGCGCCCCTTGGTCAATTTTAATTTTAACCAAGAGGCAAATTCTGCAGATTTCCAAGATAAACATATGTGAAGTATAATTTTTGCAGATAGCTATAAATATCAATTTAAAGCACATTAAGATATACCCATTTCTTCTTATACCCTTATCATAAGATTCTTTTAGAAACATATATTTTGAAAGCAAGATTAATGTCTTTAAAGTCAAGATATTTGCTTTTGATTTCTTAGAACAAGCAAATAGATAAAAATATTAATATTTTGTTCTAAGAGGCATCGTTTGGCTTGACATAGCAACATCTTCATCACAAGCTGTGTCCACAATTATTATCTATTATGTCACGATGCTTTTAAGCTAATGACATTTGCAATTATCCAAATCACAATGATCATTCATGATTTGTATATATGAATCAAAGCTTATTTTAAACCAATGAAACATAATGATCATGATGAAGCATGTTAAGTGATACTCAATATGAAAACATTTTCTTAACAATGAAAGCATGATTAATATCTCAAGTCTTTTTAAAGATATCAATTTGAGAAATTTTGTAATATTGTGTTCTTTGCAAGCATTTTTAATAGTCATATCACCAATGAATTATTTTGCTTGCTTATCATCAAGACTCACGCATGCAATTATCATTATCTATTTGTGTTAACACAACAGCATGCTTAATGATGAAATAGTGAAAGCATGTCCAATAGAATGATAATTTCATGAAATACAGTGATTGTAATCATTTAAACTGAATGTCCTAACACATGATTTCTATCTAGATAGATGCTTTAAAGAAAATCATGTAAAACATTATAAAATAGGGATTTCTTGATTTTCAACTTAGAGAATGTTGTAAAAAAAGATCTTCAACTTGTTTTGTAAAACAGTCATTAACAACAGATAGATAGCCATTGATCAATCAGTTGTTCAGTAATTTCACTGCAGACTAAAATCAGTGACCTGTTCGGTCGATGATTTCTCGACCGACTGACTACTCGGTCGACGATTTCTCGACCGACAAGGTTTCTGTTTTACCTACAGAACTATTTATTGATTTCGAGTAAAATGTAGACTATGTCTAATTCAATTATGCAGTTTAAGAATCAGTTTTAGTTGAGATAAAACATATGAATATCAAAGTAATATTTAGATCAAATATCAACTAATCATAATTAAAAAAATTAAGTTTTGAGGACCTTAATTAAGATAAGTTTTCAAGTTAGAGATTTTAGTTACTTAAATCATTTTGTTATCCCTTTATGTTAAGTTGAGATAGACATAAGGATGTGCAATTTAAAGTCTTCGGTCATATCTCAACTTAGTCTAATCAATTCAATTTGGGGGTTTTGGAACCCATACTAACTCAACATTCTTTTTCCTGTATGGGCATGAAAAAGAGTAATGTCCAAGACGTGAGCAGTAATGGCAACATATAGAATCAACCTCAAGTCTTTTTCTATGGTTTTGTTCTAGGTTGTTCTTTGGTAAAAATGTGGCTTGATGTGCTTGTGTCTTTCTCCAACTAGGTTGTTGATGAGATTTCCCTTTGGGCTTATAACCTAGTCCTCTTCTCCCAATTTGATGATAGGAATCATCCAAAATTCTATCAAGGATTCCATTGTTGCTTAACCTACTAACTTCTTGTTGCAACTTAGCGATCTCATCCATTCTTTTCTTAATATCTAGTTTTGCTTGATCTAGATTAGATGATAAAGAATTCTTTTCTTTTACTATATTATCATAATCTAGATGTGTACACAAAACAAGTTGTTTTTGAAAATCATTTAACTTTGCAAGTAATTCAACCTTTTCTTGATATAGAATATCATAATTTGTTTCTAGAGAGAAAAGCTTTACATCACTATTACGTAGAGATGATTTCAAAGTATGATTTTCAGAAATAATGCTATCTTTTTCAAAACTAAGATCATTCAACTTAGCATATAAATCTTCTTTTTCGGATGTAAGAGCAAGAATTCTAGCATTTAACTCATCGTTTGTTTTATTAGACTTCTTTAATTTCTTCTTGCACTCAATATACTTATTGTGTGTTTCTTCAAGACTAGAAATTAGCTCTTCTTTTAATAAATCAAGAAGGCTTACCTCTTCTTCTTCTTCCTCATGGGTTGTAGCAATGAAACAATTCTTATGGACCTCTTTCTTCTTTTCTTTCCATGGACAGCCGATTGTTGTATGGCTCGTTCCTAAACACCAATTGCAGCTTGTTGAAAGTTGGTCCAAGTTGCTCCTTTGCCTGCGGTTGTAGTCACCTCCACCCTTCATTCTTCAAGACCTGGTTAGGGTTCCTTGAAGCCTGCTCTGATACCAATTGTAAACTACTAGAGGGGGGGTGAATAGAGTTTTATAAAGATTTTAATAATAATTTAAACTCAAACAACCACAATGAAAATATTGGACAAGGAGACACAGGGTTTAGAGTGGTTCCAACTATAGCAAATACTATAGCCGTCAGTCCACTACCCGGTTGCTTACCCAACCGGGATTTGAAAAGAAATTTATTTTATTACCTCACAAGGACTTTACATAAAATACAATTTCTTTTCCCAAACCCTTCAAGCAGCCTTCACCTAGAAGTAATCGCCCAACCTTGAAGCAGCCTTCCCTTGAAGTAGGTGCACCAACTCCCGTTGCACCAGCCTTCTGAAGTAGCTTCCCGTGCGATAGCCTTCTTGAAGTAGCTTGAAGTCCCCTTCTCCACCTGAGAAGTCAACCCTCTCCAATCCGCAGCCTCCAACCCTAGGAGTAGCAAGGAGAGTACAAAGGATAAAAAGGAACAAGAAGGAAAATAGAAATTACAATACCGTTGTAAGCACAAGGCTTGATTTTCCTATATCAAGCGTATAGATCTCCTAACCAATTTGTATGACAATGTGATTGTAGTGGATAGGAGATACTAGCCTATAGGACATGAAATGGGAGCAATAGGAATGAATGGCAAGTGTAGGAATTGCTCTATTGCTCTAAAACAGATTGCAAGTGAGTATTCAAGCTCAAGTATAACACAAGTATAGCTTCGGTGTTTTTTGGTGTCCTAAGGAATGTCCTATTTATAGGAGTGGCCTATGGATACTTAAGGACGTTCTAGACAACTTCTAGGGGCTTCTAAGTGCTTAACTAGCCGTTAGATATAAGTTAGGTGCATTAGTAATGACTAGTTACTTTATTCTGCAGTTGCTGTCAGAGACCATCTCGGTCGACAATTTGTCGACTGAGATACCTACTCAGTTGAAGTTTTGTCGACCGACAGGCTCTCTGGATCAACGTTCATTTGCAACTGCCAACTACTTTGTCAGCTATGTCTAACGGCTACTTGGGTCATTCTTGGTCGAGAAGTTTGTCGACCGAGAGTGTCTCGGTCGAGGAGTATGGTCGACCGAGATTGACCCTGTTCTCAATCTTTTAATTAAACCACTAAGTATGTGTATGAATGTGCATATGTGATCCTATTTGAAGGAGATGACTTATCTAAGTGTGGTGTTTATCTAGGGAGATCTAACGCTTGATTTACATGAAGTCTAAGTACTTGTACATTATATATTTGTACAAGTTTACAATTGATTTACATTGCATGACATTTACAAGCATTCAAGCGTATGGATTCCCTATAACTTTGTCATCACCTTGTTCCTGCACACTTAAGTAGCTCGTTAGATCAACAAGAATGAAATGTTTGTCATCATCGAAACAAAGGGATTTATCATAATGTCCAATTTATCCAACATTATTATCATCAATTTCATAATAGAAATCATAAGATTATGGCCATCTACCATTTTTAGATACTTCCCAGTCAAGTCTTTACCATCTGTAGGGTAGGGATTTCATTCCTATCAATAGTATGTCATCTACACATAATATGAGTAATATAATTTTTCTCCCACAAAATATCTTGTAACCACATGGTTCATCTTCATTTCAACTAAAGCTAAACTCTTTAAATACCTCATCAAATAAAATATTTTAACTTTGAGATGCTTTTGATCCATAGATTGACCTTTGAAGCGTACAAACTTTATTGGCTTCATTTGGGAGTGTAAAACCTTTAGGTTGAGTCATGTACATATCCTAAAGAAGATTCTCATTAGGGAAAGTGGTTTCAACATCCATTTGCCAAATCTCATGGTCATAATAAGCTGCAATGGAAAACATGATCTTGAGTAAGTTAACCATAGAAACCGGTAGAAAGGTTTCATCATAGTCAATACCATGAACTTGTTTGAGACCCTTTGCAATCAATTGGCCTTTATAGGTTTTGTACATTACCATTCATATCGATATTCTTCTTGAAGACCCACTTGTACCCTATGGGTTTTATCCCTACAGGTGAGGTCCAGACCTTGTAGGTGTACATGGAATCCATCTCATATTTTATTTCCTCCAGCCATTCCACAGATTTTGGTCCCTTTAAGGTTTTTGGAAGGTTGTTGGACCATCATCTCATTGCCTTCTTGAGTCACAAGATACCCAAATTTTTCAGGCTCAAAGGGTGTCCTACTAGATCAATGAGGTTCATGTCTTGCATAAGGAACTTCAATTTCTGCAACAATTTGTGAGTTTCCTAGTTCCTTCTATACCTCTCAATGTTCAATGTTTTCTTGTTGGTCTCAAACCTCTTTGAGTTATACTTTCCTTTCATGGTTTCCTATGAAAATATATTCCTTTTCTAGGAAAATGACATCAATGGAAACAACTACTTTGTTGTCAGATGGGTTATACAAGTAATAGTTTGATTTCCCTGGGAAATCCAACTATAAACATTTTTCAAATTTGGGTCCAAAATTTTTAGCAAATTATTTTCTCACATAATCTTCATAACTCGAAATCTTCACAAAAGACATATTGAAACGCTCCCCAATCCATATCTCATATGGTGTCTTTTGAACGAATTTATATGGTAATGGTTTTGTGTAAACATTGAGGTCTCTAAAGTATATCCTAGAAGGAAGTCAAAATATTAGCAAAACTCATTGTTGATAGCATCATGTCCAACATAGTATGATTCCTTCTTTCTAATTAAGGTTGTCAGTGAGGAAAATATGGGAGAGTAAGGTTATACCCTTACACTTATCCTCCAGAGGGTAGAAGGTAAGGGTAATTACCTACATCACCAATTTCCATACCCTCCCCTTACCCTTACACTCTTCCCCATCATGTAAACGGAAAGAATTAGGGTAAAAGCGTAATCTAGATAAATATGTACTTTAAACACATTATATATTGATTTTGAAATATTTTAGACAACTGATTGAACATTGAATAGAACATAGATCCACACCAAATGATTACAATTCTATATAAACCATATTCCATGTGCAAAGATACAAAGTTTTCACAACAACAAAGGGTTACAAAACACCAAACAAACACACCAACAAGGAAGTTTTCCAGATTTTAACAACCATAATAGATTAGCATTTTTCCCAAATGACACTCGCAATTTCCATTCGGTGAATCTTTCTAGATTGTCAAAGAAAAGAATCAGGCCATAGTTAAGAAGCAAGCCACACAATTTCAACCAACACAGCTCTAGGTGAATACAACATTAGTGATGGGGTTGAGGTCCTCAAATACCTACTTTGCATGACTAGTTCTTTCTAGGAATAGGTTCCAGAATGTGACCTTCTCAGCCTACCCCCTAAGCAAGATTTCCACCTCTAGTTCACCCCACGGTGTCCCATAAACCTCGCCAGACGCCCACAATCACACACCAAGAGAAAGGTTCTAGCGGGGATCTACCTCTTAGCCTTTCTCAGGAAGAACGTGTACTCAAGTCGCCTACTAATTCACCGCTTTGGCAGATTTCATAATAGGAGAGGCACAAAGGAAGGAGCCATAGAAGAGGGAGGTGTTAAGAGGAGAGGTCATAGTCATAGGGGAGGCACTGAGGAAGGAGCACATGATGTTGGTAAGAGAAAGTCAGAAGTGGGTAAGGTGATAGCCATATAGGGTGTGCGGTCACCAGTCTGTGAGAAGGCTAGTAGGACGAGGTGATTTGGACTCTGTAGTAGTTTTGCTATGTGTATATGTCCTTGAGTCCTTATAAGTTGGCTTATGCTCAACATCCAAGGTTATGTTGTTTCTCTATAACAACCAATAAAATATATCTATTAAAGTAGTTTTAAGAGTAATGATACACAAACCTCATTTTAAAACCCCAATTGTACTAGTAGGACACTATCTCCAACAAATAGGAATGAGGTTCTATGTGGTAGGAAAGAGAAATAAAAATAGGAGGAATAAAATAACCAAAAAAGAGAAAAAGCAGAAGAGAGAAACGTATTTTGTTTGTAACTATCAAACCAAAATGATTTTTTTGATGAAATAAAAATAATTGAAATCCTTATAAAAAATACAATCTTATGAGGGAGACCAAAAAAAAACCCTACAAGAGCAATGTTGACATGATTTTGGAAAATTGATATGGAATATAAAAATGAGTATAGTATATTGGGGTAATATTTATATTCTAAGTAACACATTAATTCAAAAATAAGTATTGCATGTCATTCTTGTTCTTTGTATGGTACTCATTTTGGTATAATACTCATTTTTCTACCATTACATTCTAAAATAAGTATTATAAAGAGTACTAAAATATATTTTGTAGTACTCATTTTTAATTCTTTATATTTTAAAATAAGTATTGTGCCCATAAAATAAAGCACCATACAAATTTTAAAAAACAATGACATAAAAAATGAGTAATATATCAAAAATGATACAATACTCATTTTTTAGTTAGCGTGTTACT
This sequence comes from Alisma plantago-aquatica, assembly GCA_963693085.1. Taxonomy (NCBI): domain Eukaryota; kingdom Viridiplantae; phylum Streptophyta; class Magnoliopsida; order Alismatales; family Alismataceae; genus Alisma; species Alisma plantago-aquatica. The sequence continues at coordinate 1,004,624,252 of OY856409.1, forward strand.
CTAAAATGAGTACTATTTCATAATGCATTATGAATTTAAAATAAAATTATTTTTAAGAGGTTGTACACATTTTCCAAAAAAAATATACAAAAATAAGTATCATATATACGTTTTGGATAATATTCATTTTTTGCATATATATATAAACATATATACATAACACTACTCATTTTCATCTTTTAAATTATTTTTTCAAATATATATCAACGTTAGTGTTATTGGGTTGTATTTTTTGTAGAAATTCAATGGTTTTTATTTCATAAAAAAATTATTATCATTTGAAAGTTATAAGCAAAACAATTTTCTCTTGTATTTTGCTTCCACTTCTTCTCTCTCCTCTCTTTATTGCTATTCCAGACCACTTAAATTGGTGCATTCTCATTGGATCCCATTATTTGGGAGTGGAAATAGGGTACAAAACTAGGTTCAAGTGGGGTTATGCATAGCATTTTCATAGTTCTAAATAGCGTGTAAACAACGAGTGGTGGATGTCGATGGAGATGAATCAGAGAATTGATATGACATGAATTGTTGTGCTACATTAGTCAGGGTTATTTATTTATAAATAGTCCCCTATAATAATAAATGTTTTCTATCACTTGGAGGGTAAAATGGTATATAATAAGGTTGTTTTTTACCCTATCCTTTTAATATAGGCGGGAAATGGGTAACGGGTAAAAAATTATTACCCTTACCTGTACCCTATAGGGTGTGGATAAAAGGTTAAAAGATATTACCCTTCCCATTGCTCGACTGACCCTTCCAATCAATTGATTGATCCTTCTATCAGTTGGTTGGTCTCTGATGGTCGTTCAACTAGATCCTGGCTCAAGTGGTTAGATGGACTCCTCCAGTCGGTTGGTTGGGCCTCCATCTGATTGACTAGCTCTTGTTCCAATCGATCAATTGGGTCTTCAGTCAGTCGACTAGTACCTCCAATTGACTGGCATATTTGGTTTGGTAGTACCTCCAATCAATTGAATCGACATCCAGTCAGTCAACTCACCTAGTCAGAATGCCTTCTCTTGCCAAAAATGAAGACTAATGGTATTTTGATGTACTTATTACATTGCATAATCGAAAAACCGGAGTTACATTTGAGGGGAGTATAGGGGATTAACCAATAATTACATCTATAGAAGAAGGAAGAAGACTCAATATGCAAACCAAATTTATAAGGAAAGAATAACCCATTCAAGCATACAAGTAACCAAGGGGAATTGGCCTTAAGAATGCATACATCCAACAAGAAAGCTCATTTTAGGGTGATGCACGTGGGATGCATATATATCATATTGTATATATAGATGATCTATGAGACATTTCCTATAATATGTGGTATTTAATCAGATATGCACATTAACCATTTGAACGTTTGCATCGTATGAAAATGAGTAAATTGTAAGACAACATCCAATTGTATCCATTAAATCCCAATACACCATAAGTTGACATGGCTCTGATACCACTTCTGGGAAATATGAAGACAAAGTACACATCAAAAATAGCATATCGTATCAATAATGATTTATTAGGAAAGAAGGTGCATGATATACCTTGTTCTAGAATAAGTCCAATGACTATTCTTGCATGTAGATTTTTTTCTTCTTAAGTACACACTGACGGTGGTCGACAACATCCTCCTAGTGTAACACCCATGGACGGCAGTGGATGACATCCTCCTAGCATAGAAGCAATAGCTTCAGTGCCTCTAATTAGTCCCTACGGACCTGTAGGAACTCTACATTGCACTTCTTGACCCTGTGACAAGGAGCAACCCTTTCGTTTGTCAGCATGCTAGCATTGACTTTATTCTCCTTTGCTATCTCTCCCTTTCACATGTAAGATTTCTCAGGCTCTACCATAACTGTGAGAAGAGAAGTGTTTTGACAGCCTTAGCCACCCCCTCTTTATATAGGGTTGTATGGGAAAGGGTTTCCAAAACCCCCAAGAGTCAAAAGGTCAAATTCTCTTAACTAGACGACACCTGCGCACAACCAATTGGTTGACTAGACAATCCACTCACTCAATTATCTTGTGATTAATGGCGTAATAATGTTGGATTTTAATTCTACACTTAATGGACGTCATTGTGTCTATCATTAATCATTTGATCTAGTCCAATCATTTGAATCTTAATTTAACCTAGTCCAATTGGTCAGTTTGAATTAGTTGGTCGACTTGACTTTCCAGTCAGTCAAATGATGATTCTTATAATTTTTGGGTGACACAACTTAGTCAGTAAATTGGACCCTCTAGTCAGTCGATTGGGTTCTCATATACAATCCATGCATCTTGTATCTAGATAGTCAACTGGATATTCCAGATAGTCAACTGGTCATCTAGTCGGTCGACTGACAACCTATATAATTCAGATTGATTACCTCAACACTTTAGTAACCAAATTAAATCTTATCGATCAATAAACTCCTTTTCCCTATGCATCCTATGTGTGTGACCCTATAGGTCCCAAATTACGTTGGCAGAATTGTCCATAACTATATTATGACATCACATGTAATGAGTGGTATCTAGCAACGCATCAGTGGTACATGGGAATTGGAAAGTTGGAGAACAACTTCAACCTACATCTGTGATTAGTGTTACCATGATTGTATAGTTCCTTTATCTCAAATATCCATATTGAATGAGAGGGATGGAATCATCATCCTCTTAATATTCAATCTATGTTCCTTGAAGTAAAGTATACTGTAGAGATGCATGTGAGCTCAATATCACATATTTCCTCACATGAGCATGGCCATACATTTCCTAGTCTCACTTATCTAGTAACTAAGATATCAACGCTACTAGGAGGGACAAATCCCACCTACATCACACATAGTCAATCCCCATGTGTCACAGCATACCTGAGCACCACCTATATAGAAACCCTTATTCAAGGTTATGTAGAATGGTGTCAAAGTTCATCAAATGGAATGAGATGAGTGTAGTGACTTTAGGTCTAAGAACCTCAATCACTAATATAATTTTGGGAGCTAACTCTGACTACCATTCATGGTTCCATGTATCACTCTAAAGGTGGGTCTATCTAATATACTTTCCCTCTAACAACTACTGATGTTTTTGACTTGATATCTAATATCATGACTAATGAGACTTTGTCATCAATCAAATAATGTCCAAATAGGGATGTAATAAGAATGTATGTATACTTTATATGATCACATTGTTTAGGTACTCAACCTGAAAACATATGTCATCGAGTAACAACATTCTTTTAAACATCATCACCATGTGTCATCATCTCATAAATGAAACAAACATAACATAAAAAAATTCCTTTATTAATATTATTATCAAATCAAGTACATGATTCCACATGAAAATCATCATGTGACTGGATTTGTGGGCATACATACCAACAAATTCATCCTCTTGCTACTTTCATGGAAGCTAGGTGGATGAACTCAAGCACAAAACCAGATCAACAATCAAATAAGGAAAGAGACCCTAAACTAAAACTAGGGGTATTAGTCATGGAAAACCAACAAACACAATACAACTAAAATTTGACACACCGACTATTAAACTATAGGACAATGCATGAGATTGAAACTAGCATACTCAGGATAGGTAAAAAGGGAAATTTATTGTATTCCTCAATTGATGACACATGAGGCTTTTGGAGCTTTGTAGAGTCCAAATAAATCCTAGTGGGTGCTCTATAACCATGGAGATGTTCTTCAAAATGATAGTTGAGCCAATGACTTGGGTCACTGAGAAGGAGAAGGAGGGGGAATATGTGCAGGGTGATTGCAGACCAGATTGGTGCTCAAAGTTTGTCCCTATGGGTTTTGTGGGGGTCGCATAAGGCTTACTTGTATATGAGGAGTCCTAGAGAGGTGAGGAGTCCTTATCGTAGATGAAGGCAGGTGAAGGAAGGAGTTGGAGAGGGGAGAACTCCTAAGGGATGAAACCCATTGATGTCTAGGCTCTCAGGGATTAGAGTTGAATGATGATGATGAAGGAAATACCATATGATAATAAAGAGAATAGATGGAAGAGAGATTATAGGAGGAGGAGATAGTAGTCACACAGACTGTGGAGTCCAAGGAGGGTAAGATGTGAGGTAGGAGACAGATGAACCACGGTAAGATTTTTAATCAACACTCTTGAAGATTTTGTGTATAGGCATTGAAGTAAAGCAGGAGACTGCAAGACTTAGGTATAGATGTGAAAATCCAAGAAACCAAATGTGCAACAAATAAATATCATTAAGATCTAATGAACTATATTATGATTCATCAAAGTATTGCATATATAGATAACTATCTTTTTTACACAAATTGGAATAGGAAACATAAGCAAGTAGGTCAAAACTTTGCGCCTAGACTGATTAGGGCCTAAAATCTAATTTTGGGATTAGATTTAGCTTCTGAATTATCTAGTACGTGTTTTAGTACAATTAGGGTTTAAGTCAATTATCTCATTATCTATTATTATGTTTTACAATTATCCTCCATATTTAGGATCTAGAGTTCATTATCCACATATTATCACCATAGGGGTTATATTAGATTATACTGCACAAAGTACATTCTTTTACCCAATTTCTCATTAAGTCCATTAGTCAAATTAACTTAAATAGTGGCACATTCATAATTTATATTTGTATGAAAAGTACAATCAACATTCCAATGCATATATTAAGAAGATTAGATACCATCCCAAACATTTATGCACGTTCATACACACCTAATCTCTATTAATCACATTTAGGTCATTAGTTGCATGTTGAGATCAACTCACCTATTAAGGTGTGATATGTATTATTGTATCATTTTTGTATATTAAGATATACTATGTGATTAAGCACCTAAGTTCACCATTGTAACATATGGGTTACCAAACATGTACATGTTAGGGTTACTCATCTAACACTTAGGTTTTTGGTCACTCTGATTGTAATGACGCATTTTCAAATTAGTCATCTAATTAGTGTTTACTTGGATGATTGTATGCTTACCTAAGTTGATCATTGTTTAAAGATTTATTAGTGATGGTAGTTAACTTTTGATGTTTTAAATATAATGAGAAGGTTTAATCATATATGATATGATTCACATAATTAGGGTTAAGATTTGGAAACCCTAATCGGCCCAAATTAGGGTTTTGATGACATATGAATACAAAATTTGATAAGTATAGTGTCTCACTAAATGATTTTTAGTATTTAATGTGTAACTCTGATTCAATTCCAATTTGGATATGATTTGTATATCTCAAAGGTGAACATTATTGAAAAATATCAGAATTGTTTAAGAATGTTCTGACCTATTTATTGGTCAAGTTTCAAACTCGACCGACCATATTTTCATATTAATATAGCAGTGTTGTAATTTAATTTTATCTTTTTTTTGTGCAATATCGATAAATCGGTTACATCAGGACTGAGTTCTAAGCAAATTACAGAAAAAGGCCTTATCTTCTAGATAGAATTCTTCTCCTAGGGCAGGGTAGAGCTGCCATTCACTTTCATGAAGAGGTTGTTTGAGGCAGGAATTAGCAAGGATATCTGTAAGCTTATTTTGGTTTCTCTTGATGTGGACGACATCAGTGGCGCTGATAGTGACCAGAGCTTCTCTTAATTTGCAGACCGCAGTGAGGTATTTCCCTGGCTCCTTAACAAGACCTTTCACCCACTGTACTGAATTCCAGGAATCTGAGAAGAAAAAGCCTTTGTTGTGATTAAGCAATCTCGCGAGCTCTGCCCCATGAAGGAGGGCCTTAAGCTCCCCCTCCATGGCGTCAGTCCCAGGATGCAGACGAGAGGAGCCCCCTAGCCAGTCCCCTGTGATACTGTGGAGGATCGCACATGTGCAGGACATGTTGGACCTGGTTGAAGTGGTGACATCGACATGGAGGATGAAATTAGTGTTGAGCAGGCGTATGGGATGTTCCAGGCTGGATTTCACAGGATGATCAGGTGGGTTACTGGTGAAGGCCTGGGCTGAGGAACTGGCTTCAGCAAAGCATTGTGCTGCCGTGATTCTTGGTGGTATAATAGATTTTTCGAAGATCTGAATGTTCCTACTTTTCCAAATCTTCCAACATGTAATGGCAAATAACGTCTTCCAGGTAGCTGGCGTCTTGACAGTCCTAAGATTGTATTCCATCTAGTCCCGAATTGTCTGTCTTTCAAAGAACAAATTCACCTCCCTGGGCAGAATGAATGACCATATCTATCGAGCCAACCTGCAGTCCCTCACCGCGTGCAGGCAGTCTTCGTCCGAGTTATTGCAGCGTTGACATGTTGGGTCGTCTGTCATCTTCCTTTTAGATCGCATGACGTTGGTGAGTAAACGGTCATGTAGCAGCAACCACAAGTGTGCTCTTACCCGGTGCGATACGGGTAGAGACCAAGCCTCTACAAACAACGGGCTCATTGCGCCTGGCATGGATGGGCAGAGAAGGTTGTAGGCGGAGCGGGCAGTGAAGGTGTCATAGTTGTCCAGCTTCCAGACGAAGATATCGTCCCCATAATGGATTCTAGGAGTGGGCATATGACTAATGGTGTTGACTGTGTCTTGTACAAACTAGTAATTGAGAAAATCTAGGTTCTAGGAACCGTCGTCTCTGACTAGGCTCGAGACCTTAAGGTCGACAAGCTCCTCCGGCACCGTAAAATCAGCTTTGATAGTGGGTGCCACACCGGCTCCGATCCATTCATCAGTCCAAACCAAAGTGTCCAGGCCTGAAATGGCATGACGGTGTGAGTTCTCTTTTAGTAGAGGGAGGGAGGTCCTCAAGCTTCGCCATAAGTGAGATCCAGTTGTTTTAGTAAGGCCATTTGTGAAGTATTTAGATCGCATGATATTCACCCAAGGTATACGCATGTTTTGACTGAGGTCCCAACCCATCTTCATCAGCAAGTAGGAGTTGAAATCCTTTGAGTTCCTCAGTCCCAATCCTCCATTAAGTTTGGGATTCTTAACCTTGCTCCATGCAACCAGATTTAAACGTATGTGAGAGCCCCCATTTCAAAGGAAATTCCTTGTAAGCTGATCAATTCGATCACAAACCGAGATAGGGAGATGGACTGCCTACATGATGTAGCAAGCTTGCGATTGAAGGACTAATTTGGTGAGCGTTATTTGCCCTGCAAGGGAGAGGAGATTATTCTGCCATTGCGATATGTGCTTCTGAAACTTCTCCAGAAGAGATGAGAAGAGCTCCTTGCCTTTCCTGCGGTGGATGATGGGAACGCCCAAGTGACGACTGAGGTTGCTCGTTTCATGGATGCCCAACCTACTACAGATCCTGTTTTTGACTGATCGGGGGGTGCTGTGAGAGAAGAAGACAGTTGATTTCTCATGAGATAGAGCAAGCCTGGAGGCGTGATTGAAGTGTTTAAGACAGTGAAGGATCACTCTTGCTTGATGGGTGGATGCTTCCCCGAAGAGAATAATGTCATCCGCGAAGCTCGCATGGGAGATAGAGATTCTTTCTTTGGTGATGACGATGGGCCTCCAATTGCCGTTGTCTGTCTCCTCCACTATCAATTGACTGAATCTTTCCAGGCATAAAATGAAAATGTAGGGGGAAATAGGATCCCCTTGCTTGACCCCGCAAGAAGGGTGAAACGTGCCTGCAACCTCGCCGTTCCAGAGGATGGAAGAGTCCCCAGAGCAAATAATGTGCATAATGATATCAATGATTTCCTTGGGCAACATAGTTTGGGTAAGTGTGTCGTGAATAAAATGCCAGCTTAACTTGTCAAAAGCTTTAATCAGGTCCAGCTTCAGTGCCATTGTTCTTTTCTTGCTTGATTTAGATTTCATCGAGTGCACCACCTCCTGGACCAGAGTGACATTGTCTCCAATCCTCCTTCCAGGGACAAAACTCGACTGGAAAGGAGAAATCCAGTCATTGAGGTAAGGTTTGAGCCTGGTGGCGATGACCTTTGAGAGGAGCTTCGTGCAGACATTATTAAGAGAAATAGGCCTCAATTGGGAACATTTTTCTGGAGGGTTGCTCTTGGGAATGAGGATGATGAGTGAATCAGTCACAGAAGGAGGGATCGGGGTGCCCATGAAGGGATCTTTGATGAACTGACATAGTTGGGTGCTCAAAGTGTTCTAGTTTGCTTGATAGAATCCCGCGTCCACTCCATCTGGCCCTGGGGCTTTGACAGGTGACATGGAGCTCAGCGCATCCCAAATCTCCTTAGTTGAGGGAATAGAAACCATCTTCTGATGTTGGTCAGACGTGAGCGCCGTAAAGGCCCCAGGGAAGGTGATGCTTGCAGAGCGTCTACGGTCTTCGTCTACCTCCTGATATACGTTAGAGAAGAAAGATAAGATGAGGGATTTGAGCTCGGTTTCATTCTCATACCAGACTATGTTATCATCTTTGAGGCGGGTAATCTTAATCCTCCATCTTCTAGCTTTTGTAATAGAGTGGAAGTAGTTAGTATTATTGTCTCCCAGCTTGATCCATGTGCATCTCGATTTCTATTGGCTTTTAGCTTCCTGTCACCGCAGGATACCGTCCAGTTGGGCTTGGAGTTTGACAGTCTCCATTGCCAGTGATTGATAAAAATGAAAAGAAAGATTCATTTGGTTCCATCTGATCTTGTTAGTGATCTGGTCTTTACATCTTCTATGTTTTTTGCGTGAGGCGGTGTCCCAGGTTTTCGCCTTCTCCAACAGTGACTTGTTCATAGAAAGCAGATCCGTGTGCTTCAGCCAGGCTTCTTTGAAGAAATCCTCGTATCCTGGCGACGAATACCATCTCGCACTGGTACGGACGTGCAGCTTTCCCTGGTAGGGGAGATTCTTCATAGCACACCATTAAAGGCGCGTGCTTCGAATGATTCTTTTCAAAGACCAGGACCTCCTTCTTGCCTGGCAGTTCGATCCACTACTGATTACCCAGCGCCCTATCCAGGCGTTCATGCAAGAGTCCCCTTATAAAGGTGGTACGGGGGCCGATCGCTCCAAGGTCGAGTAATGAGCAGCTCTCGGCAGCCTCAATGAAATCCATACTATTCGCTTTGTCAAAGATGTTGCTTCCAAATTTCTCAGAAGGGTGCATAACCACATTAAAGTCCCCCATCACTACCCAAGGGTCTGTGATTGAGAGGGCAATAGCATTGAGTTGATTCCAGAGAAGCTTCCTCCCTCCCCTCGTCATGCTTGCATAGACAAAGGTGAAGAAGGTGTTGTGAATCTTACAGTGGACAAATTGTTTGTGAGAAACAATGATCTCAACCTGAGTGTTATGCTTCCAGAGCACCCATATGCCCCCAGAGTAACCTACAGCTTCGACTCTGTGTGAGTTCGAAAAACCCAGAGTATTTATTATCCCCATAGCTCACGTTACGCTACATCTTGTCTCAAGCAGACACATGACCGAGATCTTGTATTTCAGGGTCAGATCTTTCACCGTGTTTTGGGTGTCTTTATCACAAACACCCTGCACGTTCCATGTTGTAACCTTCATTTATCAACTTCAGCAAGGGTGGATTTGCCCATTGTCCTCGCTTCTTCCTCCAGGTCCTGCAGCAGAGATGTCTTCCCTCTTTTCCTCGAGGAGGATTTCGAGGAGTCGTCGAAGTTCAGAATCTTTCGATTCCTCAGATGAATACCCGCTGAGTTTCGACTTAGGCTTCTGTATGTGTGACTCTCAGTTCTTGTTGAGTCACCAAAGGTGAACGGTTCATTGATAAAAGGGTTTGGCGGGTTCTCCCACCCTTGCACAAGAGAGTCTCCAGTAGGGTTGACGGCAGTGTGCGCGGTACTCAGTTGGGATGTCAGGTGCTGTGTCGTTCGGGTTGGGGCAATCGAGTCCTTTGGTTTGCTCTGCACGGGGACAACATTGGCCTTGGATCTGTGTGAATTGTTCAGCTTGGAGTTTTTCTTTCTTGTTTTCCAATCAATTCCGTATACCACCCATTCTACAATTGAGTCGACGTCAATGACCTCAGTATCTGCGGCGTCGTCTTCCTCCTGGTTCTGTAAATTCTGGAATCTGTTGTTATTTCTTTGATTGTCGGGTTTGGTTGTCACGTTTGGTCTTTGCCTCCGCGGGAGGGGTCTCGCATGTATGTAGTCCGTAAATCCTTGGACAAGGGATCGGAGAGGTTGACCTGCGGGAGCCGCTTGTCCTTCCTTCAGAGATGTGTTATCATCTACAATTCTCTTGGAGCAGTCCTTCTCCAGGTGGCCAGCCCAGCCACAGTACATGCATATGCATGGAATATTCCCGTATTCAATCCTGTATCGGTTGCCTTCAATCATCACGAGGGGCGTGAGAGGTTTGTGCAGGTCGAGTTCAACCGCTATTCTAGCGAAACGACCACGACGTTGAGAGATGGTGTTGAGATCGACCTTGATTGTCTTTCCGATGGAGTCACCTATCCCCGCCAGCAGGACTTCACGGTATAAGTGGATGGGGAGATTAGGGATGCGAACCCAGGCTACCAGTTTTGGCGGAGCTGTGGTTTCAGGCGAGAAGTCTGGGTGCCATCTTTGGACCGAGAGATACGATCCAAATAGTGGCCATGGGCCACCTGTTAAAGCATGCATATAGTCATCTTCTCGCTGGAGTTGGATGATGAAAAAATCATTGGCGAGATCAATCCGATTGAAACTCCCTTTAGGTTTCCACATGGATTGGATCCTATCACGTAGGGTTAGGAATCCAATATCTTTGGATAGAAGCTTCACAACCACCGTGAACTGCCATGGCTTTAGCAGGCTATCCCTGGCATCCATCGTCGGACCAAAGGACAACACCCCATTATCGGAGGAAACCAGTATGTCTTCCAGTGTCAGAAAAATATCAAGATCTTCAGCGTTAATGTTAATCCCACCTTGGGCAGTTGCAGACCCTTTATCGTCCATGGCGCTATAGGATATCCCTGAAGGCAGGGGCTGAGGTGTTGCGTGGTGCTGTCGTGAGGGGAGTTCAGGGAATTGAGAAGCTTCTTGAGTTCCTGTGTCGACTTCCATGTCATGGTTCGGAGGGTTGTTACCGGACACTCTTCCCGCCCCATGGGTTGCATAGTTCAGTGAGATGCCTGAGTTTCCTAGTGGAACCACATTGCTTCGTCCACCGCGATCCACATCTCTGTCATCTTCGAGGAAGTCGTCTCCATGTGTCGTTCCTCCGCCGCTCCCAAACATGGTTGTTTATCTTTTTATTGATATATCCAATTAATATAAAATTTTAACTGTAGTTGATAAAATAAATTTTAGATATAATATTAAATTGGCGTAATTTTTGGATGATGTTTGATATCTACAGAGAGGGGAGTTGATTGAGTTCTGTGAAGGACAAACTCGACTGGCCATGCTGTAGACTGCAATATAGCAGTTTAGTATTTGATTTTTAATTATTTATTGGTAAACTAAATGATCAAAAAAAATATTATTTCTTATAAACTCAATTTCAGACATTGGGTTAAAGTTTCATAATTTTTGGACTATTTTTGAGTTATGAAAAGTGTGGTGTCGGTCGAGTTTATAACTCAGCCGACCAACCAGTCTGAGTAAAATAAAAAATACATTGAATGGCTTTTTTGCAATTATTCTAAGCACCTCAATTCATCTATATGACTTACCTAACACACAATGAGCTCTCATAGCTTGTCATTACTGTCAAAGAAATGAAATTCTAGAGAGAGAGGAGAGCTAGGGCTTTTAGAAGAGGAAGTGGTGGAGATGTTGACCTAGGGTTTCTCTATCCAAGATATGATGAAATCAAGTAAGTTTAGCTTCTTTGCATAGCATTTCATGGTGAATCTTCTCTCACATGTAAAGATTCCATCCCTCCTATGATATGATTCTAAATCACATCAAATCTCCCCCTCTTCTCACACTTTCTCTTCTAATCCCCATTTCTATGGTTTCTAAGTTGCGAGGAGAAGGAATTGGATTCATTTGCTAGAGTTTGATTGGGTATTCAAATATTCAGAGGTTGAACTACATTTTTAAGGTGCTTGGCACCTGAGGTGAGTGTTATTCTCCCTCCTAAGCTTTGTATTCATGTTGAAAGCCTAATTCTATCCGGCTAAAACAATTAGAAACCTTATTTGTATATGTATGTGATTCGATTTTATTTGGGAAAGATATCGGGGGATCCAATTCTATTGATTTTGATTATTTCTCATTGATTAGAATTTGATTAGTTCTTGATATACTGATTGAGGGTCCATGGGTAATCTTATGGGTATATGACTATGCTATTTCATGTGAATTTTTCATTAAAAATCAGCCCATTTCCCGATATGCTTGGAGTTGAATTGACATGTATAAAATCATACTTAAATTGTACTAGATTGTATTATACAAGTGTATTGTTGAATGTTAATGGAATTGAATGACCACATATCCTATTTAGGATTTGTATTGAGTAAGTGAATCAAATGAGTAAATTAATCAATGTATATTTATGATTGATCAATGAAATGTGTGAAAATGGAAACTAGGGTTTCAATGTTTGTGAATAACCCTAATGAACCCTTGAGTCAAGATTGGATTATTGAATGATATGATTCTTATGATATGTTGAACTAAGGAATGACTTCTTGAAAACCCTAAAAGTTTATTATTAAGATGATTATGAGTGATAAATCTAGAACTTGTATATGATGTTGTAAATGTGATCAAATGTTGAAGTTGAAAGTATTAATACTTCAATTGAATATGATGAGTCTTACTAATATCATCTAAATCTAATGCATTTGTTTTAGTATAATAATGAAAGATAATTGTTGATCATGGGAATGAAATTAGAATTCAATGACATGGTACACTTATCTAAATATAATAAATGATATGAAGAAAAAATGTATTGATGGTGATGGTAAGTTAAAGATGAAACTAATGAAGTTATTATGATGAAGTATTTCATCCTTTGTTTTAATTACATGTGGCTTAAGCCAAATTGAATGAAACATACTAAAACTAGAAGTTGATGGATATCACTGAAAAGAGAAGTATTGTATATCAAGTGAGTTAAAAATGATTGGCTCTGGTAATTTAATGAACATGACATGAGAGAAGTTGAGATTAATGAATATGAATTGAAGGAAAAAGATGAGAATTAGTAGACAAATTTAAGAAACAGACTCTGACCCTAAAATGTTGAACTAGATGGTGCTAATGAATAATAATCTCAAATGAGGGATTAAGGAATGTACATAATTGCAATTTAATTCAATTAAAAGATGAGGTTCAAGCATTTAAATTGATTTACAAGAATGTGTTCTTGTATTGTGATTATTTGATAGAATACGTGTACTATGAGAATGAATTGTTTTGATGGAATTCAAATGATAATCAACATGTGTTGATTAGTAACCCCATGTGAAGAATGTGAAATAAAAGAAGAAGAGAAGTAAATCTGTTATGAATGTATATGCATGAAATTTATTGGCATCTATTCAAATTGGATGGAACAATCATATGTTGTATGATAAATCTATTCTGAGTATGAGGAATGATACATGATATCTATATGCTTTTACTGTTGCTAGTTCTAATGCCTCTGCTAATATTTGTTCAGAACTGTGATATATAATGAACTGATAAGATTTATGTTGAAATTGAATTTAATATGACCCCTTACATTGAGAAACCCTAATAAGGGTAAATGTTGCATAATGAGATTATGTCTAGGGTTGAAAGCCCACTGATGATGATAAAACCCTGATGGGGTAAATGATGGACAATAAGATTATGTCTCAGGATGAAGGCCCAATGTTGATGATTGCAATGAGATGATGTAGAAGATAGAAATAATCATATATGTTGCAATATACAGATGCATTGTGCTTCTTGCTTTGATCATTGTTCTTATTGATAAACTTAATCCATTTCATGTTATTCTAGTTACAAGAGAATACACATATATGATATATGATGTTTTGAATTCTTTTAAGATGAGAAAAATAGATTAATAATAAGTGAAATGATGGAACATCAAGTTAGGTGCCATGAACACTGTGAGTTTCCCCTGAGGATCACACCGGGAAAACAAAACGGATCTCCTTGTAGTAATTGATGAATTATGAGAGGATTTCTGGAGTGTGGATCGAGACCTTAAAGGTTAGACCACTAGGATTTAGGAATGAGTCATTTGGAGTGGCTCTGGCCCTAATTCCTTGCTATAAAAGTCTACGTTCAGATGGTAGACTCTGATGAAATGAAATATGTGAAATGTGAAATGAAAAATATGTGAAATATTGTGATATGTGATCTACTATTTTTTTGGTTCCTATCTCGTGTACCTGAGATGAGGATGTGAGCTTCTTTAGGAAACCCTGAGGTGGCCAGGGTCTGTTGTTGATATCTTAGGATGGTCGGCTAAACCCTAAGTGTTACACCCCGATCTCACAATTACCACTAATAATGAGATTAGGGCATAAATTGAGGATTTAACGTAATACAAAGATCACCATTAACTTTTTCTTCTTTTTCAAACTCTTTGTTTTCTCACATTGAACCACATAAACTAACTTTACAAGGGAATCTAAACATTGATTTATTCAATATGATCTCAACATAAATGATACACATCCATACATTCATTCTCAGGTACACATGACATGATAATCATATACATTCTCTCTTATTAAGGAAACAAAGATACAAAACATTACTTACAACACTCTCACATCTATACTAGGACCTAGAGTGATAGGGACTAACTGAACTTAACTAATCTCATACTTAGCTCATGTGGTAGATCTACTCTGATTCTTTGACCTTCTTCAAGTCCACGTGGTTTCCCTAAAAATTGTGAGTAGAGGGATGAGCCTACTCTCTTAGTGAATGAGTACTTCAAAGAAACAATCTTAAGCACTGATATAATTACAAATATACTTTTGAGCAATTGATATCAATTATAACAGTAGTAAGCTTTAAAGAGTCTAATCATTGCCAATCATAAATATGGTAGGATACTCTAGATATCAACAAGAGTAAATCAATATATGAGCATGCTTGATTAATTTCAAAGAGAATCAATAATTCAGAAACATACAAAGAATAACTGCTGGGAAATTGTACTTGAATCTTTCTTAGCCTTTCTTACTTATAAGAAACTCTTTAAACCTATATGAACATATTTTATCTTATTACCTAATCATATGTAGTGTACTTTACATATGAAGACTTGTAGTGAACTACGATCTCACCATACAAGACTTAGCTTAAAACCTAGGAAGCTAAGCCTAGAACTGAATCTAGGTCTGCTTGACTCGAACTGTTATGTCTGACTAAGGTGGCTAAATAGTTGGCCTTTAACTGGACCTCTCCTTCTAGGTTGAGTACACAGGTGGAGGGTCTAAGACGCTCTGTGGGCCTCATCTTGGTATGCTTTGTGGGTACCTCTGGGTTACCATCGGGATATCCGGTTCATGTTGGTTAACCTATCTTCTCTTAGGAGACTTCCTCAAGGGCTTCGTCTCCCTGCACGCTCTGTGGGTGCGATCCGATCCCTGTATATTGGTCACTGCCAGGGTGGATCGTTTCCTCCCTACAGTGCATACATCCGTAGGGAATCTACGGTGTTTAGGGCACCTAAGTCTATTATTTTATTATTCTTGGAAAGCTCGTACTATATTTTACCTTTTCCCTTACTTATACTTGACTCTGGTATCTCTTTGGTACCGTGTCTATTTATTTGATGTTTATAACACAACATGTATATCATCCTTAACTTGGCAGAGCAGTATATTCAAACACTAGAATATACTGAAAAATCAACATACTAAACATGTAGGGAGACTAAAATACTTAAATAAACATAATGCATGTCCATTTGGCACTTATACACTAGAATCATGCAATTAAACATCTTAATATACTGATAAGAGCTAATTACTTGGCATACAAGTAATCGTCATTTGCACCCATAAATTATTTGCACTTTCTTGGAAAATGTGCACATCGACCCAAATCCTGGGTTATGCATATCATACTAAGAACATGGTAATCAAAATGCTTAATTCATTGAACACCCTATCCTTAGGGTTTCATTTACCTCATTCACTTATCATATGGCTCTCATAAGGATTTAATATGTCATAAACATTCACTAAATACAGATTGCTTTAAACAAGTCACATACAATCAACATATGTATGAAATCCTCAAATTGAGCTAAATTAGGGGTTTCCATGCCATTCATTGAGATATTATGAATCAAGAATAACATTGCATAAATAGAGTCTATGATACCAAGAAAAACACTTCAAATGGATTTCACCATATTTATTCACAAATTTCCAACTTTCCACTCATATATGGCTTCACCCTCTTTACGAAGATATTAAGCAAACACTATACACATCACATTAAATCCAAAATAGTATCTGACATATATGTACTACACATTCAGATAAACAATCATTCATAACCAAGGGGATCTAGATAAACAAATTTCTATATTTAATTATACAATAATTTCAATCACAGACAAATTCCCTATATTTTAGTTTACTCTTATAACCTTTGCGAATACTTAGGGAATTCTCATTAGGATGTATTGTATACATTTCTAATATGAATTTATCATCTAAAATTCAAACAAATAGAGGAAGAATTCATTATATATCATTTTGCAACAACTTAGATCAAATAGACAATTCAGGGTTTGTAGTCGCATACTAAGCAATTAAATATTATGGATGATTTAACCAATTTTTGTTCCATATACTGTTTAAAGGAAGTTCCCACTCACCCTAAGGTGTGAAAACACCTTAAAAATGCAACTCATCCCTGAAAATCTCGATATCATATCAAATCCCAAGAAATTCACCCGATTCTTCTTCCTTTCAACAAGAAACCCTAAAAATGAGGGATTATGAAGAAAGAGTGAGAAAAGGGGAAGTTTTGACACCATTTTGGACCAAATCAGAGGAGGGATGGAATCTTGACAAGTGAGAGAAGATTCACCATAAAACTATATCCAAAGGAGCTAAACTTACATGATTTCATCATTCCTCGGACCGCAAAACCCTAGGTCAGCATCTCCATCACTTTCTCCTCTCAAACCCTAACACTCCCTCTCTCTCTAGGATTTCATTTATCTAGATTGAATCACAAATTATGAGAGCTCATTGTGTGTTAGGTTGACCATATAGATAAATTGAGCTTCTTGGTTCAATTGCACATTGAACCCTCACTATATTTTTTCTTATTTCAACTAAATTTTCTGTCATAAACATATTATTGTAATTCATCTACTGATAAGGTCTAAATGCATCCAAAAATAATGAAAATTTTACATGTTGTTTATGATTGAGTTTCGGATCTCTGGTTAAAATTTAAGATCATTTTTAGTTACCAATACATAAATAAAAATAAAACACTACACTGCTGAAAAGCACTCTGCCAGCATTTTGGTCGAAGTATATTTTGACCGAGAACCACATTCAAAGAACACTCAAATATTCTGAATTTTTTCTCCAATATGTATGATTGATTTATCCATATCATATCCAAAATTCAATTAAATAAAAAAATTTAGAAAATATGAAAAACCATTTACCACACTTCTATCCTGATCAAATTCCATATTCATGTATTATCAAAACCCTAATTTTTGCCGATTAGGGTTTACATTTCTCAAACCCTAATTCTTCAAAATAAAATCATAGTTAGAGTTTCTTATTAGGTTTGAAACATCACAATTGATCTACTATCATTAATCAAGTCTAAACGATTTTCAATCTAATCAAGCATGTAATCATTCAGGTAAACCCTAGTTTACCAATTAAGCACAAATGTGGTCATTACAATTCTCACCCCCTTAAAAAGTTTCGTCCCCGAAACATAAATACACAAACAAAGTATATTCAAAGTTTATTTTAAACTTCTGAAATCTTACATGTCATTACATTCTTGTATTTTATACTTGAATGTAGTTTTCAACGTTAAGTCCTTTATTTCTTTTCTAATCACAAAATGTTAAAATAGTTCCCAATGATAACAAACAAATTCTCTATGCCACAATCAATCATAGACTAGATAAAGAAGCAACCATTTCAATATTTTCATACTCTTGAGGTGTTACCTCAACATTGATAATCTGATCCAACCATCTCAATTCATACAGTTCAATATGTACTATTGTCTTATATTACCTCTGAGTCACAAAAGAGAGTTCACCATGTTGTTTTGAATATTACTATTGTGCTACTCAAATAGAAAAGAAGTTATGAGTTAGAAGACTAGATTCAACAACAATTTACAATACTACTCATGGCATCCCCATTGCATCATGGATGCATAAGGTGAAGTATCACCATCACATCTCATATTGTTCTAAGTATGAACCCACACATAATTCAATGTGTAACCATCGAGTTATAGAACACTAGGGTTTCAACAATAGTAAAAAAGTACTCCATGATTTTATTAGTCATTCAAGGACTATTCATACCCAATTACCATCACTTAGTTATATTAAAGCTAGGTATAACAAGCTATACCTCATTAGGGTTACATATCAATACAATATGGTTATCATCCCTTCTATTCATATGAGTGAATAGGTAAGAATTCCTTATTCAGGGTAACCCTCCATTTATTCCATCATCATTCAACCCATATCACCATACCACAATTGTACTATTGTCTTATATTCATACGGCTCAATATGTACTATTGTCTTATATTACCTCTGAGTCACAAAAGAGAGTTCACCATGTAGTTTTAAATATTACTATTGTGCTACTTGAATAGCAAAGCAGTCATGAGTTAGAAGACTAGATTCAACAACAATTTACAATACTACTCACGGCATCCCATTGCATCATGGATGCATAAGGTGAAGCATCACCATCACATCTCATATTGTTTGAAGTATGAACCCACACATAATTCAATGTGTAACCATTGAGTTATAGCATACTAGGGTTTCAACAAAAATAACAAAGTACTCCATGATTGTATTAGCCATTCAAGGACTATTCATACCCAATTACCATCACTTAGTTATATTAAAGCTAGGTATAACAAGTTATACCTCATTAGGGTTACATATCAATACAATATGGTTATCATCCCTTCTATTCATATGAGTGAATAGGTAAGACTTCCTTATTTAGGGTAACCCTCCATTTGTTCCATCATCATTCAACCCATATCACCATACCACAATTGTAAAATACTAAGATGGATTACTAGTATGAATGACTTAAACTACCAGACACCTTTAATTAACATATTGCTTGCACATGTACAACTGAAATCATATGTAAAACAAATTTACATCCCTTAGTATACCTTCAACAAATTATACTTCTAAAAATAAATTCACATATTACTAAAAGCCATTGTTATCTCTTATCTCTCTCCTCATTCACTACTACTTACTTTTTGCTACTTATCCTTCTCATTCTAATCATGTAGATTAAACATTCCTAAAATTGAAACATACAAGGTACAAATAGATTATTCATCATTCTTGCTATCACTGCAAGAATTTATCTCATATCGCACTTCACTCATATTGTATTTCTCCTTTTATTCAAAACACACTTGTTACATTTAAAATATATATCTTACTCTTTACTCTGAATCATTTCGATATTTTTATCTACCTTTCAAATTATCTACCTTTAAACCCTGGATTACTATCAATGCTAGTTTACTTCTCATAGTGTAAATCTCATGATCTTGTTTTATAGAGATGCTAGTATTCAAGGTCAAATCACTAGTGACAACCCTTGAACTACTACAACTCTAAACATTCTAGGGTTTGGTCCTTATCAGTAGCATGACGTTATTGTGGTGTGACTTTGCTCCCTGAATTTGAAAGTCAAACTTTGGATCTCACAAGTTTTACTAAAGTATTCCTTATCTTATCAATTTAATTTCCTCTCTTACTTGGCCATTTAGATAGATTACATTCTCAATTACCCTGCTAGGGTTTCATCATCATATTGTGTGTCATTATTACATTCACTAGATGTCTCTACCACAGTGGTTATGCATCATATATAATTCATTTTCTTATCACTTCATTCCCACATTGCTCTCATTAAGGAAGATATGAAAGAGAAGATGATTTTGAGACTTAGAATTCTTATCTTCAAACATTCATTAATACATTTCTCATATGTAGGTTTAATTAATTATCAACAAGGATACTTGACTAATTAGCACTTTCTTGAATCTTACAACCTCTTTCTTTTATAATCTATATTACTCCATTATGTTTCAAACCCTTCCTTACTTTACATAATCCCCTTACCATACACTACTCTTCCACATGTCATCTTTAACTTCTAGTTTTCTCTTATGATCATGTTTCTTCTTTTATGTGTATGATCATGTATACCATGTTGCATAAATTTCTTTTTATCCTTCTACTAATGTGAAGTTGAAATTTTAAATCAATAATATCTCTACTAGTTGCACCTCATGTTTAATACATTACATATCTTCAAACGGCTCATGCATGGGTCAACTTAGTTTCTCTTTCAATCAAGTTTTTTTCCCTCTTGAATATTGTCTACCATTGTATGACTTATTCATTGGTTAAGCTACACTTTTTTTCTTCTTTTAGAAACTAGTTTGTTGTTCTAAAGAGACTTGGAATCCAAAGGTAGTAAGGATGAATGTATTTAACTTATTAATAAAGGTATACATTCCATGCTCTCAATTATATCATAACCCTCATTCCTTAATCAAGCTCATTTTTTCCAAGATTTCTCTTTATTTCAACTAAGTTTCATATCCTAGTTTTATGATTTACATGCTCATCTCGTTCTCTTCACTTTAATTCTTCTAAAGACTCTTCACTTCTATGTACTTGTTGTATACTTAGCTCTTTTCTTCTATTTTCCCTTTGCTTTAGAGTACATAAAAAAATTGTACTCGATTATGTAGTCCATTCCTCATGATTGATTCTTACTATCTTGGTCCTTTACATACTTTTCTCATATATTTTCCATATTTCATATTTAAAGTTCATATAATACTAATAATTAAACTTAATTTGAACCTTATGTCGTGTTCCTTTATTCCCAATTAAGGGTTTCTCATATGAGACCCCAAAGTTGGATCTCAGATATCAGTTCCAACTGATTCTTAGCTATTCTAATATTTCCCATATGTTTCAACATCTTAGTGTATATACATTCTCACTATGATATGGGTTTAATTTATCCAGAGTCTACTCTTATTATAATTTCAATAGGAGTCATTAGATCCCAGTAATGCATCCTGCCAGCCAGACCAGGCTGAACCTGCAGTCCTGAAGCCAAGAGTTGCTCAGGATTACTCAACTCCTATTCATATCAAATGTGTGGAAGAAAACTTATCCACTTAGTAAAGCTCATTCAAAGATCATTTCTAGTCTACTTGATACAAAGAATATAATCAATAAATGCTAAAATTGCAAAGTGTACAACAAATCTTAAAGACCCATATATATTTCAAAATATTGAATATCTAAATTCAAACATATAAGAGCTTTTCTATTCATCTCTAATAAAAAACAATATGAAATGAAAGTTCTATCTCATTTTATATTTATGCTCTTAATTCATATTACTTATCTTGTTTCTAACCCTAATATTTCTAGGGTTCCTCTCTAGACCATCCTTCCACTTTATACCTGGCCAGGGTATACATGAAAGAATAGATAGAGTAGCTTGATACTGGTTGATCCAAGTACTCAAATACTGGGCCAGGATATCCAAATACTCAAATCCCCAGAGCTAACATCATAACATCTCCTATCTGCCACACTTATGACTCTAACTTACTAACTTAATATTCCTTACAACTCAGCCTAGGCTCTGATACCAAGTTGTTACACCCCGATCTCACAATTACCACTAATCATGAGATTAGGGCATAAATTGAGGCTTTAACGTAATACAAAGATCACCCTTAACTTTTTCTTCTTTTTCAAACTCTTTGTTTTCTCGCATTGAACCACATAAACTAACTTTACAAGGGAATCTAAACATTGATTTCTTCAATATGATCTCAACATAAATGATACACATCCATACATTCATTCTCAGGTACATATGAAATGATAATCATATACATTCTCTCTTATTAAGGAAACAAAGATACAAAACATTACTTACAACACTCTCACGTCTATACTAGGACCTAGAGTGACAGGGACCGACTGAACTTAAGTAATCTCATACTTAACTCATGTGGTAGATCTACTTTGATGCTTTGACCTTCTTCAAGTCCACGTGGTTTCCCTAAAAATTGTGAGTAGAGGGATGAGCCTACTCTCTTAGTGAATGAGTACTTCAAAGAAACAATCTTAAGCACTGATATAATTACAAATATACTTTTGAGCAATTGATATCAATTATAACAGTAGTAAGATTTAAAGAGTCTAATCATTGCCAATCATAAATATGGTAGGATACTCTAGATATCAACAAGAGTAAATCAATATATGAGCATGCTTGATTAATTTCAAAGAGAATCAATAATTCAGAAACATACAAAGAATAATTGCTGGGAAATTGTACTTGAATCTTTCTTAGCCTTTCTTACTTATAAGAAACTCTTTAAACCTATATGAACATATTTTAGCTTATGCATTGATCATATGCAGTGTACTCTACATATAAAGAGTCATAGTGAACTACGATCTCACCGTACAAGACTTAGCTTAAAACCCAGGAAGCTAAGCCTAGAACTGAATCTAGGTTTGCTTGACTCGAACCGTCACGTCTGACTAAGGCAGCTAAACAGCTGGCCTTTAACTAGACCTCTCCTTCTAGGCTGAGTACACAGGCAGAGGCTCTGAGACGCTCTGTGGGCCTCATCTTGGAAAGCTCTATGGGTACCTTTGGGTTACCACTGGGATCTCCGATTCATGTTGGGTAACCTATCTTCTCTTAGGAGACTTCCTCAAGGGCTTCGTCTCCCCGTATGCTCTGTGGGTGCGATTTGATCCCCATATACTAGTCACTGTTAGGGTGGATCATTTCCTCCCTACAGTGAAGACATCCGTAACGAATCTACGGTGTTCAGGGCACCTAAGTTATTTTATTATTCTTGGAAAGCTCTTACTATATTGTACCTTTTCCCTAAATTATACTTGACTCTGGTATCTCTATGGTACCGTGTCTATTTATTTGAATTTTATAACACAACATGTATATCATCCTTAACTTGGCAGAGTACTATATTTAAACATTGTAATATACTGAGAAATCAACATACTATACATGTAGGCAGACCGAAATACTTAAATAAACATAATGCATGTACATTTGGCACTTATACACTAGAATCATGCAATTAAACATCTTAATATATTGATAAGAGATAATTACTTGGCATACAAGTAATCGTCATTTGCACCCATAAATTATTTGCACTTTCTTGGAAAACGTACACATCGACCCAAATATTGGGTTGTGCATCTCATACTGAGAACATGGTAATCAAAATGCTTAATTCATTGAACACCCTATCCTTAGGGTTTCATTTACCTCATTCACTTATCATATGGCTCTCATAAGGATTTAATATGTCATAAACATCCACTAAATACATATTGCTTTAAACAAGTCACATACAATCAACATATGTATGAAATCCTCGAATTTAGATAAATTAGGGTTTTCCATGCCATTCATTGAGATACTACGAATCAAGAATAACATTACATAAATAGAGTCTATGATGCTAAGAAAAACACTTCAAATGGATTTCACCATATTTATTCACAAATTTCCAACTTTTCACTCATATAGGGCTTCACCCTATTTTTGAAGATATCAAGCAAACACTATTCACATCACATGAAATCCAAAATAGTATCTCACACATATGTACCTAAGCATTCAGATAAACAATCATTCATAACCAAGGGGATCTAGATAAACAAATTTCTCTATTTAATTATACAACAATTTCAGTCACAGACAAATTCCCTATATTTCAGTTTACTCTTATAACCTTTGTGAATAATTAGGGAATTCTCATTAGTATGTATTATATAGATTTCTAATATGAATTTATCATCTGAAATTCAAACAAACAGAGGAAGAATCCATTTCATATCATTTTACAACAACTTAGATCAAACAGATAATTCAGGATTTGTAGTCACATACTAAGCAAGTAAAGATTATGGATGATTTAACCAATTTTCGTACAATATACTATTTAAAGGAAGTTCCCACTCATCCTAAGGTGTGAAAACACCTTAAAAACGCAGCTCATCCCTAAAAATCTTGATCTCATATCAAATCCCTAGAAATTCACCTGATTCTTCTTCCTTTCAACTCGGAAACCCTAAAAATGAGGGATTATGAAGAAAAAGTGAGAAAAGGGGAAGTTTTGACACCATTTCAGATCAATTCAGAGGAGGGACTGAATCTTGACATGTGAGAGAAGATTCACCATAAAACTATATCCAAAGAAGCTAAACTTACATGATTTCATCATTCCTCAGACCGCAAAACCCTAGGTCAGCATCTCCATCACTTTCTCCTCTCAAACCCTAACTCTATCTCTCTCTAGGATTTCATTTCTCTAGATTGAATCACAAATTATGAGATATCCTTGTGTTTTAGGTTGACCATATAGAGAAATTGATCTGCTTGGGTCAATTGCACATTGACCCCTCACTATACTTTTCTTATTTCAGTTGAATTTCTGCCATAAAAATATTACTATAATTCATCTACTGACAAGGCCTAACACGTCCAAAAATTATGAAAACTTTTCATGTTGTTTATGATTGAGTTTTAGATCTCCAATTTTAATTTAAGCTCAATTGGAGTTACCAATAAATAATTAAAAATAAAACACTACACTGCTAAAAAACACTCTGTCACCATTTTCGTCAAAGTATAGTTTGACCGAGAACCACATTCAAAGAACACTCAAATATTCTGAAATTTTTCTCCAATATGCATGATTGAGTTATCCATATCATACCCAAAATTAAATTAAATAAAAAATTTGTATAAAATATGAAAAATCATTTACCACACTGCTATCCTGATTAAATTCCATATTCATGTACTATCAAAACCCTATTTTTTTCCGATTAGGGTTTACATTTCTCAAACCCTAATTCTTAAAAATAAAATCATAGTTAGAGTTTATTATTACATTTGAAACATCACAATTGATCTACTATCATTAATCAAGTCTAAACAGTGTTCAATCTAATCAAGCATGTAATCATTCAGGTAAACCCTAGTTTACCAATTAAGCACAAATGTGGTCATTACACTAAGATAGTTACAGTGAGTTGTTGACACGAGAATCAGGCGTGGAAACTTATACTTGGTGAGGTACAAGCCAAGTACTTTTAGGGCAAATGAATAAAAGATGATAAGATGTGTAGAACATGATTTGAATGATTATTACATTCCTTGTACTGCTAGTTGATGATTTGTCATTGTTGATTAAACTTCATGTTGTGGAAAGTAATTATGTTGCTATTGACATTTTCTATTTCATATTATGATATGTCATGCTAACAAGTTATAAATGTTGGGATTTATATCCATTCTTAATATGAGTTGGATTGCTTGCTATTTGATAGTATTGTTTGGTAGATATGTATTATGTTTACTTTAGCTTTAGGACTGTAGGATGTGTTCTTGGTCTGGGTGGAGTGTCACAAAGTTAATGTTATTGTTATGTATTGATTCAAAATTCTTAGAACTTGAATTATTTCTCATGCAACAAGGTTAATTTGAAATAAGAAGTATCTTTTGATTTGTTCATAGACATGCTCTAAAAAGTTATTTCAAAGTTACAATTGGTTTAAGTGATTACCATATCTATTGAATTAGATTTCCATTATAAGCTAGATTTGCCTCATGATAGAACTATCTGCTAGACTTTTCAATTTCGGCATGTTTTTGTAAAGTTTATTATACTTAATCTGATGATGATACATGTACCTAGCTTGAGTGGGAGGTATCCACTCACGGGGGCTCTATATGAGTCTCATGAGGTTGCTTCAAATTGTTTTAGGTATAATGTTATCCAGTAGAGAGGTCGTGACAAAGAAGATATAAATATCATAATCTAGATAGATTAGAATGTCCATGTACTCTCTCTTTCCCGAGATGGGTTGTAGACTAAGTTTGTTCATCAATGTACATGTATCTAATGTAAACTAAACCGCATATGAGAACAAGATTTGATTCTGGTTTTAATGGAGTTGAATAAGATTTGTGATATCTAAATGTGATGTCCTTGATGTGACATTGATTTATGAATTTGCGAAGAAAGAAAAAGGAAAATTTTATTTGTGTTCTTTGTGTATTGCTTATTCACCTTTGTCGAGAATTCATTGCTTTATTTCATAATCTGGGTTTAGGTTTTGGGATTATCTCTAATGGTTGGTATTTATGTTCATCAAAAGAGTGGGTCCTGACATTGATCACCACACCTCGTCATCATGTACAAAGATCAGGGTTAGGTACCATACATCTAAGTCATCATCACATTAGTGTTCACTTATCCAAGACATGGGTAGGGTCACATGTAACCATGGACATGATCATAATTATCCATAATTAGGGTTAATATTTGAGTTACTCATATTATGTGTATTACATGTTTAGGGGTACAAACAATGATATTTCTCAAATTTTGCATATTATATGTCCATCATGGTACACATGTGTGTATTAAGGTATAACTTTATCCTTATTTAATCAATTCTAATGATCCAAGCACACTACCCTCCTAATTGTAGGATTTGGGTTTGTAAAATCAGGATAGTCAGATTTTTCTATGTTACACTTGTCAAGGTGCCCTGTGGAAGGGTATACATGAACAAGCAAGCAAACCTTTGGTTCTCCAATAATGAATATGACAAAGGGTCAACCACCATCTTTAGTACGTAAATACCTCCCAATGTATAAAACAAGACCACAATGCTTATGCATGACTCTTATGCCTCTAAGAATTTTTTTTTCATTAATGTATAGTTTATCTTTATGGTCAAAATTATCTACTAAAGTCAACATGGTAAAAGATTCTAGATGGTGATAAATAAGGATATCTAGGTAGAGAGATTGCTATGAACTTGTTATCTAAGCAAACATAGGGTATCCAGTAAATCAAGTAGTTAGATAAATAATATATCATTAAATTGTTTGAGCACATGGGACAAAAACTGGACAACCTTAGAAGTCCCAAGTATACAAATTTACATATTTTCCCCCAATTCTGGAGTACTTGTGAAAAAGTAGACACACAAGGTTTTGTAGAGTCATCATTTTATATACAAAAGGCATTGAGTCTTCATAAAAATATTTTATATACCAATCCTACAACATAAACAAATGTAGTTAGGCTCTTTATTTCACATAAAAAATGCCAATATTACATCCACTCTGACGAGAAATTATAGCTCCCACATTGATGAGAATGGATACCACTGACATAAACCAACATATATTACCTGAAGTCATGGCAAGTTGACTACTCAAATATAATAAATTAAGAGAAGATTAAAAATTGTAATTTATTTACACACATTTAGAATTATTACATTTTTTCCTTTTTTCTATTATTTTATCAATTGAAGAAATAAGTAAAGTTAATCAGGCATGAAAGTCACTTCAAATCGGGCTTCAATAAATCTAAAATTGACCAAAATTTGAATCAGAACAACTACAATCATTTCAAAGTGACGATAACTAGTAAGCACATGGGAAAATATGATAGGTATAAGGATATGTATTATGACTCTAGATTTGTTGATCCCAATTAAAGTGAGACCATGAAGATCCTTGTCAGCATGTTTTTTCCCTTAAAGGGTTGAACTTCATAATCATTCTAGTTCCATACGCTATTCATAATACTACTAATCCCGCCTCCGTATGAGAACAACTGCCTAATCCAACACATTTTGAACTAAGAACAAGTTTCAACTAGGAAGAGAATATCTCAATCCAATTTATTTCTCATATAGATAGAACCTATCCATTGCACCTCATATTTGTATTGAACCATCCATTTGAAGTCGACATCATCAAGCAATCCTCATGTTGCTATGAATCTAGAGAACAACTTCTTAGGAAGAATTGAGAGAGGAGAAGGCATAGATGAATAAAAAATTAGATAGACCCATAGTAGTTGCACTGCCCAATAGATGAGGTTCCTTGCATGATGTGGGTGTGTACATTATCATATTCACCATAAGATATATACACAATATTGCTTCTCCATTGTTGCTACTATCACATTTTAGAGATGGAGGCCATTCTAGATTAGGGTTATCAAAATCAGAAGGGAAGAGAACAAGAGAAATGGAGGAAGATGATTAACATTGGAGTTATCAATTCATTTCAAATATCCTTGAATGTATCAAGGTGCCATCAATTCAAATGATAAGAAAGTTTTACAATCTTTTTCATATAGGAGTCTTCGGTAGGTCAGCCAATTGTATTCTTACAACCCATTATTAGAGTAAGATCCAATATCATTAATGCAAGTAACTAAATTTGGTTGATCAGAGCATATTCACATAGTAATTAGCCAATACCTTCTTTCAAATTGGACGAGAAATGTCTAAGACCCAGTTTGTTGCAAAAGTAAAGTGAGTAAGGTTAGGAAGAGATTTCATGAGTACATCAACAACTTGATCTTCTATTAGAATTGTATGAGATAACAATCTGTTGAATAGAAACTTTCTCTTCTGCAAGTGATAACCATTTTGATGTGTTAAAGCAGGAAAACTAGGATCGATATCGAGCTAAATTGCACTTTTAGGGTGTATGAAGTATGTTATCTTTCTATATCCTCTAGTTGGGGAAACCTTGAAAACCTAATCGAGATTGAGGGAGAAGTATAAGCTAGCACCTCAAAAAATCAACAACTCTTACTAAATTTACTTGGGGTGCATGATACATTGTTATAGATAATCACATGATACCTTAAAGGCACACATATTTCATGGGAGGGCTTAGATCATTAGGACTTCACTAAGAATTACCTTTCTTAGGGTAGAATAGGTGGAAATTGACCTAGCAGAAATTATGAAAATAATTCGTCGATGTTGATTACAGTTTCCTTCATCTATGATCTAGACCCCAACATCAGATTATGTAGTCATGTGCATCCCCAATGTTGACATCATATATCTTGAGAGATTACTTTTATTTACGATCTTAAGGGGGGCAAGTCATGAGGAGGTCCCTCATATAGAGACACAAATGTTTTAATGATATAGAGAGAGGGATATGAAGAGGCTAGCATATCAAAAGATTGAGATATCTTACTCAATCTTCTTTAAATGCATGATATCATGTTATGGTTATTCACAATGATACATTAAAGGCACAAATGTTTCATGGAAGGGGTTAGGTTGATAGAACATTCACTGAGCATCATGTTGGTTCATGGTATAATTGTTAGTGGTTGTCTTAGTAAAATAATAGACATAAATTATGAAAATATTCCACTTGCTTGCATATTTCTTCATTCTTGAGATTTCATAAGTACATCAACAACTTCTATCAAAATGTACAAGATAACAATCTATTGAGGAGAAACTTTCTCTCTTACAAAGTGATAATACATTTTGAGTATTTAGTTCTATCATTAGTCACATGGCTGATAGTGAAACGAATTGTGCTTTTATTATCACAGGCAACATCAGTGTGAACTACTTTAAGATCACAACAGAGATAACATATCCATGTGACTTATGCTAAGGTGGAAGCCACGTGTATATATTCAAGCTTTGTGAATGATTAGGAAATTTTTGATCGCTTCTTGTAGCTCAATGACACACGTCTTCCCAAGAAAGATGGCAAGTTTTGTTGTAGAACTATAAGTAAGGGGACAGTTGGTGGACCAATCGTATTCACAAAAACTAGAAGTTCTTTAGTTGATGCAGTTTGAATGTGAAGATCAAGTTATAGTAATCTTATAATATACTTAAATATTTGCTTCACTCATACAAGATAAAGATTATTGGGGGTAGACATAGACTGACATGATGTATTAGTTGGAAAGGTTATGTTAGTGCATGAAATAGTGATGCATTGTCTACATCCCACATATTTTTGGTACACACTTGGATCAATAAATAACTCATCAATTGATAATTTGTTAAAGTTTTAAGGGATTGGAGTACTTAAAGGATTACAATCTTGCATTTGTTCTTGAGTAAGTACTTCAATGTTGTATTTCTCTTGATGCATAAGAGACTGTATTGATGTCTTCCAAAATTGAATGCCCAAATAATTATGTGCTACACCAAGATCTCTCATGTTGAAGGTGTTATTGAGTGTAGTGATTAATTGGTCAGAAAATGCATATATTACTGGTAACTAGAATACATTCGACATAGAGTAGTAGATAGAGAATGCTAGTGTTACTTTGAAACACAAACGGAGAGGAGTCAACCAAATTGGATACATATCCAAAAGAGAATAGAAAGTCATTTTATTTGATAAACCATGCAAGAGGTGAGTATTTTACCCATACATAGTCTTCTGGTGTATCCAAGCATGTGTTGGATTTGTTAATTAATGAAACCTAGGGGCTTCTCATTGTATGTACATTCACTCAACCCCTAATTTAGAAATCCAAATATCAATTTGTTGAAGATGCCAACTAAAAGTGATATCAAGAGTAAGAACTATCTTAATAGTTGGAGTCTTCACTACAAGAGAGAAGGCTTAAATATTTTGTAGTTTGTACTAAATGTAACCATGTGCTACAAGTCTTGCTTTAAGTTGTTCTATACTACATCAACATTCAACTTGGTCTTAAACATCCACCTAGAACCTACAATATTCTAGTCATTTCATTGAGATACCATAGATCAAGTAGGTTAAGTAGTTAGGGATTGAATTTCTCACTCCTAGCATGTTTTAAAGTTTTAATGAACTTAGGAAGCACAAGTATAGTAGAAATAGTCATAGAAAATTTGGGATAAGGCCTTGCAGTCCCAGTTTTGACCCTTGTAATCATAGGAGGGAAATTTTACAACTATTAACATGATAAAGTTTTCAAATCTACATTATTACCCATAGGGAGTAAACATACATGACAAAGAATCTTGGTTGATACTGTTTGATTCATTCTATATAAGTATGTTATTAGAACCTTGAGGTACAATATGACTCAGATTTATCTGTGGCTAAGATGAATTGAATGTGAAATCAAAATCCTTAGTAGTGTTAATATATAAGAGAGCATAATGTGCTTCAGAAGATTCAATTGTATCACCCTTAATATTTGAAACAATAGTATCAACATGATCATCAATTATGTTTAAGAAATCATTGTAGACACATACCTCTCCCAAGATTGTATCAAAAAGAACTTTAGTGAAAAAAAGGAAAGATAAGTTCTCTAAAAATCACATGTACTGATAGATAAATGTTATTTTATTTCACATTTAGACATCTATATTTTTTAAAGGTTTTTCTATCAAAGAAATAGACAAGGAAGTGAACATGGTTCTAAATTGTGTTTAGTTGTATCTCTTAAATAAGAAAAGTAGAGACAACAAAATATTCTAAAGATAAATGATCAGATGAGACAACTAATTAATTACCATTCTTTGTTAAAAGTCTATATAATACAAAATAGGTAGATGAGAAGATTCAATAACATAACTCTTAGGAGTTTGAATGATGATCATCATGGCTAGGACTAACTCAACAATATGCTTATGTTTTCTCTCTACTCTACTATTTTAATCATACACATAAGGACAACTATGTTGATAATTCAAATCATGATTAATAAATTGATCACCATTGGATTGTATAACTCTAGGTTTAGACTTGAACCCAGTGTCTACCATTTTGCGAAAATGCATGAAGCAACATACAAAATCATATTATCTTTAACAAGATAGAACCACTTATATCTAGTATTATCATAAAAGATAAGAGCATAGTAATTGAATCCATGTATATAGATTATTAGAGACTCACCCCTTAGATCAAATCAAAGGTAACCTATTAATTTTACTCACATCAAAACTATTGTAGAATTTAGATTTATATCTATTAGGCATATAATCCCTTCATTATGTATAGTGTGAAATAATTGCTCATTATTAACTCCCAATTGTATATGAAAAACTTCAGGAGATAGAACCCTACATCTACTTGACAGAAAGGCAGTTGATACAGTGACCTTTAACACATAAAGACTTCCTTTTAAGTTGACCCTTGGCCAATGTTGTATGAGTCTATAGATGCTTAGTATAGAATTTATATTTTATAAAGAGATAAAATAACTTGTATTTTAATTTGTAATCTTAGACACAAAGAGAAAGTTATTTTTAATGTTAGGAACAACCATAATTTGATTCATAAGAGTATTATAATAATTGACCATTGCCCACCATAATGAAGTCATTTCCTTATAGGAGACAATCTTACATACAATATCTGGATCATGTGTAATATGATCAGTACTAGTGTCGACAAGCCAATATGTTGGGTTATTAAGACCTTGATTACTAACTCTAAGAGAAAATAGAGCTTTGACCTCATTAGTAAAGATATTAGGATATCAATTGACTGATGACTATTATCACAACTACACTAACATCATAGTGTAACAGGGTTGCACTTTCAATAGAACATTAGGATCGTCCTACCTTGATCATTTTGTTTGGTACATAGATTGAATCCTCATCCCTGTGAAGTTTAACCACTAGGATCTCTTTCAATATTTCCTCTCTCATGATTAGGTTGTGGAACAAGACCTTTATTATTATGTTTGAATCCAAATACTCCTCTAAGCTGTAGCCGCATCCTACATAATGCCTACAATGCAAGAGCTAATGGTAATGTATGTTTTCCCCATCACATGATCTTTATGAAAAGATGAAACCTCATCAGAGGTAGGAAGAAGATAGCACAACATAGAGATAGAGATTCATAGTCTTCTTTGAGACCACCAAGTAAGATATACACCTTATCATCATTAGACATGTGTTTCCTAATTGTTTCTATCAAACCAAAGATGGACTTCCATTCTCTAATTAAATTAGAAGACAATCTATTTCTTTTGGAATCCCTCTTAGTCTAGTCATCAACTCAAAATTGCACGACTATGGAGATTCACATATTTTTTATCCAGGGTATTCCAATTTTGACTTGAGGTAGATAGGCTGACAACAAACGCAAGAACTTCTTAGGTGAGGGTTCTGATGATCCATCCTTAAGTATGTCAGTACACACCTAGATAGTATAAACACGGTTAGAAGTGATGTTACCTTCATCATCTATCTAAACTTTCTCTAGTGCCAACTTAGTTTCGTCTATGAACATCTCTAGCCCATTGCTTCCCATGAGAGCTCTGATATGTACCTTCTAGTACAAGTAGTTATTTCTATTGATCTTCACAAACACAAGGTTCACTACATTAACCTCATGAGGATAGGGATATCTAATTCCTAGAGGAAGTGCAACATCAGCCTTTAGACTTGAATTCACTACACATTTGGTTTCTCACATCTTGAGGGAAAGTGATGATGATAGGGGAGACAAGAGTGGTGATAAATATAGAAGGAGAAAAGATAAAAGTGAAGATTTAATATGCATAATTTGATACCATGACAAATTCTATAGATCAGGTTAACCCGAGATTAGGGTTAGAAAAATTATAAGGGAAGAGAAGAAGAGAAATGGAGGCAGATCTATTGAGGTTGGAGATCTCTATTCATTTCAATTTTTATTAAATGAATGAAGGTGTCATTCAGTTTCAATGATGTATAAATTACACAAAACATTTTACACATGAGTGTTGGACATGACAAGCAAGTGGAATTTTACAGACCCTTCACCAAATAAGGCCCAGTACAAAGTAAATGTATCTAATTTGTGACCAGAGAGCATAGTGAGAATGGTAGTTATCCAATAATTTCCATTCTTAATTGTATCCATAATGCCAGTGCACATGGAAGATATGTAGTTGTCACAAGAGTTGCGACTCTTAATTGTATCCACAATGTCAATGCACATGGAAGAGATATAGTTTTCACAATACTTGTCACTCTTAACTGTATCCACAATGCTAGTGCACATGGAAGAGTTGTAGTTTTCATTACAGGTGTCAACATATCTAGCCATTCCTACTAATGAAATATTTTGTGGGACATCTCGAGTTCTACAAGGCGAATGTCCCATCCAGCATCACTAGCTTAACTTTCATGGCATTAGTGAAGCTCATTGTACCCTATAGTGATATAGGAGGAGTAGATCCTAGTTGGCAGTTAAATGTCTATGAGAAAGTGTGGGATATATTTTTAGGATATAAGCTCATTGACACAGACACGGACACAGACAGAGACACGTCTACATGATTTTCCATGGTGACAGGGAGAAAGAACCAGATAGACTAGATTCCCATCTCTAAGATCATAAAAGTTATATTAGGAAGAAAAAAATGATAGATAATGCATTTAAGCATCTTTAACATAACTAACCATAAGCACATAAATCAAATACAATTGAGGGGGACAATCATAACCATGTATCAAAAGCCAACCAAACCACATTTTAAGGCATCACTTAGGAATTTATATATCAAATACAGTTTGTGGAAGCTAAACTTGACATTTATAATAACTTTAATACATACATTTGCAATCGATTCATATGAAATATAAAAGTAACAATGTGTAATTCAGAATCAAAGTTAGTTACACTAAACCACATGTAGTCATGATATCACTATTTGGTTTTCAAGAACAAACATGTAGAAAAAAACATTTTCCTTACAAATATTCAAGAACGACAGGTTAACTATATATATAACTAATTGAAGGTTGTAACAATATGTGTTAACGTGGAAGACATTCCAATGAGATGTATCTCATCTTGGACCTAAATAAAGTGCATCAAGATCTTGAACGATATGGGTTGCATCACATGACCATGAGACTCTAGAAAATATATGTATCTTCCAATCTCCTCTTAAGAATTTGTGTGCATGTGTTTTAAGGAGAACCTAGGTTTTAGGAAGTTGGATTAGCTGACAACTTCGACATCTATGAGGGACCTCCTTGAAAAATGGTCCCCTCAATATCATAAATAAATGTTCATCACTAGAGGTTCTTTGATGTCTACATTTAGGGTGCACATGAGTGCAACACTTGTTATTGGACCCTAGCTCAGAAGTGATGAAGTTACAAGTAATGTCAATGGCTTATTTTCTTAAATTGTGTCCATCATTTAAATAAACCACCACTAATAATTCTATCATGAAAAATATGATTCTCAATGAAGGTCCTATCAAACTAGGCCATGTCAATGAAAGATGTGTGCCCATAAGGCATCATTGCATATAGTGATAACATCATACCATGTGTTTAAGGAAGATCGGGTAAGAGCTCTCAAATTGTTGAGACCTCCATATCTCTCTATATGATTCAAATATTTATGGCTCTATGTGAGGGACCTCCATTGGACTTGCTCCTCTCAATATCATAAATAATAGTAAATTTTCAAGAGACCTTGCTTTTGAACATCTAGGGTTCATGTGAAAACAAGACTTCTTGTTGGGGCCTAGCTCACACGTGAAGGAAACTACAAGAAACATTGATGGCTTATTTTCATAATTTATGTGACATTTCATTAAGCCAACCATGATCAATTCTACCTTGAATGACGTAATGCTCATTGAAGTACTACCCATCTAAGTATTCCAATGAAATGTTTGCCTTTAATGTATCAATGTGATTATCTATATCAATGTATCATGATCCCAAAGTAAAATGAGTAAGAACTCTCAAGTTTTTTTTTGAAATTCTAGCTTCTACTTCACAATCTCTAGTTGGTATTCAAGGTCTCCCCAACTATAGGCAATAGAAAGAATAACAAACTTCTTGGCCCTATATTTACAATATATAGAATACCAAACTTCATGGGATCTGAGTTGTCCTCCCCAACACACATGTACACATATATAGGTCATAAGGATATGGGGTTATGGAAATCATAATAGAATGGTACTTTAGATTCATAAAGAAATAGGACTTTTTTTATCTTGAGTATTTGATAAAAATATTATTACACTTGTGCATGGTGGATTTTTCAAATATGTTAGTAGTTTAACATGCCATGCATCCCATTCATATACTTTTTTTACAATCACACCCTTTTCCATTTTCTCTAACATTTTTTTTGTGTGAACTTGTGACCTTCATACTGCATTGGCATTGGCACACATAATCAATGATACACACCCAAAAGTAATGAGGTATGCCTAGCATCACATCATTGATACCCAAGTAATAGGATGTGTTTGACATCAACTAAATCGTTTGTTATCAATGCATTTTATATCCCATGTGCCACATTGACTAGATTTAATTAAAGGGATCAATAATCCATCCTTGTCATGTTAATTCAAGTTCCTCGACCGTTGACCAGACTAGTGAAAGACATCAGCTCTATACCCTTATAATAACTCACTTGACCAATGGCTATGCATGTTATAGCCTCACTCATCAAGAGACCTACAATGTCACTAGTAATAAATAGGAGGGACAATGTCCATGTACACTGCTCATAATGATTTCCACTAATCTCAACACACCTTACTATCACACTATTGTAATCAACCATTGGAAGCGGGTGACAACACCTTTGTCGCATTGAGACATGATTATAACATTCGTATAATGATCCTTTAAATTACTCAGAAATGCATCAACTACAACAACTCATTGCCTAACAAGTAGGGATGTTTCTACCTTGATTAACCATGAGATCTAACCATTACACATCATATGAATAAATGAGTACAAATTTTTTTTGATGTTATTCAAAATAATAGTACAATGACATCCTTAATAAAATATTACATTTTGGTTGTATGTCAACAAGTCTCATGTTTACTTACAATTTCTAATTTCATCACCTCTATCCATCAATTTTAAGTTGTGTTTGGAAAAGTGCTTGAGCAGTAGTAGAAAGTGATGGATGGTTAGGGGTAGCAAGTTAAACTCTACAAATCACTTTCACAAACACACAACCTTTAGCCACTCTTTAACATTAAGTTTTTTGATAATGACAATTAACATACTCTACTAAAAGTTCATTTCTCACTACGAAATTATGTTGAGATGACTTACTAGCAATCAACAATCAATCGTCATGCCTCTTTTATGTTATCAATTCCATTTATTGCCCTAGGGAATCTTATAACACGTTAACTATTTGGTAGGTTATGGTACACACAATTTTCATGACCTTGAGCACAAGGTTGACAAACATGGGAAATTACAAGGACACTAATAATTAATATTCATTAAGTTCTAATTTGTGGTCAACCTACAATGGCTTAAGATGTAGTATAGAAGGCTATACTTGAACACGCAAGAAAACACTTGATGCTCCAATAATGCATACAACAAATGGGATCAAGCACCATCTCACTACGTTCCAAACAAAGAAGACAACATCATGATACAAGACGCTTATGCCCTTCAAGAAAGAAAAAAAAAATATTATTTTTATTTAGACTCAGTTATCTTCATCAGTAAAGTTATTCAACAAAGTCAACAGAACGTAATATTCAACATGGTAATTAAAAAGGAGAATCTAAGTAGAGAATTTGGTATAAACTTGTTTTCCAACCAAACATAGGGCATCTAGTCAATCAGGTCATAAGATAAGTAGTATAGGACTGAATAGTTAAGCACATGGGGCAAAAACATGACACCCACTAAGGATAGAAATTCTAGAACGTTCGCTTGATAAGAATGGAAACTATAAACATTAAATAACATATGTTGACCAATGTTATTGCATGTGGTGAAGGTTTAAGAAGTAGCAAAATAAATTGAGTTATATTTACATGCTTCTCGAGTAGTCTCTCAAGGTGGGGCAATCAGACATGAAAATCACTCAAGATTGAATTTCAATTAATATAAATCCTAACTCAATTATAGCTCAATTAAATCTACAGCCAACCTAAACCAAACATAACTAGAATCCACTTGGGCATAGATGATAGGTGTAGTGCTATAGGTGTGATGTTGTGGTCCCATGAAGATTGGGTCCTTGTCATATAAAAGTGTGTCAATGTTGAATTTATCAACCTATATTGGCTACAACAGAACACAAAGGACAAAATGACAACTATGCAAAGAATATATTCTACCATTTTTTATCCAAAGGAATCTAACTTCTTATATTTTGGTGCTTCATTCACTCTCATTCTTAACAATCAAAAACGTGGAAAACAATGAATTGAAGTAAACAAAGATGACAATTTCACAAGTCCCATCAACACAATAGTAAAACTTTATGAATTCCAAGATCTAAATATTTTTGAAAAAGAAATTCAAGTTTGTTAATACATATTTCAACAAAAAGTGTATTCTAAGAAAAAGGAATCAACATCCCGATGATCTACTACCAACTGGGTTACTGCTCTGTTCTGCTCATCACATAGAATCACAAAGTAAGAGAAGGAAGAAAAAGCAAACAACTGTTAGAGACAAAATTCTCACCAGTCAGTGAGCAACAACAACAACATTTTACACCTGTTCTGGCAGAGGAGATCGTTTCTTGAATTGATTCTATGAGAAGATGGCCCTCCTGATCTCTAGTACACAGCGGAGCAGATTGGGTTACAGATGGCCTCTACTTGAGATTATCCTTGCAGTCCTCAACACCTAGTTCTCATCTAGCCACTCTAGGGCCTCCTTCTGGGCCTCGTCAACCTTGTCTGACTCATCCTATTCAAGCATGTCGGCCAGCTTGTCCTTGTCCTCGATGGCATTCTTCAAGCGGTACATGTATGCCTCCAGGGAGTTGTGTGCGTCCACTTGGTCCTTGATATTTTTAACCTCCTCTATGAACTCCTCATCCCCACGTACCATCCACTCAATCTCTTCATTTCTAAACATTGATTAAGATCCATACAGAGATACATTGACATAGAAATCTAATTTCAATTAAAAATTGCATTACAACTTCCAACCAAATTCCAGATATTCAAACAACATGTCATTTACATCAAAAAATTTTGCAAACTACAACTAGGTGGCTACTTTATTGAGAAGAATGTCCCCAATTCTTTTGAAGTTATACAGAACGTTTTCCCCAAGCAGTAGTGTTTGAAAGCTTCATTTTGAATATATTGCCATACTGACCTTTTCCTAATTTTGGTAAAGATTGTAATGCTTTTCAGTCCAAATGTTTGTATAACTATGATGGAAGTAGTCTGTCTATTTTGAAGGTACCCATACCTGGTAGTAAGAGTATATAAAAGAAAATGCAGTCTTGCATTTGTATTTTAGTTGCTGTAAAAATATTTTTTCTTGAAATAAGCTAAAAATTTAACTGCATTACTAGGTACACGTAATAAAATAAATAAGTTAAGGCTTCCAATTATCAATGGGACAAAGAAAAAGGTCTTTGTAACACATTCTACCATTTGTGTTTAGAGTCTATGGGATGTACCAATAATATAAAGAGCTCAAAATTGAACCTATTCAAAACAATAGATAAATAAAGTGTCAAAAATACATCATATGGGTCAAACTTATTTCTGATAATACATCAAAGAAGAATGTAATATTTTATTGAAAAGAAAAGGCAACTAAACTACTACAAGGGTAAGAGTTTCGCAAGATACCAAAGAAGAATGTAGTATTTTATTGAAAAGAAAAGGCAACTAAACTACAAGGGTAAGAGTATAGTTTTGTAATACTAGAGATTGACTGGCTAAAAGTTTAGAATAGAGATAGTTGGTTGCTTGTTGGGTATTTTTCTTCATAGACCTAAATGAACTGGACTGACAAAATTCCAAGACAAAAATATAATGAAACTGGTCCCAGGTTAAAATTGGGATCATGTTGATTCTTGCCAGCATGCATGATGTGTGTCCTCAGATGGCTGCTCTCCCTACTACTTCTAGTCCCACCCCCATATGAGAATGACCGTTCTGGTTTAACACTTTCTGAACCCGAAACAATTTATGATTGGGAAGTTGGAGCCAGCATGAAATCCTTGTGTTAAAATGTAAATTTACACAATAGCTTCCTGGGAAGCATTGAGGAATGGGAAGGTAGATCCGGATGCAAAGCCTGTAAGGCATGGGGGGTGTACATTGTTGTGTTCATTACAACATGACTACATAGTGTGTATGTTCTTGCAGTCATTCTGAGTGCTACAAGATAAACATCCTGACCAACATGTTGTTGGTGAATCTCAATGTTGACATGGCGTGTTCCAGGAGGAGTAAAGCCTATACAATGATGAGAGAACTTATGAGAAAGTGTGGCATGTACTAGTGCTCCCCAATATTACCACTCTCATGGGAGGAGGATGAGGATGGTGAATGCCACTACAATTAGAAAATACCACATGGGAAGTTTACTATTGTCATCTTATATCAATTGCATATGGGACATAGGGAGCCATTTATATAATAAAAAGCTTCTACTAGCATTAAGGTAGGCAATTGAGTAAAGATAGCACATACTTCCAGACTGCGGTGTTTCCTTCAATATTATTGATTGAGATAGCTTTGCTCGCATGGGTCTCACAGATGCCTGAAAACTTTATCATGGAAGTTTAATTCCTACAATATGAAAAACAATATAGATTAGTTTCTCAGAAAATATTGTAGGAAAATTAATCTACTACTGATTAAATCGCTGAAAATTCTCACCAAAAGATTGTATCCTATAGAAAATGTGTGTTCATGATCCAAAAAATAGTTGTTTGGAGCCCTTGTTGTCCTGTCAATCTTGTTTTTTTAATAATACAGGGATCAATAATATTCATCCCACACCCGAGAGGAGGCTATCACAACCGCATTACAACTCAACATGAAAACCTCACAGCATTCAACCACCTTTTACATAATTCCTCTAACAAGATCACTAGGATATAATCAAACAACAAGACAAAAAAAGAAGAACATCATGTGTACATCTACTATAAAGCCACAAAACCTCTCTCATCGTATCAACATATCAATCATTTGTCTTCTTTTGATAGAAACAATCACCCAACTATCTCGGACCAGCTAGCCAACCACCTGTAACCTCCCCCACACAAAAAAAGCAACCTTCTAAGAACATTATACCCTTCAAAAAAGCTATCCAACCAAGAAACTCATCTAGATAAACCACCAAACATCCAGGAAGCCACCCACCACTCTTAAACTAGAAAAATGAAAGGTGAAAGACCATCATTCACCAAAAACAAATGGCCAAAAACAAGAGAAATCTCAGAGAAGTCAACCATAACCAAGGTTCACATGCAGCTAAACGAAGCTCCAAGCCTAGCAAAATTCAAACATTGTGTCTCTTCAAACTGTGACCCTTACAACCATCCAACCAGCTATAGAGGTCATCAAACTCATAATCACTATCAAGTAGCCTATTATGCCAGCATCATCTAAAGATTTACCATCATCCCTTGATCGATCTATACTACCGACCAAACATTGCCTCCCTCTCGCATGCCACAAACTAGGTTATCTGCCCCTACTGAAGCTCCTGATTCGGTGCCTCGACAACGTCTTCCCAGAAAGCACTCGAGTGTCGAGGAAGTCCTCTAGGCGATGATGAGGTAGGATATGTTGATCCCCATCATGCATCAAGACACAATGACTAGGAAAGGGATTCGAAGAGGTGGAGGACTGTAAGAGATTACCACCTGTAGTTGTGGATAATTCTGCTCCAACAAGTCCATCTGATGATAGGTCTAGCACTGGAGAAGAGGGAAGTGGGAATTTCAAGATATGTCAGAGGATCTACAAATAGACTCCAAAACCTAAGAGAAAGGGTTGCTCTTTAGCTTTAGAAAAACCAATCACCTTAGAAAGGGATATAGCAAAGTGGATGTCCAAGAAAGAAATGCCACAACTTTCGAGACATCTCCTCATAAACCTCAAGGAGCACCAGCCGATCTGAGGGATTGGAAGCACTAGACCTCTAGGGAGAAATCACCCTCACAATGCCAAAGGACTACAGCATCTGCCTAATGGAATTGTCTTCCCTACAAAAAATGGAATCTGGTCTACCCAAAATTAACCAAATTAGAGATCTGTGTCTTCCCAAATCAGCTAAGCAAGCCTTTGAAATTAGCAACACTTCCCCACACATTCGATGCACCATAGACTAAAACCGATTGAGAACATCTTCCTCATTCAAAAAAAAAGATCAAGGCTTGTTGATTAGTAAACCGCTCAATCTCATGTGCATCGGGCCAAAGACTTGAAAGGATGTACACTAAATCTTCCCAAAGACAAACCATAGACCACCTGACAAGCAATGCCAAGCGCAACCTCATGATCATATCATCGTCATCAAGCTTGATGATAGGCCCTTTTAGAGTAGTCACAAAACTCATAGTAGACCAGGCACAATGGGCAGGACGTCACCAATTGTTAGAGAGATGGCAATTGCTCACCAAGTGACCACAGTGTCGATAGTGATAGGAGCAACACATTGTCTTCCTTCCATATAGAGCCTCATAAGGAGTCATGTCGATGCTTCGTTGGTAATTGTTATTATAGGGGAACTCTACCAAACTGTGATGCACATCCCAACTGCCTAGAAACTGCAAAACACGTGCTCAGAGAAGATCCTCCAAAGTCTGAATAGTCCTTTCAGACTATCCATCTGTCTATGGGTGGAAGGCAATACTAAACCTCAACTACGTTCCCAATGCTTTGTGCAACTACTCCCAGAAATGACTCATGAACTGAGGACCTCTATCGGAAACTATCGTTGCCGGTACACCGTGCAAACGCACTATCTCGTCTACATACACTTGAGTAAGCTTCTTTACTGTATACATTGTCTTTACCGATATGAAGTGCACAGACTTTGTCAATCTATCCACTATCACCAAAATAGAATAATGATTCCTAGTTGTCCTTGGTAGACCAACTATGAAATCCATGGTTATATGATCCCATTTCTACTGTAGTATCGGCATGGGTTGCAACGTACCTGTCGGCTTCTGATGCTCAGCCTTAACTTGCTGTCATACCGCACACCTAGCCATAAACTCGTCTACATCCTTCTTCAAGCCAGGCCACCAATACAGATCCTTCAGATTATGATACATCTTGGTGACTCCTAGATGCATAGCATACATCGATGTGTGTGCTTCCTCGAGCACTAGCTTTCTCAGATCATCAACATTGGACACCACCATCCTATTATGATAACAAACTAGTCCATCTTTGGACTCATGGAACCCATCACGCTTTTCACTACCGAACTCTGACCTGATCAACTACACTGTATCATCTGCCTATTGTGCATCTTTGATCTACTGTCTCAGCATAGGCTTGACTTGCATCTGTGCCAAAAAACCTACCAACAAGGAGACTTCCATCTTTACATTCATCTGCTGCAAAGAGACAAGCATATCCCACCTATGGCATACCAAGGAACTCAACTGTGCCTTCTTCATAGGGCGAGAAGAAGAAGACTTTCTGCTAAGTGCATCAGCTACCACATTCACCTTACCAGGATGATACTCAATGGTGCAATCATAATCATTGATCAGCTCCATCTAGCAATGTTGTCGCATGTTCATCTCACTCTGTGAGAAGATGTACTTCAAGTTCTTATGATCTATAAAGATCTGACACACTTCCCCATAAAGATAGTGTCTCCAAATCTTCAACACATGAACCACCATTACCAGCTCCAAATCATGTGTCGGATAATTCTCCTCATGTTTCTTAAGCTGTCACGAAGCAAAAGAAACCACATGATCTTCCTGCATCAGCACACATCCTAAGCCTTTCTTGGAAGCATCGCAGAAAACAACATAGCCTTTCCCAGGCTCTGGCAACACCAACACCGGAGCACTAGTCAGCTTCTCCTTCAAGCTTTGGAAAGCTTGCTGACAACGATCATCCCAAACAAAGGGTACATCCTTCCTGATCAATTTTGTCAACGGCAACGTGATCGCATTGAAATTTCTCATAAACCTCCGGTAGTATCCTGCTAAACCCATAAAACTATGAACTTCTATTGGCGTCTTTGGTTGCTATCAATCTGCAACTGACTCCACCTTCTTTGGGTCTACTCTCACTCCTTCTACAGATATCACATGACCCAAGAAAGTCACTTCTTTTAGCCAGAACTCACACTTACTGAACTTGGCATACAACTGATGTTGGCGGAGAAGAGTCAAAGCTTGTCGAAGATGTTGTTCATGCTCTTGACTATCCCGACTATAGATCAAGATGTCATCTATAAAAACTACAACAAACTGATCTAGAAACGGATAGAACACCATGTTCATCAGATCCATGAAAGCAGTAGGCGCATTGGTTAGCCCAAATGGCATAACCACAAACTCGAAGTGACCATACCTCATCCTAAAAGTTGACTTTGTTATGTCCT
This sequence comes from Alisma plantago-aquatica, assembly GCA_963693085.1. NCBI lineage: Eukaryota > Viridiplantae > Streptophyta > Magnoliopsida > Alismatales > Alismataceae > Alisma > Alisma plantago-aquatica. Next base: position 1,004,668,583 of record OY856409.1, read on the forward strand.
CATCCTTAATTCTCAACTGATGATATCTAGACCATAGATTGATCTTTGAGAACACTGTAGTGCCATGCAACTTATCAAATAGATCGTCTATCCTCGACAATAGGTACTTGTTCTTGATCGTAACTTTATTCAACTATCGGTAATCTATGTACAAACGCATCGATCCATCCTTCTTCTTTACAAATAGGATCGGAGCACCCCACGGCGATGTTCTCACTCTGATGAAACCTTTATCCAACAACTCTTATAACTACTTCTTTAGTTCTGCCATCTCAGCTGGAGCCATCCTATATGGCGTCTAAGCAGCTGGCTATGTTCCTGGCACCAGATTGATATCAAAGTCAATCTCTCGAGGTGGGGGAACATCAAGAAACTCATCGGGAAACACATCCGCAAACTCTCAGATAATAGAAACCTCCTCAAGGCTAGGACCTTTTGCCTTGGTATCCACAACATGAGCTAGGAACGCCTTACATCCTTTCCGCGTCAACTTCTCTGCCACCATCGTTGACACTAAACACGTCGGAAAAATCTTCCTATCACCCTGGAAGATCCATCTTTCATCATCGTCATCAAACACTCCTTTCTTGGAACCACAGTCTAACACAACCTTATACTTCTATAAGATATCCATACCAAGGATCACATTGAATCCATGCATCTCAAGTGGTATAAGATCCACATGTATAATGTGTCCCGAAAAAGATAGAACACAAGATGTACACACCTCTCGAAACATCGAGGAACCATCAAGAGGGGTTTCTAACAATAGGCTATCTTTCTTACAACTTATAGGTAAAAGACAACTATCAAGCATACTGCGTGCAATAAAAGAGTGTGTAGCACCCAGGTCAACCAAAATAGATATAAAGCAATAAGAAGTCAAATCAGAATGAAATAACTCCATCTGACCTGCCACCACTCGTAGGTTGACTATCGCCTCCGGCTGAGTCATAGCATAGAATCAAGCCGTTTCTTGTTGTCCATGTCCTCTACTTCCTTGGGCAAATGATCCCGCTTGTGACGATTGACCATGTCCTCACCCTCTTCTACCACTGGGCTGCTATCTATATGACCCTTGCTGATTCTGCCTCAGTTGTTGTGTTACTTCAACATCTCTCTTTGGGAAATTTGACCTCAAGTGCCCAGTCTATCCATAGTGGTAACATGACCTGTCTTCTATCTATGGCCTAGATGGCCCTGACACTATTACCGAAGTTGTACTATGAGCTTTGGATGGTAAAAATCAACACCCTCTTCCCTTACTCAGAGACCACTGAGATGGTACATGAGAACTCTGCATCGCGGAAGGTGTTGAATACCTTGGCTTCTTGAAGCCATCAGAACTCTTTCTTGGAAACTAAGCAGGCCTCTTCTTGGTCATGGACTCCCTTTTCTCCCTGACAGACCGTTCAATCCTACAGACGGACTCCACGAACGTGGCAAACCGTTCCCGATTTTCCAAACAGCAGCAGGTGTCGACAGCTCAGCACTCAAACCTTTCTCAAACCACCTGATTCTCTCATCATCTGTTGTCACCATGTGAGGACAAAACCTCAGTAGGTCCATAAATGTGGCTTCATACTCAGTGATGTTCATCGATCCTTGGCACAGACGCTCAAACTGGTTGATCTTCTCGTCCAGATATGTCTTTGGGAAGTATCTGCTGACGAACTCTCGCCGAATAACCTCCCAACCGATCACCTCACCGAGTTGCTTCTCCTCCTCGATGGCCCACCAGTGGTCAGCACTACCTTTCAGAAGGTAGACATCATGCTTGACTTTGTCTGGTTCGGGGATGTCGAGGACCCGGAAGGCCTTCTTGAGATATGTCAGCCACAAATCTGCATCTGCTGGTTTATGGTGTTTCCGCACGTTTTCGCGTGTCACCTTGTTGTCTGTGTGAAAGTGAGGTGTCACAGTTAGTTTGGTATCAGATCTCTAGGTTTGCTGAGTCTATAGGGATCTAGGACTAGGTTGTGTCTGTTCTCGTGAGTTTTCCAGATTTTCTTACAATAACCTTCTGCCCTCAACAGAAGATAAAGCTTAAATATGTCTGGAAACCATGAAGAACATGTTGTCGAGAGTAGCGATGTTGCATCAGTTGATGGAGCAAGAGTGTAGGCACATGAAGATCGGGTGCCTGAGGTCCCCCAACTTGACCCAGCCATTCTTGAAAGCCCTGCCTATCAACACCTTATGGGGCAGTTGATGGCTACGATGAATCACATGGTGGAAAGAGTGCCAGTGCCTCTGCTAAGAGCACAGGCTCCCCATGGTGAATCATCAGGCATTGGGAAGACCTTTGAGTGGCTTCACCAAGTTGGAGCTTCGGATTATACTAGAATGGATGATCCAGTGGATGAATATATGTGGCTGATAGGTCTCGAGAAGGCCTTCTGGATCCTTGACATCCCTAAAGCAGACAAAGTCAAGCACATTGTCTACCTTCTAAAAGGTAGTGCTAGCCACTGGTGGGCCATCGAGGAGGAGAAGCGACCCAGTGAGGTGATCGGTTGGGAGGTTTTCTGACAAGAGTTTGTTAGTAGATACTTCCCAAAGACGTATCTGGATGAGACGATCAACCAGTTCGAGCGTCTACGCCAAGGAACGATAAACATCACCAAGTATGAAGCCAAGTTTATAGACCTACTGAGGTTTTATCCTCACATGGTGGCAAGAGATGATGAGAGAATCAGGCGGTTTGAGAATGGTTTGAGTGCTATGCTGTCGACACCTGCTGCTGCTTTGGAAAATCAGGAGCAGTTTGCCACGTTCATGGAGTCCATCCGCAGGATTGAACGGTCTGTTAGGGAGAAAAGGGAGTCCATGACCAAGAAGACGCCTGCTCAGTTTCTGAGACAGAGGTCTGATGGCTTCAAGAATCCAAGGTATTCAACACCTTCCGCGATGCAGAGTTCTCGTGTACCATCTCAGTGGTCTCTGAGAAAGGGAAGAGGGCTTGTATTTTCACCATCTAAAGCTCATAGTACAGCTTCGGTAATAGTGATAGGGTCATCTAGGCCGCAAATAGAAGGAAGATCATGTTACCACTGTGGACATACTGGGCACTTGAGGTCAAATTGCCCAAAGAGAGATATTGAAGTAACACAATAAATGAGGTAGAATCAGCAAGGGTTAGATAGACAGCAGCCCAGTGGTAGCAGAGGGCAAGGACGTGGTCAAGTGTTGCAAGTGGGATCGTCTGCCCAAGGAAGCAGAGGACGTGGACAGCAAGCAACAGATCGATTCTATGCTATGAGTCAGCGAGAGGCGATAGTCAACTCGCAAGTGGTGGCAGGTTAGATGGAGTTATTTCATTCAGATTTGTCCTCTTCTTACTTTATATCTGTTATGGTTGACCTGGGTGCTACGCACTCTTTTATCGCATGTAATATGCTTGATAGTTGTCTTTTACCTATTAGTTGTAAGAAAGATAGTCTATTGTTAGAAACCCCTCTTGATGATTCCTCGATGCTTCAAGAGGTGTGTCCATCTTGTGTTCGATCTTTTTCAGGACACAATATACAAGTGGATCTTATACCACTTGAGATGCATGGATTTGATGTGATCCTTGGGATGGATACCTTAGAGAAGTATAAGGTTGTGTTGGATTGTGGTTCCAAGCAAGCAGTGTTTGATGACGATGGTGAAAGATGGATCTTCCAAGGTGATAGGAAGATTCTTCCGACGTGTTTAGTGTCAGCGATGGTGGCAGAGAAGTTGTTGTGGCAAGGATGTAAGGCGTTCCTAGCTCATGTTGTGGATACCAAGGCAAAAGGTCCTAGCCTTGAGGAGGTGCCTATTACCTGAGAGTTTGTGCATGTGTTTCCCAAGGAGTTTCTTGGTGTTCCCCCACCTCAAGAGATTGACTTTGAGATCAATCTGGTGCTAGGAACACAGCCAGCTGCTCAGACGTCATACAGGATGGCTCCAGCCGAGATGGCAGAACTGAAGAAGCAGCTACAAGAGTTGTTGGATAAAGGTTTCATCAGAGCGAGCACATCGTCGTGGGGTGCTCCAGTCCTTTTCGTAAAGAAGAAGGATGGATCAATGTGTTTGTGCATAGATTACCGGTAGCTAAACAAAGTTACGATCAAGAACAAGTATCCATTGTCGAGGATAGACGATCTGTTTGATTAGTTGTGTGGCGCTACAATGTTCTCAAAGATCGATCTACATTCTGGATATCATCAGTTGAGAATTAAGGATGAGGACATACCAAAGTCAACTTTTAGGATGAGGTACGATCATTTTGAGTTTGTGGTTATGCCGTTTGGGCTCTAACCAATGCGCCTACTGCTTTCACGGATTTGATGAACAGGGTGTTTCATCTGTTTCTAGATCAGTTTGTTGTAGGTTTTATAGATGACATCTTGATCTATAGTCGGGACAATCAAGAGCATGAACAACATATTTGACAAGCTTTGACTCTTCTCCGCCAACATTAGTTCTATGCCAAGTTCAGTAAGTGTGAGTTGTGGCTGAAAGAAGTGACTTTCTTGGGTCATGTGATATCTATAGAAGGATTCAGAGTAGACCCAAAGAAGGTGGAGTCAGTTATAGATTGAGAGCAACCAAAGATGCCAACAAAATTTCATAGTTTTCTAGGTTTAGCAGGATACTACCAGAGGTTTATAAGAAATTCTAGTGTGATCGCATTGTCATTGACAAAATTGACTAGGAAGGATGTACCCTTTGTTTGGGATGATCGTTTTCAACAAGCTTTCTAAAGCTTGAAGGAGAAGTTGACTAGTGCTCCGGTGTTGGTGCTACCAGAGCCGGGGAAAGGCTATGTTGTTTTCTGTGATGCTTCCAAGAAAGGCTTAGGATGTGTGATGATGCAGGAAGATCATGTGGTTTCTTTTGCTTCGTGACAACTTAAGAAACATGAGGAGAATTATCTGACACATGATTTGGAGCTGGTAGTGGTGGTTCATGCATTGAAGATTTGGAGACACTATCTTTATGGGGAAGTGTGTTAGATCTTTATGGATCATTAAAACTTGAAGCACATCTTCTTGCAGAGTGAGTTGAACATGCGACAACATCGCTGGATGGAGCTGATCAATGATTATGATTGCACCATTGAGTATCATCCTAGTAAGGTGAATGTGGTAGCTGATGCACTTAGCAGAAAGTCTCCTTCTTCTTGCCCTATGAAGAAGGCACAATTGAGTTCCTTTGTATGCCATAGGCTACTTGTCTCTTTGCGGCAGATGAATGTATAGATGGAAGTCTCCTTATTGGCAGGTTTGTTGGCACAGATGCAAGTCAAGCCTACACTGAGACAGCAGATCAAAGATGCATAGTAGGCAGATGATATAGTGCAGTTGATCAGGTCAGAGTTTGGCAGTGAAATGTGTGATGGGTTCCATGAGTCTGAAGATGGACTAGTTTGTTATCATAATAGGATGGTGGTCCCCGATGTTGATGATCTGAGAAAGCTAGTGCTCGAGGAAGCACACACATTGATGTATTCTATGCATCCAGGAGTCATCCTCTAAATGATTATAATCCTTGTTGATGAGATAACATTCATCACCAGTATGATGAGATAGGTATGAGGACCTGATAAAGGCTGAGTGCCTAGTTGAGGTGTTATCGTCTGAGGATGAGATAAGGGATTGCTATCCCAAGATGTTGATGTAGGATGTTGATGCCTTGAGAGGTAGTAGCAAACTGTGAAGAGGGATTGAGATCCCATGATAGTGACAATGATAATGTAACTCGATGTTGTATAACTTGGTTGCCTCAACAACTCACTTAAAATATACTAATTAATTACAGTAGAACATATCATGTAGTTTTCCATGGCCATAGATCCATCATCATCAGAATTTGGTGATGGTGAAACAGGTTTATTCTGCAGGATTACCTGGAGCGCATATTGTTGAATATGCGGGGTTTCTCCTAGCCGAAAATAGGAGGATTAGATTACAACTACGGTTGTAGACTCTGTATGGTAAAGAGCATGGTGAATAGGCCCATGACTCAATGAGTTAGATCACGAATACATTCATGTCTCAAGAGCACGGTGATCAGGCCCGTGGCTCAAAAGGATACTAGCACCTATGTCAAGGTGAGCTAGATATATGTGTAGCTTGCAGAGCTGACCCTAAGGCTGAGGCTATATAAGCAAGGCATGAACCAATGTTTCGTGTTTTTCTCTAAGAAATATATATTATTTGGCTGGTTTACATTTTATTATTCCCTAAGGATGTGATCTGTCCCTACTCAAATCCAACCTTTGGCTGCAAAGCCCAAAAACTGGTGCCATACAAGGTCAATGGGAGAGTCGGACTCCATGACCTCACGTAAGGACCCTGACCTCCATTTTGGGCTTATCCTATTTTCTTTGCCTAAACCTTGTGTTTGGTTGCTTGCTAATCACCTTTAGTGGTGATTAGGGTTTGCTTGTGCTTTATTGAGAGTGGAGGTGCTACTTGCATATAACCTAAGTTTAGGGTTGATGAGCAAGTTTGTCACCTTGAGAGATGGTTTCTCTCTTTTTACTTCCTCTAGAGTTGGGAGGAAGGTTTGGGCTCATTGCTTGAGTTGCCTTGGGATTTGTTGAGCTTTGTTGGGCTTCGTTTTGTCTGGTTTGGGCCTTTCTTTGCCTTGTTGGACCCTATGTCGGGTAGGAGTGTTTTGTGTCGGCCATAGGTGTGTTGCCCATGGGGCTGTATAGGGAAAGGGAGTGAGTGTGTCGGCCATGGACCATCTTTGACTCTTAGATTCATTTGTGTCACCACTCTAGTGGACACTTGGTGCATGATGCTTGCATGTGGCAATTGCCTTAGACATGAGTATGAGGTGGGATGAGAAGGTGGCATTGCCCATGGACAAGTGTCCCTAGGTGGGCAACACATTGCCTTGTTTTCTCCTCCACTCTCTTCTATATATGTATCTCCTTTCTCTTGTTAAGGATCCCTTTAGTTCCTTAGTTTCCCCTCTTCCTTGGTGAACGACACCTCTCCTTTGCAACCTTAGTGGCCGATACCCTTGGAGGAGCTAAGCTTGGTGGTCGATGCTTCTCTTTGGAGTCTTCTTCTTATTCCTCTTGTGGTGTCCGAAGGTGTAGCTTGGAGCTTTGGAGCTTGAGGAGCTTGCTTAAGGTGGGTTACATAACTTCTAGCCCTAACTATACTACTTTCTTTTATGTTGCATGTTCATATATGATCATGATCGACCATGCATGTTGTTAGATATGTTTCCTGCTCTAGCATGTACCTTTAATCTTATGGATATAGTGATCATGTTGTTGATGATGTTGTTGTTTCTTATATACCTTTGGACCTAGTTGGCTGAACCCATAGATTAGGGTTTCCTTTGGGACAATACCCCTTTCTCTCTTTGGTTTTGAGAAGTGAGTCTGAGCTATAGTGGTGTAGGCAAAACCCCTCTCTTCCTTAGTCGTTGAGAGGTGAGTCTATGCTCTAGTTGCTTGGGCAACACCCTCCTCTCACCATGGATTTGAGAGGTGAGCCTTTGGATGAGTGATGACCTAAGTTGGAGATGATCCATCATGTTGCCCGATTTGTGATGGAGGTTGTGCAAAACCCCTCTCACTTGGTTGTTGAGAGGTGAGCCAACTATCTTTAGAAATTTATAATACCTGAATGTTTAAGACACCTGCAACTAGCACAGTGTCAAAGTAGTTCGGGGTCAAACACAGGGATAGGAGGAATGATGCTTCAAAACTTGAGTTTCACTTGTCTAAGCACATCAAATAGGTAAAAGGATAGGTTTGGTTGTAACAAGAAAGCACCATAAAGAAATTGAACTAAAAGGCTATCTCCAACTGGAATTACTAGAAAGATTATGATTTTAGGGTTTAGCAATTTTTATAGAGGTTTTAAGTAATAGAATCCGAAGAGATAAAACTGTCATTGAGGTAAAGCATGAAGGAAGAAAACTTAGGCATAACAAGCAGCAACAGAAAACATCTTGCAGCCTCTTCTCTCAAAGAGGGTACCTCTAACTATGCACCATTTCCCTCTCTCAAGGGCAGTGGCCGTAGATTAGAGTGGTAAGGTAAACTGAAGCAGCCCTGATCCTAGGTACTCTCGTACACCCAGATCAGACCAAACTCTAGAGTTACTTAGTTTCTGAGTAGTCAGATATTGAATAAAGATACATGATAAGGGTTGTAGACCCAATCTCAATTACGTAGTAATTTGTGATACATATTCATATTTCAGTAATAGATTTAATTCAGAATTTAAGAGCAGAGATTCAGATTCAAGATTCAGTACATGTTTAGTACTTAGTTTCATATAAGTTCAGATTCAGAGTTTAGTAAAGGTAGAATTAAGATAATTAATTCAGAACCTTCACATAATACATTATATGATAAGTCCTCATTTCGAGAGTCCCGGGACGATTCAGAGGCATTTGTTGCCAATTCATAGGAGTGTTTACTCCATTTCAGAGGGCACATTGTGCCAACAAGGGGTGCATTACACCATAGAGGACACTTTGGTGTCAACAGAGGTCACATAGTGCCAATAGAGGGTGCATTGCACCATAGAGGACACTTCGGTGTCAACAGAGGGCACATAGTGCCAATAGAGGGTGCATTGCACCATAGAGGACACTTCGGTGTCAACAAAGGAGGACTTATTGTATAATGGTGGCAACAGTTAGATAAAAATAATAAGTAAAAGATACTTCAGATTAGAGCATGCTCATAATCTCATCCATAAGTATGCTGAGAGGGAATTAGATAAGATAAGTATGACCCATGCACTGTGGTGCAGGTATTGAGATCCATGTACCAGGGTACATGTCTCCAGAGAAAGATAAGGTAGAAAGATAAGAATTCATATTAAGTAATAAAGAGAGAATGTGTTACTAATTTTACTCAGAGTTTGATGTTAGTTTCATATTTATAATATCTAATTTCAATCGTATAGCAATGTATATTTTAGAATACTCATGCCACTTACTCTAACCACTATTTTTTCCCAATGCATGGCTGGGGATGCGATTCTACAGGATTTGGAGCAGCAGAGGATCAAAGGAACAAGTAAAGGTCTAAGTGATTTTCAAGCTTGCCTAGTGGGATGCCATCTACCGAGATGATCTAGAGTTTGGACATCTCTTTTTATGCATAGTCTTGTTACCAGTGTACATTAGATGAGTTATAGTTTTCCTTTTATCAAGGACTATGTATGAATTAGTTTTACTCAATGCAAAGTGTTTCATTTGCTTTAATTGCCATGATTATCATGTTTGTGACACTCCCAGATTAAAAAAATATCTTCCGCTCATGTATTATAAAAATTTGGGTGTTACAAGCATGGTGTCATGGCCCGCAATGTTGTGTTGCGACTACGATGTAAAGTGACACTCAAGCAAGGCATTGCACCCTCTACCAATCCAAGTGTGTTATGATTGAAACCAGGTCATGTATATCAACTATGTCACCTAAGGAACATCATCACGACTACTACGAGGTGTTAATCAATGTTACAACCTACCCACTTAACCTTCATAACTGCAACGTCAACCAACTAATAAAAACCATGCAGTAATGGTGTGTTGCGACTAGGATGGTGGGTAGAGACCCTCCCCTAGGGTTAGGGTTGTTTCGGTCACAACCAACACCCATCCATGGTATCGACCATAAGGAATACCAAGTGTTGTCTCGACCATACGTCAGCTATATGTCCAACATCATAACAGGTCCAAACAAGGTCGAGACAGATGATCAATAACAGAGGATATGAAACATCACCTAAGAACAACTCTCCATACCAAGGTGTTCTTCAATCCCTAGATTATTGATCATAGAAGGTCAGTAAAAAGTTATATCTAGAGAGAGAAAACAAAATTCTTATGCATGTTAACATATTCAAAACCTACTATTATTCATAATAAATGAATCATATATCAAGAAACTCAAATCCATAGATGAAGATCCAAAGAAACACATCAATATTTCAATCCCCACCAAACCGGGTACAAAGATTTAGGGTTTATAAGAAGAGTAATCCTTTCAAGAATACTACATGGTTAAACCCTAAACATTATCATTTCTTATACCATAAAGAACACACTTTTAAGATCTGGAACAATAACATATGATAGTGTTTAAGATGCAAACAATATATGAGGGAAAAGTTATATAACCTGCCTGATTTGGGTAGAACCAAACTCCCAAGATCACAAGCTCCAAGAATTCCAACCAAGCTTCAACACTTCATCCAAAGGATCGCCTCAAAAGAGAAGAAAAACTTGGTCACAATAGATCTTAAGAAAGAGGTAAAACAACCCTAGGTCGAACCAAGGAAGAAAGGAGAAAGAGATGAAAAGTCCCTCTCCCTCTCACTTGGATGCCACCATGCCAAGCATAGTATAAGGCCCTTCTGATGAGGAGTTTCTCTCAAATGACCACCATGGATGATCCATAATATACAGAAAAGGAGGAAGAAGAAGATGGAGATTTCAGACGAAGGAAATGTGATCAAGATTTAAGATCACTTACGAAGAGAGAATCTCCAAAGATCACCACCAAAGAGTTGATTTAGCACAAATCCTTCCTTAAACAAGGTTGATCAGCCACCAAGGATTTAAGATCAGACCTCCTATGCTCCCGAAGCTCCAAGAATGATCACAAGGAAGAAGGAAGAGAGTGGGGCTGAAAAGGTTGCTCACAAGTGAAGAGAAGGGGTTATATACCCAAAGGAGGAGGAAATTAAAGGTTTATGAGGTGTCAACATAAGAGATTATCAAGGGACACATGTCCTCTAAAGAAAATAGCTTTTTCTCCACTCGCATGCTAATTTTAAAAGGTTAATGTTAATCTATAAAAAGGGTAGCGACTATCAAAGTCATTCACCACTTGGTTTCGGTCGAGACACATCTAGTGTGCTTGTATCGGCCGAAACCCTAAGTCACCATATGCTCATGGTCGAGACACTAGAGGACAAAGTGTTTCAACCAACCCACCTCTAGGTCATCATGGTCGAAATAACACTACATTGAGCATGTTTTCTAGTCACTACCCTCACCCAAAAGTGGGGTCGTGGTCACAACACTCAAACCCTAGCATAGTCACCATATCAACAAGGCAAACCCTAGAAACCCTAGAATCAACGTAAGATGTCACATCACCAACCATGATACAAACATGATTCTCTAAATCATACTTTTATCTCTCATAATGCTAAAGCATAATAAGTGCTCTCTTCATGTGACAATTTACAAGATAACCCTCACTTATGGGTAAATTGCAAATCTGGTCGAAAATAAGCACATATATAGCAAAGATAGTTCAAACTTCAATCAAATTGGACCAAAATGAAAATATAAACATGTCACATGTTAATATGACATCTCACAAGATTAAATTAAGGTTTAAACATCCCATTATACTAAGAAATTACAATTAATAATAAAGCTAGGCCAGGGGTCTTACAACCATAAACCCTTAAGTCCTGAGAGTACAGGGAATCAACGAGGTGAGACCAAACATCCCAGTGCGAAATGTAACTCTTTTCCAACATCTATTATAAGCATAGTAATATAATAGAGTAGTTAAATAGAGAAGGTATCACTATTTGAGCAATTTAAGCAGTTGCAACTGAGTAGTAGAACATCTTATGCTTTTAGAAGGAATATGAAGAACATGTATAACTATTATAAACTAAACAATATAAGAAATAAGGCAGGGGGTCGTCCAACATGATTCATATTCGACCCTGAGAAAATATGCTACTCATCTATATTATCAATTTTTATTATTATGCCTTGAGGATTTGAGGCGTACCATTCAAATCCAACTAACCACTACTAAGTCGAAATCACTACAATACAAGATCAATGGAAGAGTCAGACTACATGATCATCACCAGCACTACTTGATCAATTTGAGTCTGTAATGTAGTGACATAACAGTCAAACTACTAAACAACAACTTATAGTCAAGCTATAGTTCTATTGACATCAACTCATAGTCAAAGCTATGGTCCTGTAAAACAACTAGTTAGCCTTGGTACATGGTACAACACTAGAGAACAGGCTCACACATGGCCATTCTTAACAAAACCACATACCATTATAACAACAATTTAAGGATACAAGGAGGTAATTCAACTTCCACCCCGCATATTCAATAATATGCACTCTGAGTTTCCCGTAGGAATTACTCTTTTCACCATCCAGCTAGATACTAATGCTAAAGATGGGTCTATGATACAGGGCAACTACATGATTAGGGTTTTACTTGATTAGATTTCAAAATTGGGTATCTTTTAATGCATCAATCAAGTTACAACTTATAAACCCTAAAAAAATTCTACAAAATTAAGGATAGGATACAACTGCAGAAGATATATAACGTACAAGGTAAGAACTTGTCTCATCATCACTGGCACTTGTATTACATCCTATCACAAGGTCATTAACAATATCACATCACTATGGGATAGCAATCCCTCAATCACACCACTAAAGGATTTCACCTCAATTTATGCAGAAAGCACTTGCTATGTCATTAGACCCATTCACATAATTCATTTACATTCAATATCACATATATATGTCAATAATGATCATAATAACCACCTTGTATTATACAAGGTTCATCTTAGAATTCACATAGTTATGGCATTCATCTCACTGCAAATTCGGGTTACACAAGTAGGAGAAAGAAAATGATATCACATGATAATGATATTCAAACAATATAAGAAAATGTATTTTACATCTCAAGATTAGGGTTTCATATCATCCCTCAACCACTAAACCCTAATTCCATCACCTCCCACATGTTTGGAGAGCACCAGGGTTAAGTACTATTGTTTATTATTAGCCATTCATAACCACCTCGTCATATATTGACCATTACTCTATGTATTGACCATATTCGTGCATATGTGTGACGATCTTGCTCACCGAACATGGAGTCACGACCAAAAAACCTCCAAGGTGTAATGACCCTCACACAAGGTGACACTGCATTGTGACCGAGATGTGTGCAACATGGTGTCACAGTCGAGACACATGCAACATGGTGTCACAGTCGAGACACGTGCAACATGGTGTCACAGATGAGACGCGTGCAACATGGTGTCACGGTTGAGACGTGTGCAACATGGTGTCACGGTCGAGACGCATGTAGCACGATGTCATGGACCATAACAATGTGTGGTGACTGTGACACAGAGTGACACTCAAGGAAGGTGTTGTGCCTGCTACCACATCCAAGTGTGTTACGACTAAAACCAGGTCAAGTATATCAACAATGTCACCTAAGGAATATTGTCATGAACGCTACCATGTCCTAGTCAGTGTTACAACCTACCCACTTCACCATCATAACTAAAACATCAACCAACTGAGTAAAACCATGCAATAATGATGTGTTGCAACCAGGATGGTGGATAGCGACCCTTCCCTAGTGTTAGGGTTGTTTCGATCACAACCAACACCCATCCATGGTATCGACCGTGAGGAAGACCAAGGGTTGTCTCAACCATAGGTCAGCTATATTCCCAACACCATAACATGTCCAAACAAGGTCGAGACAAATGATCAACAACATGGGGTACTAAATGTCACCTAAGAACAACTCTCCATACCAAGGTGTTCTTCAAACCCTAGGTTATGGATCATAAAAGGTCACCAAAAGAGTCATATTTAGACAGAGAAAACTAAGATTCGTATACATGTTAACATATTCAAAACCTATTGTTATTTATAATTAATGAATCATATATTAAGTAACTCAGATCCATAGATATTGATCCAAAGAAACACATCAATATTTTAATCACCACCAAATCGGGTACAAAGATTTAGGGTTTATAAGAAGAGTAATCCTTTCAAGAATACTACATAGTAAAACCCTAAATATTATCATTTGTTCTACCATAAAGAACACATATTAAAGATCTGGAACAATAACATATTGATCAATTTTAAGATGCAAATAATAGATGAGGGAAAAGTAATATAACCCGCCTGATTTTGAGAGAACCAATCTCCTAAGATCACAAGCTCCAAGACTTCCAACCAAGATTCAACACTTCATCCAAAGGATCACCTCAAAAGAGAAGAAAACCTTAGTCATAATAGAGCTCAAGAAAGAGGGAAAATATCCCTAGGCCAAACCAAGGAAGAAAGGAGAAAGAGATGAAAAGTCCCTCTCACTCGGATGCCACCATGCCAAGCATAGTTTAAGGCCCTTCTGATGAGGAATTTCTCTCAAACGACCCCCATGGATAATCCAAAATCTATGGTCAAGGAGGAAGAAGAAGATGGAGATTTCAGAAGAGGGAAAACCTGATCTAGAGTTAAGATCACTTACCAAGAGAAGAATCTCCAAAAATCACCATCAAAGATTTGATTTAGCACAAATCCTTCCTAAAATAGGGTTGATAGGCCACCAAGGCTTCAAGATCAGACCTCCTATGCTCTTGAAGCTCCAAGAATGATCACAAGGAAGAAGGAAGAGAGTGGGGCCAAAATAGTTAATCACATGTGAAGAGAAGGAGTTATATACCCAAAGGAGGAGGGGAGTAAAGTTTTATGTGGTGTCAACATAAGAGATTATCAAGGGACACATGCCCTCTAAAGAAAATAGATTTTTCTCCACTCATATGAAAAATTTAAAAGGTTAATGTTAATCCAAAAAAGGGTAGCAACCATCAAGGTCGGTCACCACTTGGTTTCGGTCGAGACACATCCCATGTACTTGTATCGGCCGAAACCCTAGGTCACCATATGCTCATAATCAAGACGCTAGAGGAAAAAGTGTTTCAACCAACCCACCTCTAGGTCATCATGGTTGAAACCACACTACATTGAGCATGTGTTGTGGTCATTACCCTCACCCAAAAGTGGGGTAGTGGTCGCAACACACAAACCCTAGCATAGTCACCATATCAACAAGGCAAACCCTAGAAACCCTAGAATCATCGTATGATGTCATATCACCAACCATAATTCAAACAAGGTACCCTAAATCATAATTTTCTCTATCATTATTCTAAATCATAAGAATCTCTCTTCATGTGACAATTTGGAAGATAACCCTCACTTATGGGTAAATTGCAAATTTGGTCCTAAACAAGCACAAATATAGCAAAGATAGTTCAAACATCAATCAATTTGGACCCAAAAGAAAATATAAACATGTCACATGTTATTATGACATATCACAAGATTAAATTAAGGTTTAAGAATCCCATTATACTAAGAAATTACAATTAAGCATAAAGCTAGGTCAGGGTCTTACAACCATAAACCCTTAAAAGGGATTTTGTCCCCAAAAACCTACGCTAAAAGAGATGGATACTTCTTCTACATCACATCCTCAAGATCCCACGTGGCTTCCTCTATGCCACGATGATCCCACAAAACTTTGACTCACACAATGTCCTTCGCCTTCAACTTCTTGATCCTTCTATATAGGATCATAATAGGACCTTCCACATAAGACATGTCATTATCTGGTTCTACCTCAAAAAGTTGGAGAGTCAACTCCATATCAGGGTGACACTTTGTAAGGGGTGGGATCCCAGAGGGGAGCCACTCCCTACTAAAAATTTGAAGAATAGAAGCTCCAGTCAAAACACACCCATAAGGTATCTTTGAGTGGGTGTAAAATTTTCAATTCTAATTAATAATATTCAAAACAAACAAAGTGTAGAAGCGGAATAAAAACATTGACTATATTCAATTTCTCATAAGGTTACAAAAGAACATCTTAAACTTACATGTAAAGGTACATCATAAGGATCCATGTAGAGGGAAATCTAAACCACATCAAGATTGTCTCCAAGCTTTAACGTCTTAAGCTAAGTCCATATCTTTATGCCATGTCATCCAAGTCCTTCACCTAGGGTTGGAAGCATACCCCAGCAAAAAGGAGAAGAAAAGGAAACATCAGCAAAGGTTGCTATGTGCATACTAAAAATGAAATTGAACAATATTATGAAATAAAGGACAACAAATATAAAGGCTTGAGAAAAGTATTACCCAAGTGGGTATCAAGAGAAAAGGATCACAATAAAATGATTCTTGACATTAAAACAAATAAAAGATTATGCCATATATACATCCACTACCATGGTGGGAAGTGAAGCACAATAAGAGAAAGTAGAGCACACACCCCACAATCATCATCAATATCTGCATACATGTGAGATAAGCGTAGCCCTAGAACAATATAACAACAAAGTTGGCCAAGTCTCACAAACTTGAAACCTGATAGAGAATGATGTACTGCCAAACTCCCAATATATAACATGGGCCAAACCTCACAAATTTGAAACCCGAGTATGGGGCCACCTCCATCCCAAAAGAGCATACTGCTTGAGCAGGAAATTACACATCTACCCATAAACAAAACCAATGCAATTACACTACTCTAGTTCTACAGAATCATATAGCATGTAAAATGTAGAGGCAAGTAGAAAGTATCGTCAGATTATACAACCTAGTCACCACATAAGTGACCAACATATACATCCACCTCATAAGTGGGCAAAAGACATCACATGTCATCGTATAGAGTTTCATCATGTACAAAGCATATGAAAAGAGTCCAAAAGAATATTCATGATCACATGATCAATAACAAATAAGGTAGTTCACATGAACCATGATTTTCAAAAGAAAAGACATTGTGTATAGGCTAATGTCCATAAGACTAAGATAAAGAGAATATAGGTTAATTGCTCAACAAAGAATAATAGGAGATGCAAAACATACCTTTCTTCAGAGTCTATACAAGTCCAAGATAGTTCTAGTCCAAGTCTAGGTCTCCAAAGCACCTATTAATCATGTATGTGAAATTAGGGTTAGATTTACATTAATTTCATAAACCCTAAAAATCACCTTTTTATTATATGTGAATTGCATTATCAAAACCATGTCATGTTTTATGTTATATTTTTCTGAGTTCAAAACATATTTTATTATATTTTTCTAACTTATATATATTTCGTTATGAATTTCACATGTTATTAAATATTTAGGTAAATCCATTAAAATCACATATTTTCAACATTAGATTTAGGCGATAAAACTAACACCATAAGATAGCTCTTGTTTTTTTTAATCCAATGACTATTTGTTCATAATTTTTGGATAAGTAGATAATTAGTTATGAATTTCTAAAATCGAGCCAATCAAAAAACCAAAAAAGTCACATAAGCAAACAAATATAGAGAGAGAAAGAGAGAAGGAGGGGTGCTCGAACTGAGTTGGCCCAATCATGGGCAGCCAACTGAGTTGGCCTCACTGCCAACTAGGCAACCAAACTCAGGGCAGAAAAGAAAAATGTGGGGCGCATAATGACCAAAATACCCTTGTCTAGAAAACAAAACAAAAGGAGAAGAGAGGGGTAAAATTATGAAAAAGCAAGCAATCATCTTCTTCGCTCGCAAAGAAGTAATGATGCTTGCTACCAACATAGATCCAAAACCATGAACCAATCTTCACGAATCAAAGGCAAAACCAACCCAGAATTAGTCAAGGTTACTTCATGCGCCTGTACCGGAGTCGATGAAGGAGAATTTGCAATGGTAGACTGAAAGAACCTTGACATGGCGTATGAATCCCAAAACTATGGAAGAAAAGGGGAAAACACCTTACACTTGGTTAGGGGAGAAATTGAATGCATTTGAAGCACCAACGAGTCACTAGGAACTGATCCACATGATCACAGAGCCTCAGAATGACCAGATTCCTTTGGAGGAACTCCCGCTAGCAGGTGAAGAAAACTGGAGTCCGGTGAGGACAACCTGAGTTACAAAAATAGGACAATAAGTCCCCGTAGAGGTTGAGGGAGAAGTTCCAAGTGGTCTGATTGCCTGAGGCGGCGAGGACAAGAGGAGAAGCAAGAAACATGGGGAGGAAAGGAACACGGACGGTGGGTATGGATTTGGGAACATGTCATGAAACTGTAACATTTATTGGGTCCATTGATGCGGAAAGGTGAGGGGAACTTAGAGGTGAAGAAATCAGAGAAGAACAGGGACAGGAAAGAGAGAAAGAATCGAAATAGAATCGGGGACGAACCCCGCTACTGAAGCACACAGGAGAGAAAAAAAGCGAGGAAGAAGGAAGCATGGTGACCACACGATTGGAAATCCAATGGCCAAAAAAAGATCTGGGTTTTGTAAACAATGTGACATTCAATTAAAACCAAACCTTAATCAAATTAAATCGGAATAAAGTGCATATTGACATATTATTTCCTTTTTCTCTTTCTTTATTTATGGGTCCAAACATCAACCAAATTAGGTGAAACTTTGTACATAGACTAATTAAAGCATGTAGATTCTGACTATGCAATTAGATTTGCCTTTTGGGAATTCTTGATGTGTTAAATAAATCAAATCTTATTTTCTCTTTCCTCATGCATTAATGACTTTAAGATACTTCAAATTTTATGGAACTTCACCCAAAAGTTATATTTTATGTGTTGGGTATGAATTTTCCATCAATTTTACATGTTGGAGCTAATTGTACCTTTATTTAATATTTTGAAGGTTCAATACACTTTCTCTCTCCTGAATTCACCTTTTAAGCAAACTTTCTCCAAATTTGATGAAAATTCACTCAAAGGTTATATTTATTATGTAGATTATAAATACAAGATTATTTACCTCTTTTAGAGTCATTTCTTATTTTATTTTATATTTTGGGGAAAACATAGATCTTCTCTTTCCAAAATGAATTAAATTAATTATTATTATGTGAATAATGTGAAACTTGACTCCCAAGACAATTGGGACCCAAGGGACACCATTCTTGACTTAGATTCAACTTTTGGGATTCCTTCTAATTAGTTATGTCATAATTAATATTTGTGGCCATTATTATCACATTATTTCATTATTATCACTATTGATTGTTCAATTAAGTTTCATAACTTAATATTATCACCAAAAGAATTATGTATGATTATTTGCACAAAATTTTATGTAATTCATTATTTTCTCATGTGACATATTGTATGTGTCTATTATTGGGCCAAGACTAATGTGAGAACATTAGGTTACATTAGGGTGATTTATACATGCATTATCTCATTAGGGTTATACTAAACATCCTTTAGATCTAAACCTTAACCTTGTTTGGGTAAGACCAAAAGGCCAAACTTATAGGGTAGGGTTCAAGATCTAGTATGTTACACACTTTATCAACATAGAGACATGAAACACATGACACAACTTGTGCAACTTAGGTGGCAACTCTAGCTTATAGGTCACCTTCCCAACACGTGCAAACACAGATAAGGTCCCATATATCTGGGAGCTAACTTGCCCTTCTTCCCAAACCTTAGAACACCTTTCTAAGGAGAGATTTTAAGGTACACCATGTCTCCCACTTCAAACTCTATAGGTCTACGACAATAATTAGTGTAAGATTGTTGTCTATCATGTGCTTCCTTCAGTTGTTGCTAAATCACTTTGATCTTTTCTATCATTTGTTGTACTAGCTCAGGACCTAGAAGCTGATATTCTCCCATCTCATACTAACATAAAGGAGATCTACAATGTCTCCCATACAGCACTTCATATGGTGTCATGTCAATACTCCTTTGGTAGCTATTGTTGCAGGAAAATTCTACTAAGCTGAGATGTATATCACGACCACTCAAAAACTATAACACACAAGCTCTAAATAGATCTTCCGAAATATGTATAGTCCTATCAGACTGTCCATCTATCTGTGGATGGAATGCAGGGATGGACCTCAACTGAGTTCCCATAGTTTTGTGTAAGTGTTACCACAAGTGACTAGTGAACTGTGGACCTTTGTCTGATACGATAGTAGCTAGGATGCCATGTAAATGTACTATCTCATTGACATACACATGTGTAAGTTTCTCAGTCATATACCTCATCTTTATAGGAAGAAAGTGCGTTGACTTAGTCAACCTATCCAATATTACCCAGATAGAATCATAGCCCTTAGTTGTCTTAGGAAGTCCAACCATAAAGACCATCGTAATATGATCCCACTTCGACTGTGGTATAGGCATTGGTTGCAAAGTCCCTATGGGCTTATGATGCTTGGCTTTGACCTACTGACACACTACATAGTTAGCCATGAACTCGGATACATTATGCTTTAATCCTAGCCACCGATACAGATCTTTCAAATTCGGATACATCTTGGTGCTACCTGGATGCACAACGTACATAGAAGAGTGAGTCTCTTCTAGAAATAATGTCCTCATATTATCTACATCTAGCACAACTTCTCTACCATAATACCATACTATCCCATCCTCAGACTCATGGAATCCATCACGCTTCCACTGCCCAACTCTGCTTGAATCTATTATACCATAGTATGATTCTACTACACATCTCTGATCTACTGATTCAACGTCAGCTTCATTTGTAATTGTGCCAACATACCTGCTAACATAGATACCTCTAACTGTACATTCATTTGATGTAAGCAGACCAACATGTCTCTCTTATGGCACACCAAAGCACTCAACTGTGTCGGTTCATCAGATGATGACAAAGAAGACTTTCTGCTTAAGGCATCACCCACAACATTCACCTTCTATGGATGGTAATCTATGATACAATCATAATCCTTGATTAATTCCATCCAACGTAGTTGTCACATATTCAACTCCTATTTCGAGAAAATATATTAAGGGTTCTTGTGGTTGGTGAAGATATGACACTTCACACCATACAAGTAGTATCTCCATATCTTCAAAGCATGGACCATGATTGCCAACTCCAAATCATGCATTGGGTAGTTCTCCTCGTGTTTCTTAAGGTGCCACGAAGCGAAAGAAATCACGTTCTTATCATGCATCAACACACATCCCAGACCATTCTTAGATGCATCACTAAAGATAATATAACATATTCCTTGCTCTGGCAGCACTAATACTGGTGCAATGGTCAACTTCTCCTTTAGGATCATAAAGGAACGTTAACATCTATCATCCCAAACAAACAATACATCCTTCCTTGTTAGCTTTATTAGGGGTAATGGCATTACAATGAAGTTCTTAATGAACCTCATGTAATATCCTACCAAACCTAGAAAGTTACAAACCTCTATAGGTGTCTTTGGTTGATCCCACTCCAGCACTACTTCACTTTCTTTGGGTCTACATAGACTGCTTTAGCAGATATTACATGCCCTAGGAAAGCCACTTCCTTTAACTAGAACTCACACTTACTGAATTTCACATACAACTAGTGTTTCCTCAACAAAGTCAACGCCTGACATAGGTGTTGCTCATGTTGCTGGCTATCTCTAGAGAAGATCAAGATATCATCTATAAACACTACCACGAACTGGTCTAGATAAGGCATGAACACTATATTCATCAGATCCATAAACGTTGTTGGTGCATTGGTTACCCCAAATAGTGTAACCACAAACTCATAATGACCATACCGTGTCCTAAAACCTGACTTAGGTATGTTATTTGATTTAATTAGAAACTAGGGATATCCCAACCTCATGCCTATATTAGAGAATACTGTGGCACCTGGTAACTGATAAAACAAATCTTCTATATGTGGAAATAGGTACTTGTTCTTGATTTTCATCTTATCCAACTATCGGTAATCAATACATAAACTCATCTATTCATCCTTCTTTTTTACAAATAAATCAGGATCACCCCAAAGATATGTGCTCGGTCTAATGAAACCCTTCTCTAGCATCTCTTACAACTACTTCTTTAGTTCCTGCATCTCAATTGGTGCCATTCTATATATGGTGTATGTGCTATAGGTTGGGTACCTAGAATAGATTGATCTTGAAATCAATCTCTCTAAGAGGAGGTACACCTAGAAACTCATCAGGACACGTATCCTCAAACTCATGTACAACTGGCACTTCCTGAATACCAGGACTCTATGCCTCGGTATCCACCACATGTGCCAAGAACACATCACAACCCTCTCGTATCCACTTATCTGTTGTCATAGCTAAAACTAGACATGTTGGAAGAATCTTCCTATCACCTTGGAAGACCCACAAAGCATCACCATAAAAAAAACATCACCACCTTGGCACTATAGTCCAAAGTATCCATCCCAAGGATCGCATCGAATACATGCATATCCAGTGGTAGGAAATCCACTTGAATGTTGTGCTCTGAGAAGGAAAGAATACAGGATGAACACACTTCCCGCGGCTCTGTAGAACCAACTAGAGGAGTTTCTAGATGAAGACTATCATGGTTATGACTACTAGTTAAGGAACAACTAGTAATCACTTCTCTAGTGAAAAGATAGTGTGTCACAGCTGAGTCAATCAAAATAGATATGAAACAAAAAGAAGAAAAATTAGAATGATATAACTCCATATGACCTGTCACGACCCGAGGGTTAACAACTCCTTTCGGCTGACTCATCACATAGAATCGAGTCGTCTCCTGCTGTCACCCTCTTCCTATGCCAGCATGTCTTGAATAACTAGCTTGTGATGCTTGTTTGTGTCCTTTGCCACTGCCATTGTATTGTTGTCGCTACTGCAACCCTTGGTGACTCTATCTCGACTGCTGATTCACCTATTCATCCTTCACAAGGAAGAACCACTTAGTATGCCCCACATGTCCACACTTGAAACAAGTTTTGCATTCTTACGATGGACTAGATGGCCTCATTATAGACACTGATGTTGCACTTTGAGCTCTCGCAGGTGGAAAGCTACAACCTCTACTTCTACTCTATGTCCATTGCGAGTGAGTCACAAACCTCTATTGAGACTGATGTACTGAGGACCTAGGATTCTTTAAGCCTCCAGAAGATTGTCCTTGGTACTATGCATGCCTCTTATTAGCTTTCATCTCACGCTTCTCTATAATTGACCGTTCTATCCTACAAACTGATTCCATGAAAGTGAAAACCTCTCTTTATTCTCTAAGGATGACAGTGGAGTTGTCAATTTAGTACTTAGACCCTTTTCAAAGTGATTGATCCTCTCCTTGTCTGTTGCAGCCATGTACAGACAAAATCTTAGAAGCTCCATAAACTTAGCTTCATAAGCACTGATTGACATAAATACTTGTCAAATATTATCAAACTATACAATCTTCTCATCCATAAATACTTGTCAGATATTATCAAATTGTACAATCTTCTCATCCAAATAAGTCTCTAGAAAGTACCAACTTATGAACTCCTGTCGAAATTGTTCCCAAGTAATCACAACACCCAGTTTTTTCTCCTCCTTAATGGCCCACCAGTGTATAACACTCCCCTTTAATAGACATACAACATGTTTCACCTTATCTTCTTTAGGAAAGTTAAGGATCTTGAAGGCCTTTTCTAGCTCAGTCATCCACATATCTGCATCTACTGGATCAGATGTACCAACATACTCCAACGCCCCTACACATCGAAGTCTTTTGAAAGTATTCCTAGAAACATGAATTTCAGAACTAGGGATAGTTTCCCTTGGTTGGGTTGCAAGCATCCTATCCACCATGTATGTCATTGTAGCCATAAATTGTCCGACCACATTGGTTGGGTCAACTTGAGGCACTTTTGGGACAACATCAGCCCTCTCTTATTGTAACATCATGATCTCCTGCCCAAGTTAAAACTCCTTATTTAGAGTTATTCCTAAAAACAAGATTCTTTGAGCTTTTTTTATAAAATCAATTTTAACGTTAAAATAATCTATTATGATTTATTTAAAAGCTTTTATATATTGAAAATAAATTTTGGTACTTTTTTTCAATTTTTGAAAAATAACTTTTTGGTGGGTAAGCAAATAAGTAGGTAGTTAGGTGTCAAGCAAGTTGCTAATAGAGGCAAGCATGTAGCTGTGTAGAAAGTATGTAGCTTGAGCAAACACACTACTAGGTAAAGAAAGTAGCTTAGTGTCATGCTTCATCTCTTAAACACCTAGCACATCCTATGTTTGACACATATCCTACCATGTGTCAACTAATCCTTGATAGATATCTTAAGATGACACATATGCATCCACATGTCATATAGCCACAAATTTATCTCTCTTAAGATGACACATACACATCCATGCTTCACTTAAATACAAATAATCTCTCTTTTAATGACACACATATACCCATGCGTCATCCATATACTTTTTACAATTAGGACCATGCTACCCTCCACCATTCCTATAAAAGGAGCCCTCATCCACCCCACCATGGTCACCAATTCTCTCCTCTTTATCCCAAAGAAATGGTGGAAAAGTCCCTTCTTCTCCTTGCCCATCTCCTTCACCATAAACCACCAATTTCTCTCTGGATTAGCAAAGCACTCTCTCTTCCTCTATGTTGGTGAATGGAACCACCTCCCAATAAACCCTCTCTCCATAGAAACCTACTACCTCCCTCCTCCACCCTAATAAGAGAATCCCAATACTAAATCTTCCAAATATATCATCAAGCTTTAACCCATCCCTCTTCGACTCTAGTGAGATAGACCTTAGAAGATGTCCTAGCAGGGAAAGAGGATTGGGGTGATGGAAAATGTGCCAGAATGATGCCCAAACATATCAAGACTAGATATATTTAATGATGTTATGGACTTCTTGTGGAATTATGTATCAAGTACATATAAAGGTATTGTTTTGGATGTTTTCACCTCTTGACATAATTTTTTAGGTCACCATTAATGAAAAGTAGGGTTTAGTATCATGATTTATTGTAGTCCTCACTCCTTGTAATACTTTCTTATATATTCATCAAGGGAAAGTATAATTTCGTATGGTTTTCACTTCTTTACTTAATATATTATATTTTTTCTTTAGTCTTTACTTCTTGACTTAATCTCTTGTATCATCGCTAATGAAAAGTACGATTTATTATGGTTTAATATAGTTGAGTATAATCTCGTTATCATAATCCCTGATATAAACATCAATAAAAAGTATGATTTAACATGGTTTAATATTGTTTAGTATGGTATTCAATTCTTATCATGACCAATGATATCAACGTAAATGGAAAGCATGATATGCATGGTTTGGCATATGCTTTGTAAAGAATGGATAAATAATATAATACATACAACTATTTTATTAATAAGCTAGAATAGACTTCCTCTCATTACCCTAAGATCATACAAATATCAGTTCCTATCATCCTTCAAAATTGAGTTAAGATTCTAGATGATAATTAAGCATGACTTTGTGCATTATAGTTCTATTCTCAAATGACTTCCCTTATTTCTCCCTATTATTTGAGTCATGTGATATTGTTGGAAAGTGGAATTCCATCAGACATTTCTAAGGTGATTAGAAGCATGTTTCATTGACGACTGTAGCTAGTAAAGAGGAAAGGTTATTTAATTGGTTCCATGTTTGCATGGGGGGACTCCCTAACCTCTTGCACGCTTCTGGCCATAGATTTTTCTAATTCAATTCCACAATCCCACAAGATTACATTTTAGGTGTCATAGTGAAATACTTAATCAATGATTCATTTATTCATGGCTACCTTTTAACCTCTTTAACTTCGACTGTACATCATATTAAGTTGTATATCTTTGATGATATCCCTTTAATTCTAAATCATATATTGGGAGATGTGTTGGCAATAGAGTTGGCATGTCTTAGATGGGGATTGATACATTTGGGATCCGGATCTAAGTCATTTGGAGTTAGGGATGGATGAGTATAATTCTCTACCATACCTAGGCCCACACTTGGGTTGGTCATGTAGAGTCATGCATGATCACGTTAGTAATGGGGAATAATCTCCTGTAAAGATTAAGCATGCTAACTAATGATACTCCAAGTGGCATTTTGTGCAAGGAGCACCCTCTTCTGATCTTGGAAAGGTGACCGATGGTTGCATGTTGTAATCTTATTCATTCTATAGAGCATGTAGTGTGCATGAGTGGCTGGGGGTGTGCCAGGGTACTTACAGGTGTTTTGGTGACCCTAATGGACTAAAGTCTTGGCTAAGAAAGTTTTTGTGGTTGCAAGCCAGTTGCCCAATGTGAATTGACACCTTCTCTTAGAGTTGTAGTTAAACTCGTTTATGGAATAAGGTCTCCCTTTTTGTTATCATTATACCAATAATCCTGATTATGCTCCACAATATCAATCTAACATTTTGATATTGTTATCATCTGATAAATGCTTTATGAATATACGTACATACACATTACTTATGCTTCATTCTAGTAGATGGTCAATAATTTTGGTTTGGACTTTTGATACTTTAGTTATCTAAGTAATACATTAAGAATATAGTTACATTAATAGTGTCTTGTTGCTTATCTCTATTTTTCCATACTTAGACATTTGTCTAGCCCATACTCTCCTACTTGGGCTAGGACATATTCTTCCATGTTGTAGATTATATTATTTGTAGGACCTTTCCTTGTGGAAGACTCATCTTGAAAAGATCCTAAAGAGCTTCAAGAATCAAAGACATATCAAGCTTAATTTTAAACTCATGTATCATTTTTTAATTGATATAGGAGATGATGTAAAAATACCGTTTGTAAGGGTGTAATATTTTGAAATGAAATATTGCTTCTCACTCTTGTGCTTTGATTCTTAGTGCCATATTAATGGCTCAGATTTAGCTACTTGATTTTCTAAGGAAGAAAAATCAGGTGGTTGAATCGGGGACGTTACACTTGCCTCCTGGTGTAATACCCCTGACCTGGGTTATGGATTAACCCTAGAAGTTTTGCTTAAGTAAGTAACTTACCAACTGGTTCTAATCTTTTGAAAAGTAATTAAGGCTTCTTGAGAAGTTATTTTCAAAGTTGAGCTTAATTGCAAACTAATTGTGCATTATATGAAAGTCTGAGTGAAAAGTGCAATTTACCCAAGATGAGGGGTTACATTGAAAAATGTCACATGTGGAATGTGTTTTAAGTGTTTTATTATCTCAATAAAGAGAATGATGATAAGTGGTGTCTTGTGTAAAGCCTAAATCCCAAGCTATAACTCATTTGAACAATGCTAATACTTTGTGCACCAATTTTGGTACAATTTGCAATTGACCCAATATATGGGGTTGAAATGAAAAATTACCACCTATAGAGTGACCCCACTTACTCTATGTATCCTTTGGAGGAAAGAGAAAGAAGGGGGCGCTATGATTGAATCACCATTGAGTGATGATACTCTTGGTAATGAAAGACCAAGAATGAGTTGAAGGCAAGAGCCTTATATGTGTTGTATCGAGTTGTAGACTTAATATAAGGAGCCCTATCGGCCAAGGAGCTAAATTGGGAGCCTCCTATCGGTTTGTTGAGCCTTGGAAAAGGCCATGATAGGAAGAGCACCTCAAGGAGGTGTCCCATGATGGGTTTCAAAGTTCCTTACAAAAAGTGTATCAGGTTGCTTATTTAATGAGATAAAGACGAGATAACTTTCCCAACAAGATAAGTAAGGGCTGAGATATTGTCTCTAGGTTATCCTCAAGACTTTTGCATGGCCATATATACATGTTTGCATGCATGTCCACATGTCAACCATGGATGGCGACGTGTCATCTAGTATCTTAAGGTGAAGACACCTCTTATATGCTTTATCTCATGAATCCAAGTATATATACTTCACCTTTCACCAACTTATGAAAGTTTATGATCCTCATAACCACCCCCCTTGGAGATATCATGTAAAGACCCTTAGTTATCATGCAAACCAGCTCAAGGATCTAGGAGAGCTCGAGCACCAAGCTTTAGGTAAGGCTTTAGTCACCTTCAACCTTGGTTGAAGTAGGATATCAGGTTATGGATATTCTTTTCTTTCCTTCTTCACCAAGTGCTTAAATATGGTGATATTTTGTCCATGGAGGAGTTGTGAACGAGCCCTAGACCTTGGAGAAGTCCTTCTTCAACCTTAGTATGTGAAGGTGAGGAGCTTGGATCCTTGAAGCTGATCACAAGGCAGGTTATATAACTTGAACCCTATCATGTTATTATTCATCACCTAAATTGCTACAATTAATAAACTACTTTTGATTATGAAATCTTCTGAAATAGTTGATGAAATTATGAGTTCTAGTAGTTTCCTAGACCTATTTTCATGAACTATAATAGTTATAATGGAGTTCTAGAGCTTGAAGAAGATGGTATCACTTTTTAAAGTGATATCGGGTTCAACCTTACACACAAGTAGCTCTAACCCGATATGGGTATGTGTAGACTTTTCTTGCCCGATATGTTTACATGGTATGCTTGCACGATATGGAGTCAAAAATAGACTCTTTTCACAATATAAGGTCTAAAGTGTACTTGAAAGCCGATATGAAATCCTGATTTGGGTAACCCGATATGAGTAAAGAATAGCAAGTGCTCTTGCACGAAATGATCATGTAATGTATATTTGGTACCTAATACCTTGAAGTACACACATCTGATGCACAATATGAATTCTTAATTAAACTCTAATGTATGATACAAGTTATGGATTCAAGAATAAAATGTAACCCGATATGGTTGGAATACATCTACCCGATATGAAACCCTAGATAGGGTTAACCCGATATGAAGAAGGAGACTAGCTCATACACGATATGAGTCATGCTTGTTGCATGATATGAGAGATATCTACTTATCCTTATGCACAATATAAGTCTAGACTACACCTCTTACACGATATAGGGGTGTTGAACACTCTAATCAACATAGAGTTGGAAACCCAAGATGATGGGTAAATAGAGATGAGTGGTGGATAATACTGCATGTATGAGATAAATGATATCTCTAGATTGATAAAGAATAGCACCTACTATTATCTTGTGAACAATATGAAATTCAAACTCATACTTCATGCACGATATGGCATGATGTAACCAATTTAGTGGAAAACCCTAGATGAGGGATTGGAATCCGTTATACCCCTTTTTATGTAATGAATGGTGATATGAGAATTTAAAAACACCATTACCTTGTCAAGTAATTATATGATAAGGATGATCCTTGAAGGAATTAAGGGGATATGAGTTTCAGGGTCTACCCAAAATGGTAACCCAATATGCTACCTAAGATGGATGCCCGATATGATACCCGATATGGATTCCCGATATGTTACCCAATATGGATGCCCGATATGGGGCATACCTTATGCACGATATGGCACTAAACACAAAGCTTATATCCGATATGGGGTCAAGCATATAGCTCATACCCGATACAAAACTAATCTGAAGTAATAAGATCTAAGTGATAGTCCATCTGATGTGAGTACACGATATGCTGATTAGGGTTTGCACCCTCAAAACATGACATGGTGATGTGGTTACACCACATGTCGATATGAATATATGACAAAGTAAAGGATGTGGTTTAAAGTATAATATGATAACACACACATCTTGATACCAATATGGAAGTGACACTTCAATCATGTGTGATTGATTGAGTGACATATGTTGAACATGGTGTTAAATGAAAGATAATGTGAATTGTTAATGATGGACTAATATTCCTCAAAGAGGAGGATTGAATCAAAAGTATGATGTATTTGATATCCTAGTAAGGATGAGAGAGAAACAAATGCTTGTGTTGTTAATCATTTAATGATAAATGATGAGAAAATATATAAGTATGATTGAATACTTATGATATCAATGTATGCTCCTAGATGTGTGGAGCAATGAATTAGGGTACGGATTAATAATATGAACATGCTACCCTATTCGGATATAAAGGGAAACCCTAACCCTAATGATGGGAAGGTTGTATTTTTCTTATTACATAAGCCTTGTGAGGCATGTTAAATACTTGTATAATAAGTATAATGATTAATGGCCTTGTGATCCATATGAATAAGTTGTTTCCTAGTGAGAGGTGACAAGATGTGTAATGGCCCTATGAGCCATATGAATAAGTTGTTGCCTAGTGAGAGGTGACAAGATGTGTAATGGCCCTGTGAGCCATATGAATAAGTTGTTGCCTAGTGAGAGGTGACAAGATGTGTAATGACCCTATGAGCCATATGAATAAGTTTTTGCCCAGTGAGAGGTGACAAGATGTGTAATGGCCCTGTGAGCCATATGAATAAGTTGCTACCTAGTGAGAGGTGACAAGATGTGTAATGGCCTTGTGGGCCATATGATGTTGCCTAGTGAGAGGTGACAAGATGTGTAATGGACTTGTGAGCCATATGAATAAGTTTTTGCCTAATGAGAGGTGACAAGATGTATAATGGCCTTGTGAGCCATTGGAATAAGTTGTTGCCTAGTGAGAGGTGACAAGATGTGTAATGGCCTTGTGAGCCATGTGAATACTTGTACACCAAGTGAATTGAATACCTTGGTCTGAGGACCAGGAGGCAATAGTTACCTATTACAGAGGTAATAGTTATATATTACAGAGGTAACAATGCTATGTATACCCAAAATCAGTAATCATGATGATAATGATATGAAGGGATGAGGATCCCCAGTAATGTGATAATGGGCTGAGATCCCAAGTACCAAGTATCTAAATGTGTTTTAAAGACTTGAATTGATGATTTACACCTTTCTTTGTAGAAATTGTTCTGATTAATAATGATGACTTGTTTGATGCAAAAAGAATGATGTTATACATGTAATACATCATTAGGAACTATAAAACATTGCCCTGACCATAGATCCATCAGTGTCAGAATTTGCTGAATGGTGAAACGGGTTTCCCGCGGCATAACCCAAAATGCATATTTTTTTAATATGTGGGGGCATGGAGCCTAAGTGTCAATGTCTCAGTAATGTCATAAGAATGTCTCAATAGAGCATGGTGAACTAACCCATGGCTCAGGGCATGGTACCTATGTGACCATGGCTCAGAGTATGGTGCTTAAGTGACCATGACTCAGTAACTGGGGATAGTTGTTGTAGATGTTTCCCCTAAGAGAGCATAGTTGACATTGTAGCTCTAAGAGAGGATGCCTTCGTACCCTGGCATAGCTATTTGCAACTGACACAAGATGTCCTGCTAATCCTAAGTGGTCTCGTACTAACCGATACAAGTGAGGTCATGGCAATCGGCTCTCCCATTGACCTTGTATGGTACCGACTTGTGAGAAGTTTGTGGTCGGCTGGAGATGAATGGGGTATGCTTCATCTCCTCAGGACATAAGTGTGATTTTTAAAATATGTTCAGCCATGTAGCATATCTGCTTAAGGATCGAATATGGAAAAAACATTGCCTGATGCACAATTTAGTTATACATCTTAGTTGATAGATGTTATTTATGTTTCTTTACATTCCTTGCAAAGCAGATAGATGAATTATAACTCTACCATGGGTAGATGCAATGTTCTCCTTGAGAAAGGAGATTATCTTATTCCGTTCATACAATGATTAATCCTACATGTTAAATATAAAAGAACCCCTGCTCAGTTTTATAATGTTTATCTACAATAATAATATGGTCAGCGGAGAGTTATATCTTTCGCTGGGACAATTTTCTCACCCCGTGGGATCCACAATTTTTTTAGCTGGACAAGCACAAAGCGGTGGAGATCTTTCTACAGAGGAGGAACCACACCTGAGGCAGTAGTGACATCTCAGGTTGAGTGTGTTGTCTGTCATGTCTTTTAGATAGAAGTCCTATATGTCATCTCTGTACTCTCAGGTCCTTGGAGTTGGTTCGTACTGGTTTCATGAATGATCTGAGATTTTGGCTTGAATGCCTTGAGGTTTTATGTTGATCCAGTATGTTTTTTGATAGAGCAACTGTTATATGTTGTCCTCGAGATGAGATGAAACAATGTTGTAAAATGTAAATCATGATATGTATGAGTTTTGGATCTTTCAGTAAAAGTTTTCTGGACAAGGATCTCCTTGCAAAATGGTTTCAAAATTTAGTGATTTTTGTTAATCTGCTATTTATGTTTATTCTGCTTAATTAGTAACAATTTTTTTATCGGTTTGATGACGGTCGTTTCACCTGGCACCACCTTCTAGTACAGAAACATTACTCTCTACCACATGTTCCTTGTGTTCTCCAGACAACTTTTCTTCTTTTCTTCTTCTTCTTCTTCTACATAAGCAGAAGTGACCATAAGATATACTGGAGGACACTAGAACAGACACAAATCCTAGTACTATGTCCTTGTAAACTCAATGGACATGGCTCTAATATCAAAAAATTGTGACGCCCTTCACCACACAAAGTGAGATTACTCAAAACAAAGCGTGGAATTATCACTAATAACCATTTTACTATAGAATAGAGTAAATTAAAACCATTTGAAATGTAGTATCTCAAGCGAAAGTATATCATAACAGGCCTTCAAGTCAGGCCATCTATATTCCATATATGCCAAAAGAACTTACATATCATATTCAAAGGCTATCAAGCCATATATGTAACAAATTATAACTTGTTTATATGTAAATGCCATTTCTACACACTCATGGCACAAAGCCAAAATCTATGTGTCGACATACAAAATAACAAAATCTCTTCAAAGACCCAAGAGTACATGGACCACACATAGGACTAAACTATAAAACTTTAGCAACATATCCAATGTCTAACAGTTAGTGTTCTCCTTGTTGCTCAGCACCAGCTGTACGACCTCTACCTCCTTGTGCATGACCACCTAAAAGATGTGAAAATCCATGGGGTGAGACCAAACGTCCCAACAGGAGATATAACTCTTCACCAACATCTATTATAAGCACAATAATATAATAGAGCACTTAAATAGAGAAGGTATTACTTTTTGAGAAGTTTAATCAGTTTCAACTAAGCAGTAGAACATCATATGCTTTTAAAAAGAATATGAAGAACATGAATAATTGTTAAAAACTAAACAATACAAGAAATAAGGCATAAGGTCATCCTATGTGATTCATATTTGACCCTAAGAAAATATACTACTTGGTTGTATTATCACTTTTTATTATTATTCCCTAAGGATTTGAGGCGTACCACTCAAATCCAACCGACCACTGCTAAGTCAAAATCAGTACCATACAAGATCAATGGAAGAGTCAGACTCCATGACAATTAGCAACACTACTCAGTCAGTTCAAGTTTGCAATGGAGTGACATAATAGTCAAACTTCTAAATAGCAACTTATAGTCAAGCTATAGTTCTGTAGACAACAACTCGGGCCGAAAACATTACTCACAAGTGAAGAGAAGGGGTTATATACCCAAAGGAGGAGGAAAGTAAAGGTTTATGATGTGTCAACATAAGAGATTATCAAGGGACACATTTCCTCCAAAGAGAATAGCTTTTTCTCCACTCACATGCAAATTTTAAAAGGTTAATGTTTATATAGAAAAGGGGTAGCGAGCATCAAAGTTGGTCACCACTTGGTTTCAATCGAGACACATCCAATGTACTTGTATCGACTAAAACCCTAGGTCGCCATATGCTCATGGTCGAGACACTAGAGGACAAAGTGTTTTGCCAAACCCACCTATAGGTCATCATGGTTGAAACCACACTACATTGAGCATGTGTTGCAGTCTCTTCCCTCACCCAAAAGTAGGGTAGTGGTCGCAATACTCAAACCCGCGCATAGTCACCACATCAACAAGGCAAACCCTAGAAACCCTAGAATCATTGTAAGATGTCTCATCACCAACCATGATTCAAACAAGGTGCCCTAAATCATAATTTTATCTCTCATAATTATAAAGCATAATAAGCACTCTCTTCATGTGACAATTTGCAAGATAACCCTTACTTATGGGTAAATTGCAAATTTGGTCAAAAACAAGCACATATATAGAAAACATAGCTCAAACATCAATCAAATTGGACCAAAATGAAAATATAAACATGTCACATGTTATTATGACATATCACAAGATTAAATTAAGGTTTAAGCATGCCATTATACTAAGAAAATATAATTAAGCATAAATCTAGGTCAGGGGTCTTACAACCATAAACCCCTAAAAGGGATTTCTCCCCCAAAATCCTACACCATAAGAGATGGATACTTCTTCTTCATCTCGTCCTCAAGATCCCATGTGGCTTCCTCTATGCCATGATGATGCCACAAAACTTTGACTAACACAAGGTCCTCTGTCTTCAACTTCTTGATCCTTCTATCTAGGATCAGAAAATGACCTTCCACATAAGACATGTCATTATCAGTTCTACCTCAACATGTTGTAGTGTCAACTCCGTATCAGGGTGACACTTTCTCAACATAGAGAAATGAAAAACATGATGCAACTTGTGTGCAACTCAGGTGTCAACTCTGGCTTATAGGCCACCTTCCCAACACGTGCAACCACAAATAAGGTCCCATATACCTAGGAGCTAACTTATCCTTCTTCCTAAACCTTAGAACACCTTTCTGAGGAGAGACTTTGAGGTACACCATGTCTCCCACTTGGAACTCTAAAGGTCTATGATGGTTATCAATGTAATACTTTTGCATATCATGTGTTGCCTTCAGCTGCCGCTGAATCACTTTGATCTTTTCTATCCTTTCCTGCACTATCTCATGACCTAGAAGATAATATTCTCCCGTCTCATACCAACACAAAGGAGATATGCAATGTCTCTCATACAACACTTGATACGGTTCCATGTCAATGCTCCTTTGGTAGCTATTTTTGTAGGCAAATTCTATTAAGCTGAGATATATCCCAACCGCCCAAAAACTGTAACACACAAGCTCTTATTAGATCTTCTAAAGTATATATAGTCCTCTTAGACTGTCCATATGTTTGTGGATGCAAAGGGTTGAACCTCAACTGAGTTCCCATAGCTGTTTGTAAGTGTTCCCAAAAGAAACTAGTGAACTAGGGACCTCTGTCTTACACGATAGCAACTAGGATGTCATGTAAGCATACTATCTCATCGATAAACACATGTGTAAGTTTCTCAGTCGTATATGTCATGTTTATAGGAAGAAAGTGTGTTGACTTAGTCAACCTATCCACTATTACCCAGATGGAATCATAACCCTTGGCTATCCTATAAAGTCCAACCACAAAGTCCATCATAAGATGATCCCACTTCCATTGTGGTATAGGCATTGGTTGCAAACTCCCTACAAGATTTTGATGCTCAGCTTTGACCTACTAACACATTTCACACTTAGCCATGAACTCGGGTACATCATGCTTTAATCATGGCCAGCAGTACAGATCTTTCAGATTCTAATACGTCTTGGTACTACCTGGATGCATAGCGTACATAGAAGATGAGCCTTATCTAGAACTAATGTCCTCAGATTATCTAGATCTAGCACAACTCCTCTGTCATGATAACATATTGTTCCATCCTCAGATTCATGGAAGCCATCATGCTTCTCACTGCCCAACCCTGCTCAAATATGTTGTACCATAGCATCATTTTATTGTGCATCTTTGATCTTCTGATTTGATGTCAGATTCACTTGTAACTGTGACAATAGAACTGCTAACATAGATACCTCAAACTGTACATTCATCTTACATAAAGAGACCAACATGTCTCTCTTATGGCACACCAAATCACTCAACTGTTTCAGCTCAGTGGATAATGATGAAGAAGACTTTTTGCTTAAGGAATCTGCCACCACATTCACCTTCCCTGGATGATAATTTATGGTACAATCATAATCCTTGATTAATTCCATCCATCATTGCTATCGCATATTCAACTCCTATTTTGAGAAAATATTATAGGTTCTTGTGGTAAGTGAAGATCTGACACTTCATACCATACAAGTAGTGTCTCCATATCTTCAAAGTGTGGGCCATGACTACCAACTCTAGATCATGTACTAGGTAGTTCTCCTTGTATTTCTTAAGTTGTCATGAAATAAAAGAAATTAGGTTCTTATCATGCATCAACACACAACCTAGATCATTCTTAGATGCATCACAAAAGACAACATAACATGTTCATTGCTCTAGCAGCACTAATATTGGTGCATTGGTCAACTTCTCCTTTAGGATCATAAAAGAAAGTTGACATATGTCATCCCAAACAAACAGTTCATCCTTCCTTGTTAGTTTTATTATGGGTAACACCATCACACTAAAGTTCTTAATGGACCTCCTGTAATATCCCACCAAACCTAGAAAGTTGCAAACCTCTATAGGTGTCTTCATATGATCCCACTCCAGTAGTGACTCCACTTTCTTTGGGTCTGCACAAACTCCTTTAGCAGATATTACATGCCCTAGGAAAGCCACTTCCTTCAACTAGAACTAGCACTTACTAAATTTCGCATACAACTGGTGTTTCCTCAACAAAGTCAAAGCTTGATGTAGGTGTTGCTTATGTGGTTGGCTATCTCTAGAGTAGATCAAGATATCATCTATAAAAACTACCATGAAATGGTCTAAACAGGGCTTGGACACCCTATTCATCAGATCCATAAACGTTGTTGGTGCATTGGTTAGCCCAAATGACGTAACCACAAACTCATAATGACCATACCTTGTCCTAAAAGTTGACTTAGGCATGTCATTTTCCTTAATTAGTAACTAGTGATATCCTGACCTCAAGTCTATCTTTGAGAAGACTGTGGCACCTCATAACTAATCAAACAAATCATCTACATGTGGCAACATGTACTTGTTATTAATTGTCATCTTATACAATTGTGGGTAATCAATACATAATCTCATAGATCCATCCTTCTTTTTTATAACTATATTGGAAGAACCCCAAGGAGACATGCTCGGTTTAACAAATCCCTTCTCTAGAAGCTCTTGCAATTGCTTATTTAGTTCATTCATGTCAACCGGTGCCATTCTATATGGAATATGTGCTATGGATTGGGTACCTAGAACTAGATTGATCTCAAAATCAATCTCTTTAAGAGGATGTACACTTAGAAACTCATCAGGAAACACATCCTCAAACTCCTATGCAACTGGCACTTCCTGAATACTAGGACTCTTTGCCTAGGTATCAACTACATTTGCCAAGAATGCATTACAACCATATCTCATCCACTTCTATGTTGTCATAGATAAAACTAGACATGTATGAAGAATCTTCCTATCACCTTGGAAGACCCACGAAGCATCACCATCGACAAATGTCACCACCTTGGCACTACAGTCCAAGATAACCCGATACTTTTCCAAAGTATCCATCCCAAGGATCACATCAAATTTGTGCATATTCAGTGGTATGAGATCCACTTGAATGCTACGCCCTAAGAAGGAAAGAATGCAAGATGGACACACTTCCCATGGCTCTACAAAACCAACTAGAGGAATTTCTAGAAGAAGACTATCATGTCTATGACTACCAGGTAAGGAACAACTAGCAATCACTTTTCTAGTGATAAAAGAGTGTGTCGCACCCGAGTCAATCAAAACATATTTGAAATAGAAAGAAGAAAAATTAGAATGAAATTACTCCATATGACCTATCATGACCCGAGGGTTAACAATTCCTTCCGGATGACTCATCACATATAACTGTAGCATGTTATCTCCCTCTTCCTCTGCCAGCATGTCCTGAAGAACCAACTTGTGATGCTTGTTTTCATCCTCTACCACTGCCATTGTATTGTTGTTAGTGCTACAACCCTTGTTGACTTTGCCTCGACTTCTAAGTCACCTCTTCATCCTTCACAGGACAAAACCACTTAGTATGCCCCACCTGTCCACACTTGAAACACATTTTGCTCTCGTACCATGCCTAGATGACCCTGTTATAGACACTAATGTTGCACTTTGAGCTCCCACAGGTGAAATCTATGGACTCTGCTTCTGCTCTGTGCCAACTGCGAGTGAGTCACTGACCTCTGTTGATACTGAGGTACTGAGGACCTAGGCTTCTTGAAACCTTCATAAGATTGTCCTTGGTATTGTGCATGCCTCTTCTTAGATTTGGTCTTGCGCTTCTCTATAATTGACCATTCTACCCTACAAACTGATTCCACGAAAGTGTCAAACCTCTCTCTATTCTCTAAGGATGACACTGGAGTTATCAGTTTAGTACTCGGACCCTTCTCAAAGAGCTTGATCCTCTCCTTGTCTGTTGTAGCCATGTGTGGAAAAAATCTTAGAATCTCCAAAAACTTAGCTTTATAAGCACAGATTGACATAAATCCCTGCCAGATATTCTCAAACTATACAATCTTCTCATCCAAATAAGCCTCCATAAAGTATCGACTTATGAACTCCTGTCAAAATTGTTCCCAAGTAATTGCAACACCCAGTCTTTTATCCTCCTCAATGGCCCAGTAGTATCCAACACTCCCATTTAATAGATATACAACATGTTTCATCTTATCTTCTTCAGGGATGTTGAGGATCTTTAAGGTATTTTCCAGATCAGTCAGCCACATATATGCATCAGCTGGATCAGATGTAACAAAAAACTCCAACTCCCCTACACATCGAAGTCTTTCAAAAGACTTCCCATGACTATGAGTTTCAACACTAGGGTTAGTTTCCCTTAGTTGGGTTGCAGGCATCCTATCCACCATGTGTGTCATTGTAGCCATAAATTGTCCAAACATGGACTAGAATGGAGTGTTAGACACATTGGCTGTGTCAACTTGAGGCACCTTTGGCACAACATCATCCCTCTCTTGCCTCCTGGCACCACCTCCAGGTGCAAAAACATTGCTCTCTGCCACATGTTCCTTGTATCCTCCATACATATTTTCTTCTCTCTTCTTCTCCTTCTTCTTCTTCTTCTTTTGCATAAGCAGAAGTGACCATAACATATATTGGAGGACACTAGAACAAACACAAACCCTAGTCCTATGTCCATGTAGACTCACTCAAAATTGTGACACCCTTCACCACACCAAGCGAGATTACTCAAAACAAATCATGGAAACATCATTAATAACCATTTTACCACAAAATAGGGTAAATTAAAACCATTTGCAATGCAATATCTCAAGCAAAAGTGTATCATAACAAGCCTTCAATTCAGGCCATCTGTATTCCATGTAATGCAATATCTCAAACCATTTACACATGTGGAGGTGACTAGTCAATGGAAAAACTTTCAAGATGTTGTGGCACATGATATGTTTGAAGACTATCAACATAGAGGGGATACTAAATGGGCATCTTATATGGTTTTATCTTTCCCTATGTACTAGAGTTGATGTGTAATTCATGATTTTATCTTTCCATATGCACTGGAACTAATATGTAATTCATGATTTTATCTTTCCATATGTACTAGAACTTATACGTACTTCATGGTTTTATCTTTCCATTTGTACTAGAACTAATATGTACTTCATGGTTTTATCTTTCCATGTGTACTAGAAATAAGTATGTAGTTCATGGTTTTATCCTTCTATATGTACCATATCTAAGTATGTACTTCATGGTTTTATATTTTGTTATATTGTCCAACAACTGTGAATTCCACACTATAATCAAAGTAACTAATGAGAGAAATTGTGTGAGGGCATGGAAGAGGAC
The DNA here is from genome assembly GCA_963693085.1 of Alisma plantago-aquatica. Lineage (NCBI taxonomy): Eukaryota > Viridiplantae > Streptophyta > Magnoliopsida > Alismatales > Alismataceae > Alisma > Alisma plantago-aquatica. The sequence continues at coordinate 1,004,707,850 of OY856409.1, forward strand.
ATATGTAGTTGTCAATGACATTCTATCTAAAAGTTGGTTTAATTGGGATGACACAAAGAAAATGATTACCTGTAACATCCCCAATTCCAGGTGCAAACTTTTTCCTTCCTCTTTTCTGGTCTTTTACTTTTATAAGTACCTCTTAGATACCATCTATCCTATTCCTTTTGAACTAGCTAGCTTTCTGATCTTTTAACCCTAGATTGACTCAATAGGGTTCCATAGAAGTGAAACCATATGATAATGTTACCATCATACCTAAATTGGGACACCTAATAGCAATTATAATAATCTAGATTACCTGACCCTAGATTTGTGAACTAGGATAGCCATAGACCTTAGATAGGATAGGAATCGAGTCTAGATGGAATGTTTCATCATAATTGACCATTAGACTAAGCCCATTACATTAAGTGTATGATATACATGCTCAATGGTTAAAATTATAGTTAAAGTAACCTCAAAACCCAAATCTAAGACTATAATCAGGTTCCTCATGTCTTACTTAGTCAACCCTCAAAATTTGGGGTCATTTGGACATCAAATGCACCCTTAACTAAACCCTAATAGACTATGTATTATTTAACCTAAAGTGAGGGTTGATTTATTTGATTTAATGTGTCACTGCCTGGACTTTGGTCCAAGGTCGGATTTCTATCATGCAGATGCCTCGGTTCGAGCACCTGGGTAGTCGGGTGGCAGGACTTGGTCGTCCCCTACCTCTGGTTTCCTTACAAGATGAGTCAAACTGAATGTGCTTGATTTGACGGTGTCTTTGGGAGTTCCATACACATCCAAGCCTCACGCTTTCTTCGCCAACAAATTCCTCCATTCCTGCTGAGTCCAACGAGCCATAACTCACCTCATGCGGTGCCCTAAATCAAAAACACCCTTTTTAGGCCTCGAGCAGCCGCCACTGCCTTCTCCAGCTCACCAATTCCCCACTTCGATGCCACCACTTCTTCTTTGTCGCTCCAAAATTGGTCCACGATGCTGCCTTAATATTTTTATTCAATCAATTTCTTGTGTGGGAGATTTGGAGCTGCTACCAGCATTGGTCTCCTTCTTTGGTGAGAACGAGGGGTGGCTGTTGTGTCTTTCACCTCAGTTCAATCGGCGTCGAGGTAACCATCTCTGACCCTCGTTCCTTCTTTCCAAGTACTCAGCATACCATGATTGTGTCTGGTCTATTCAATCATCAAGATGTCGCCATTTTTCCCTTGTCCCATTGCCGCATGAATAGACCTAGAGGTTCTTGACCCAGAAACCCAGCCAAACCATCGCGGGTGAATGGCATACCAACTAACATCAATGCACCGGTGATGTATATGGACCCCCTTGTGATTCTCATTTTGGCTCCCTACGTTGTCGTCTCCGGGCTACATTTCCGTCTGAGAAAAATGCAAACCTCCTTGCGCGACCAGGCTTCTCCTATTGGTTTTTGTTCCTCAACTGTTGAGTAACTCGAGAGCTATGTAACGTTGCTACCTGTATCCCTACTGTACTCGGGGGTTTCTACCAGTTTTCTTCTTCTTCGGTTACTCGATGCGGTTGGTGCTTTCACCGATCTCGGCCAACTCAGGACATGAGCTAGCACTCGTTGTGTTTTGTATTAGGAGATGAAGACAAGAAAGGGTCCCTTGCTCACAGAGAGGGCTTTTTCGATTGTCCCTCGCTAGGTCTCGAACTACAATAGGAGGTCCATGGTGCCAGATATAGGGAAAGTGATTCCCTAGGGCGAATGCCCAATCTCATCCATGCTGCCTATGATATCCATATCATGTCCCTAAGGTTAATATTGGAATTTTGATTTAAGTTGACTCTGTTGACCGCAAAATCCCACTCTTTCGGTCTCTCTAAGTTTGCAAGACATTGCGCTTTAATAATCACGTTATCTACCAGGGGCATTATGGTCATTACACGTCGTAATTTTCCTTCTAATTAGTAAATGATTTTAACTTGTCAAAATCATAACAAATTATTAGTTCAACAGAAAAATACAAATAAATATGTTTTTGAAATTAAAAAAATGTGATTCATTTATTGGGATAGATTTCATGACCAGATTTCCAACCTAATGTAGGGTTGATTTCTAAGCAAGGGATTTAATGCACATTATATTAATTAAATGCACATACATTGTGACTAGGTTGAGACAACCCTGACCCTATGCTTAGAAGGTGTTACTGGATATTTAGGTCTAAACATAAGGTATGTACATCCTCTATTTTATTTTGGGCATTATTTGACTAAAACCTACTTTCTTTTAATGAGGCATCTTTTGAACTGTTATTCCTTACAAAATCTAAATTTTGAACATTTTATTCCTAATGTTGACTCATTATATCATTCTGGCTTTTAGACTACCTTGTTGATAAGGGTACTTGTACCCCACTTGCTATGAATGCCTTTTTATTAAAAATTGAATGAAATATTAGTCTTTCCTCTCTATTTTATGCATGCTACATGTTTGACTAGAATATCTAGAATAGAAGTACTTATGTACAACCATACATATAAAGGGTGTGCGTTTCTGCCCGGGGTGTGCGTTTCCACCCTTATTTATTTTTAGGCCATGATCCTATGGTGTTAAGGTCATGTTTTAGGTATATTTAGTCTACATTGTTATGCATGCAAATATTTTTTGTTTTAATATGAATTTAAGGATGATTGTTATGGCAAGACACTCTTTATTATCATGCTTGTAATCTGAAATTTATTATGCCTCATTTCTTTTGTTACTTTTGTCTTGAACATACCTAATTGCAAATAGCCCCCTTTTCTTGTGGGAACATCTCTTTTATACTTGTAACACATTATAATGCCCAAAGTGTTTTTATATATGTACATACTCATCCTTTTCTGACCTCTTTGTTGTTTCCTATGTTTTTGGGTGATGTTTCCTTCCACCCAGGTGAAGAGGAGCATGTGGTGACCTTAGAGGAGGAGCCTGCACTTGAGGACCTAGGGTTTAAGGAACCTATTCAGTAGTAGTTCGTGAAGTTTCTGAGATGCCTAGGTTGCCCTCTGCAACTGATTCATTAGACTTAGTTTCTTTTATATTTCTTTTATGTCCATGTGGACAAGTTCTTAGAAATAATTGGATCATGTAATAATTATACCGTACATTCTGTTGCTTTTACTTTATGCTCTATCTTGCCATATTATTTTGAGAGTGAATTAGCTTCCCTTCAATCTATATGTTATGTCTCAATGTATGGGAATTGCTATAGTGATCTTAAAATATTAGAGTTAGGGAGTGGTCCCCTTAGTGGGTCCCACTCCTTACAAAATGGTATCAGGGAATTAGCATTCGGTTGTCTAGTATCTCAAAACTTTGTTAGGATTCTTATCTCTATCTATGTTTTTAGGAGAACCGATCTTTTTGGGGACAAGAGCAGTGAGTCCTCCCAGTCCTGTGAGAGGCTAGGAGATGGATATTCTACACCGCTGAACCCACAGTTTGGGATGCCACTCATGGATTCGTCGTTGATGACACTAGATGCACATGCCACCTCTGGGGGCCACCATGTCGTCACTGCGCCTCCTCCTTTTTCGGAGCCTCCTCCTCCACCTCCACTTACCCTAAAGCAAGAGTTGTATGTCATGTGCCAGTTTTTGGCAAATTCTATGATGGGGTGTGTCAACACCATTCCTCCTCCTGAGAAGCCCAAAGAGTACTCCCTCACGGAGTTCATCAAGATGCAGCCACCCTACTTCAAGGGCAAAGGAGAGATCAAGATGGTGGACAAGGCCGACGATTGGGTGTTGGCCATCGAGCGTACCTTTGAGGGCATGGTGTGCCCTCCTCACCAGAAGATCCGCTTTGCCACCTACGTGTTGGACAGGACAGCATGCGTTTAGTGGAATGGTGTCGCCCGCACTCGCGACACCTCCAGCATGACTTGGGAGCAATTCCTAGCTCTCTGCCGTCAGAAGTATGTCTGCGCCTCCGCCTTGAGAAAGAAGGAGGCAGAGTTCTACAGCTTGAAGTAGGGATCCCTGAGCATTTCTTCTTACGTTCAGAGGTTCTTGTTGCTAGAGCGCTATGCGATAGGCCTTGGAGAGGACCGCCGAGCTACACTCTTTTTACAGGGACTGAGCTACCAGATTGGGCAAGCTCTTGTTCCACAACTCCCTCTCACCTTCCAGTAGATGGTGGATAAGGCCCTCACTGTGGAGGCCTATCCATGTTTTTATCCCTCAACTTAGAGTCCCAGCAAGCTGAAGAACTTCAGTGATGATCATTGTGACAAGTGCAACTGTTGCCAGTGTCACCACCCTCCTGGCAAGTGCCCTACAGTGCAGCCTATAGCTCGACCAGATGTGAAGCACTTGACATGCCATGAGTGTGGCCAGGCTGGACACATCAGGCCACACTGTCCCAGGCTCTACAAGGTTGTTGCACCAGCTCAACCACGAGCACCTCAACATCCGCAACCTCATCCACAACAACCCTTGAAGAACAACAATCAGAAAGGATGTCACCCACCTGTTGAGAAACGTGTAGGACGTGTCTTTGCCATGGACGTCGTGGAAGCCACTGATGATAGTGGAGTCATTGAAGGTACTGTGCACTTATTTCAACAACCGATAAAAGCATTATTTGATTATGGAGCCTCAAACACCTTCATATCATCTAAACTTGTAACCATTTTAGGGTTAGAAACTATGTATATGGACTATATCCTAGAGGTTGAAACTCCTATGGGTAAAATGCCTTCTACTTTCCTAAAAATTCCTATTGTAGACATGTGTATTTCTAGCAAGATGTTCAAGTCAGACTTCATCATCCTCAATATGACGGCCTTCGACATTATCTTGGGAATGGATTGGATCAAGAAGTTCAAGGTTGCCTTCTTTTGTGAAGATAAAAAGGTTAGTTCATTGCACCGTGACGACGAGTGCTTCTGTATCAAGGGAAGAAAGCAAGGGCATCAACAGTTCATCATTTCTACACTCAAGGTAGAGAAGCTCATTGCAAATGGCTATAGAGCCTACTTGGCATCAGTTGTTCTTAATCCTACACCACCGACATTAGATGGAATTGATGTGGTTCGGGGCTTTCCTGATGTCTTCCCCGACGAGCTGCCTGGACTTCCCCCCACATGTGAAGTCAATTTTTCTATCGACCTCATAGTAGGAATGACACCTATCTCCAAGCCACCCTATCGCATGGCACCTACTGAGCTGGCTAAGCTCAAGAAGCAGCTACAAGAGCTCCTAGACATGGGGTTTGTACACCCTAGTGTCTCTCCCTGGGGAGCACATGTTCTATTCTTGAAGAAGAAAGATGGGTCCTTGTGGATGTGCATGGATTATTGTATGCTGAATCAAGTGACAATCAAGAATCGCTATCCCCTATCGTGCATCGATGAATTATTCGACCAGCTGAAGTCTGCTATTATGTTCTCAAAGATGGACTTGCGTAGTGTCTACTATCAGATGTGGGTGAAGGATGATGATGTACCAAAGACGGATTTCCACACTTGTTACAGGAATTATGAGTTCCTAGTCATGCCATTCGGCCTGACCAATTCCCCTACTGCCTTCATGGACCTAATGAATCGGGTCTTTCATCCTTACTTAGATAGCTTCGTGGTGGTGCTCATTGATGACGTTCTTATCTACTCCGAGTCTATGGACTAGCACCATGAGCACCTACAGATCGTTCTTCAGGCCTTGTGAGAACATCATCTCTATGCAAAGTTCTCAAAGTGTGAGTTTTGGCTCAACAAGGTGATGTTTCTTGGCCATGTTATCTCGGTGGGACGTATTACTGTGGATCCTTTTAAGATTGAAGCTATGACAAAGTGGCAATCACCAAAGAACCCCTTACAGATACGTAGTTTTCTGGGCCTTGCAAGATACTATCAGATATTTGTGCAAAATTTCTCTGAGCTGGCTCTTCTGATGACAAAGCTGACACACAAAGATGCAAGGTTTTTCTGGACTTCTGAGTGTGAAAAGATCTTCCTAGAGTTAAAGAGGTGTTTGACTTCTACTTATGTGCTTTCTCTTCCTGTTGAGGGTAAACCCTATGTTATCTATATTGATGCTTCCAAACTAGGGTTGGGTTGTGTCCTTATGCAATAAGGATGAGTGATCACTTATGCCTCTCACCAATTGAAGCCGAATGAAGGAAATTGGCCTACACATGACTTGGAGATAGCTGCTATAGTTGATGCTCTAAAGATTTGGCGACACTACTTGTACATGGTACAATTTGAAATTTTCTGTGACCAGAAGAGTCTACATTACCTGATGACTCAAAGGGACTTGAATCTGCACTAGAGACGATGGATGGAGTACCTCAAGGACTATGAATTTACCATCACTTATCACCCATGTAAAGACAATGTTGTTGCTGACGCCCTGAGTAGGAAGAAGATGCAACTTGTGCTTCTATCAGTTGTTTCTTACGGAGGAGCTTAGAACAAGTTTTGAGATGGAGACCTAAGCTACCAGATGTTGGTGATGACTCTTCTATGGAGAGGTTGAGAGTGCAGATGGCTAGTTTGACTGTCACTCCCACCTGTATCTCTGAGTCATTGCTGTACAGATGGACAATCCTAAGCTTGATGAGATGAAGATGTTGACAAAGAAACCACAATCCGAGTTTTCTATTGGAGTGGATGGTGCTATCCACTTCCTCCATAGATTGTGGATACCTGGTGTTTCTGGTCTGAGACAAAGAGTTTTGGGTGAAGCCCATGGGTCCAAGTACACGATTCATCCCGGTACCATGAAGATGTACAAGGACTTACAACGAGGTTTTTGGTGGAAAAACATGAAGAAGGATATTGCTATGTATGTTGCAAAGTTCTTGACGTGCCAGTAGGTGAAGATTGAACATCAACATCCTGGTGGTCTTCTCCATCCACTTGAGATACCAGAGTGGAAGTGGGAGAAAATCACTATGGATTTTGTTACTGGGTTGCTAAAGTCAAAGTGTGGGTACGATGCAGTTTGGGTTGTTATCAATTGCCTGACCAAGTCAGCTCACTTTCTTCCATTCAAGAGTACATACAGGGTTCCTGATATGGCACAATTATACGTGGATTGGGTTGTTCACCTACATGGGGTTCCCAAGGAAATAGTTTATGATTGTGACCCAAAGTTCACCTCTCGCTTGTGGAAGCAGATACAAGAGGAAATGGGTTCTGACCTACATTTCATTACATCCTACCACCCTCATATGGATGGTCAGTCAAAGTGGACAATGTAGATTATGGAGGACCTATTACGTGCTTGCGTGATGGATTGGGGAGATGTTTGGGACAAATACCTTCCGTTGGTCAAATTTGCTTACAACAACAGTTACCAAGCTAACATTGGTATGCCTCCATTTGAAGCACTTTATGACCAACTTTGTCATTCACCACTACATTGGGATGATGTGGGTGAAAGAGCTTTGATGAAGAGTGATGACATACAAATGATGACTGAGAAAATCTGCTTGATCAAGAAGAGGATGAAGGCTACTCAAGATCGATAGAAAGTGTATGCTGATAAGAAGAGGTCTGCTGTGAGTTTCTTGGTTGGTGATTATATGTTCCTCAATATAAAGCCAATTCGTTCCATAGCAAGGTCTAAAGTCAAAGGCAAGTTGACCCCTCTATATGTAGGACCATTTGAGATCTTAGATAGAGTGGGGTGTGCCTACCGTCTAGCTCTACCCCCCACTTATGACAAGATTCACAATGTGTTCCATATATCTGTTATGAAGAAGTATGTGAAGGATCGTTCCCATGTGTTGACTATTGATCCTATTGAGTTGTGAGAAAATCTATCCTATGAAGAGTTTCCAATAAAGGTATTAGACTCCAGGACGAAGCAATTGAAAAATAAGGAGATTGAGCTTGTGAAGATTCTCTAGAAGTACCATGGCCTCGAGGAAACCACTTGGGAGTTGAGAGAAGTGATGATGCGGACCTACCCCTCCCTCTTCGCTTGAGGTTTCGAGGATGAAATACTTTTTAAGGGGTGGTGTGTTGTAACATCCCCAATTCTAGGTGCAAACCTTTTTCCTTCCTCTTTTCTTGTCTTTTACTTTTATAATTACCTCTTAGATACCATATTTCTTGTTCCTTTTGAACTAGCTAGCTTTCCAATCTTTAAACCCTAGATTGACTCGATAGGGTTCCATAGAAGTGAAACCATATGATAATGTTACCATCATACCTAAATTGGGACACCTAATACCAATTATGATAATCTATATTACCTGACCCTAGATTTTTGAACTAGGATAGCCATGGACCTCATATAGGACATGAATTGAGTCTAGGTGGAATGTTTCATCATAATTGACCAATAGACTAAGCCCATTACATTAAGTGTATGATATATATGCTCAATGGTTAAAATTATAGCTAAATTAACCTCAAAACACAAATATAAGCCTATAATCGAGTTCCTCATATCTTAATTAGTCAACCCTCAAAATTTGGGGTCATTTGGACATCAAATGCACCCTTAACTAAACCCTAATAAACTATGTATGATTTAACCTAAAGTGAGGGTTGGTTTATTTGATTCAATGTGTCATGGCTTGGACTTTGGTCCAAGGCTGGATTTCTATCATGCAGACACCTCAGGTTGGGTACCCGAGTACTCAGGTAGCGGGACTTGGTTGTCCCCTACCTATGGTTTCCTTGCAAGCTGAGTCAAACTGAATGCGCTCGATTTGTCATTTGATTTGGGAGTTCCATATGCGTCCAAGCCTCACGCTTTCTTCACCAGCAGACTCCTCCCTCCATGCCGAGTCCAACGAGCCATAACTCACCTCATATGGCACCCTAAATCAAAAACGCCCTTTTTAGGCCTTGAGCAGCTGCCGCTGCCTTTTTCCAGCTCACCGATTCCCCACTTTGGTGCCACCACTTCTTCTTTATCACTCCAGAACTGGTCCACGATGCCGCTTAAATATTTTTATTCAATCAATTGCTCGTGTGGGAGATTTGGAGTTGCTTCCAGCATTGGTCTCCTTCTCTGGTGAGAACGAGGGGCAGCTACTATGTCTTTTACCTCGGTTCAATCGGCATCGAGGTAACCATCTCTGACCCTCGTTCCTTCTTTCCATGTACTCAGCATACCATGATTGTGTCTGGTCTGTTCCGTCGTTAAGATGTCGTTGTTTTTCCCCTGTCCCATTGTTGCGTGAGTAGACCTAGAGGTTCTTGACCCAGAAACCCAACCAAACCATCACGGATGAATGGCACACCAACTAACATCAACACACCGGTGATGTATATGGACCCCCTTGTGATTCTTGCTTTGGCTCCCTACGCCGTCATCTCTGGGCTACATTTCTGTCTGAGCAAAACACAGACCGCCTCACGCGACCAAGTTTCCCCTATTGGTTTTTGTTCCTCAATTATTGAGTAACTCGAGAGCTTTGTAACGATGCTAGAGATCATCAAGATCCTCTCCAACATGTATCCCTATTGTACCTGAGGGTTTCTACAAGTTTTCTTCTTCTTTGGTTGCTCGATGCGGCTGGCACTTTCACCGATCTCGACCACCTCAGGACATGAGCTAGCGCTCATTGCGTTCTGTATGAGGAGATGAAGACAGGAAAGGGTCCCTTTCTCACATAGAGGGTTGTTTTGAGTGCCCCTCACTAGGTCTTGAACTGGAGCAGGAGGTCCATGGTGCCAGATACAGGGAAATCGATTCTCTGGGGCAAAAGCCCAATCTCATCCATGGTGCCTATGATATCCATATCACGCCCCTAAGGTTAATATTGGAATTTTGATTTAAGTTGACTCTGTTGACCGCAAAATCCCATTCTTTCGATTTCTCTATGTTCGTGGGACATTGCGCTTTAATAATCATGTTATCTACCAGGGGCATTATGGTCATTATGCGTCATAATTTTCCTTTTAATCAGTAAATGATTTTAACTTGTAAAAATCATAACAAATTATTGGTTCAGTAGAAAAATACAAATAAATATGTTTTTGTAATCAGAAAAATGTGATTCATTTATTGGGATAGCTTTCATGACCAAATTTCCAACCTAATGTAGGGTCAATTTCTAAGCAAGGGCTTTAATGCACATTATACACTGTGACTAGGTTGAGACAACCCTGACTGTGTGCTTAGGAGGTGTTACTGGATATTTAGGTCTGAACATAAGGTATGTACATCCTCTTTTTTATTTTGGGTAGTATTTGACTAAAACCTACTTTCTTTTAATGAGGCATCTTTTGAACTATTATTCCTTATGAAATCTAAATTTTTGAACATTTTATTCCTGATGTTGACTCATTATATCATTATGGCTTCTAGACTACCTTGTTGATAAGGGTACTTGTACCCCACTTGCTATGAATGCCTTTTTATTAAAAATTGACTGAAATATTAGTCTTGCCTCTCTATTTTATGCATAGTACATGTTTGACTAGAATATCTAGAATAGCGGTACTTATGTACAACCATACATATAAAGGGTGTGTGTTTCCACCCGGGGTGTGCGTTTCCACCCTTATTTATTTTTAGGCCATGTACCTATGGTGTTATGGCCCTATTTTAGGTATATTTAGTCTACATTGTTATGCATGCAAATATTTGTTGTTTTAATATGAATATGTGGATGATTTTTATGGCAGGACACTCTTTATTATCGTGCTTGTAATATGAAATTTAATATGCCTCATTTCTTTTGTTACTTTTCTCTTCAACATACCTAATTGCAAATGGCCCCCTTTTCTTATGGGAACATCTCGTTTATACTTGTAACACATTATAATGCCCAAAGTGTTTTTATATATGTACATACTCAGCCTTTTCTGATCTCTTTGTTGTTTCCTATGTTTCTGGGTGATGTTCCCTTCCACCCAGGTGAAGAGGAGCCTGTGGTGACCTTAGAGGAGGAGCCTGCACTTGAAGACCCAGGGTTCGAGGAACCTATTCAGTAGTAGCTTGTGAAGTTTCTGAGATGCCTAGGTTTCCCTCTACAACCAATTCATTAGACTTAGTTTCCTTTATGTATCTTTTATGTCCATGTGGACAAGTTCTTAGAAATAATTGGATCATGTAATAATTATACCTACATTCTGATGTTTTACTTTATGCTCTATCTTGTCATATTATTTTGAGAGTTAATTAGCTTCCCTTAAATCTATATGTTATGCCTCAATGTATGGAAATTGCTATAGTAATCTCAAAATATTAGAGTTACTGAGGATGCCAAAAATTCTGTTGGAAGGTCATATCAAACTGGGATGACATTGTGGATCTATGTGCCAAGGACACATTTACAAGGAAGGTGCAGAGGCAGATGCTAAAGTAAATGAGGTGATGGACTTGGAGTCAGTGGATAAGATGGATTCAATAAGCATGGATTAATATGCAATATTCACCAACTCAACTAAAAAAAGAAAGAAGGCATCATCTTCTACTATTATGCACACCCTCAAGGAAGAAGTGAGTTGGTACTTGAATTGTTGTTGATGTCAAAAAAATGGCTTCTAGAATTCATCATTTCCAAAAGGTGTTGAATCAAAGACCATCTACGATGAGGTGTTTTCTATTGATGGACTGGATGATGCCTAGAAGATGAAATCTTGTTTGTGGTTCAAAGAAAATGACAAGCAGTTCTCTCTGTTGAAGTCTTTTCCAATGGAGAGAAAGAAGGGTGGTTCTCATGTTAATCTAGGTATAACCATTTCTTTATGGCTTGCGTTTATCTTTTTTTATACTACATTTTCTAAAGTGTTTTCTTTATAGTATTGTTATTAATCTATCCCAACATTTTTATCATCTTTGGGTGTTTTCACTGGAGATATGTGTCAAATGGAGCTTAAGAATCTAGGTGATGATTGGTTTTCATTGCAAATTCACCTCTTAATATCTACTTTTTCTACATTTTTCTTAGTTCTGGATTGGGTGATGATTGTGAAGATATTTGATGATTATTTTATTGTATTATTTATGATGACAGTTTATTGTGGTGTCAGGGGGAGGGTGTGTTATGTGAAGGTGTTCATTATATGCAGGTGTTTGGATGGTGATTGGGTGGTTGGGTAGGAGGTGGTGATCAAGCTTGATGGTTTGGAGGTGGGGGTGTTGGTGTGCAGGTGTTTGTTATGTGCATGTGTTTGGATGGTGATTGGGTAGGAGGTGGTGATCGAGCTTGTTAGTTTGGAGGTGGGGTGCTAGTGTGCATGTGTTTGTTTTTTGCAGGTGCTTGTTATGTGCAGGTGTTTGGATGGTGATTGGGTGGTTGGATGAATGGAGTGGAGGAAAGTGAAAGGTACTATGTATTTATATAGGTGCAAGGGTGGAGGAGACAATATTGGAAGCGTCCATTTGTTTTGTTTGTGTTGTCTTGGTGGTGGTTGTAGTGTAATGAGTGTTGTAACATGGAAGTTAGTTGGATGGGACAGTAGACAATGGTAGTAATAGAGGAATTGAGATTTATGGGTCTCGACCCTACATAAATAAAATCGGTCTAATAATTTACATGCACTATTTATGAATTAATATTGTTGTTATATAGAAAAATTTTATCCCAATTAATAATCTCTTTGTTATAATTGCCTCATTTTATGGTCTGTTAAATTCTCTTAGAACTTTTTATCATGAATCTCTCCTTTCTTTTATATCATGCCTTAACTTTTCTCTATCTTTAGTATTTCCTAGTTGTTTTTACTACACATACTCAGTTTTTGTTGACGTTCATTCCTTTTGTTTTTCCTCCTCCTGGGTGTTGTTTTGGAACTGACCCAGAGATAGCACAACATCAAGTGTAGGAGCTAGAAAGATTGTACATGGTGACATGGACCTGTGAGGTGGAGCTCTTGGGAAGATAGAATTGAGATAGTTGGATATCCCTCTACTTAGACATTTATGTTGTAACATTCATGTAAGCCCCTTAGTGGGAGAAATTTATGTAAATTTTTTGAATTGTATGTAGTCACAAAATACTATTCCCCTACTTTACTTTGGTATTTTATATATCATCATTTGATAGGTGAAAATTAGACACATATTCTGACATATGTTTTAATATGTTTGAAATAGACTAATTTTTTCCTCAAATTTAGTAGGTTGTGGATCCCGTATCGGATCTCACTCCTTACACCCATAGTTAATAGTTCCTATGGATTCCATTATCTTCCACTAATATCTTCCATTTTCTACATTTTATCATGATCTGGTCTAGTTTGGATTTGATAATTCCATTCTAGATATTTAAATAGTTTTGAACTAGCTCAACATCTATCTAGGAATACTATAACCTAAAACAACCAATTTTAGTATTTCAAACAAGTTGTGAGTGAACTTTTTGGATATGGGCATTCCTTTTGGTGAGCAATAAGCCCTCATGTTCTTAGTTTTGAGACAAACTTAGAACATTTCCCTCTCAAGTGAGAGCGTAGATATGATGTCTGGATAATATGATCTTGAATTGAAGGTTTATGTCTTCAACCCCACTAAATATTTTTTCTTTAGTGTGTTTTTATCCAATTAAATTGGGTTGTATTTGCTTGATTCGACTTCTCAGACATCAAACTGGCACTCAATCTCTCAATTCGGTCAGGTTCATTCCCAATCCATCCCTTCAACCATAACCTCTTTGATTCTTTTTGCATTTCTATGAGCTACTCCCATCATTAGCAATACCCCAAGTTTTAAATATAATTTTATAAAATATTATGATAAGTGTACTAAGACCAATTTCTTTATAAAAAAACATTAACTAGTCCTACTCTCCAGTAATACCTTGATATTGATAAACTGAGGTTCAAGCTCAAATTGATGGCTCAAATGAACTCTTGGATTCATAAGAAATAAGACATTGTATCTTAATGATTCACTTAAAAAAAATATCACAATAACATATTACTAATTTAAATCCTTTACTTTTGTAGATTCACACAAAGGACCTATTATACATATCTTTTTATTTAAAGTATGTACTTAGTCAAATTTTTGACTTAAATAGAATGTGCATAATTGAGGTTAGTTTAAGGTTTTGATAATCATTAATCATGGTGGTATAATTCATATTAAGTTGTGGGGTCTTACAACACTGCCCACTCGATCTGGAAGTTCTTCCTCAAAATTTATCAAAGCTATACATGGAGCTACCCACCTTAGGATATATCCAAAAAGTCATGGATCATGATCTTTTTCACAACCCTAAAGGTTTTTTAACTACATGGTTCATATAAGGTACAAATGTAAGAAACTTCTCTTTCTTTCCTAGAGTGTTGGGTGGGTAGTTTATATATTGGGATGTATATTACTTTCCTTATGGTTTCTTGTATATGGATTTCAATATAATCTACAAGTATGACAAATAAATGAGAGTTTAGTTATTTACAATAAAATATTCTTATGAAAGTCTAGGTCTTGATGTCCTTTGTTATATTTAGTTTTTTGCTGATTTGGCAAGTTTGATATATGACTTGTTTGCCTTAGCTTCAGGACTGTATGATATGTTCATACTTTGATTGGTGGGACATCCAAGTATATCTAAGATATCGATAATTTCTTCTTACCAAGAGTTTTAAAATGCACATGTCAATTGGAAAAGAAAAGATTTACACTAGCTTTCTAATTGTTTTGTGCTAGTATCAGATAGAATTATTTGAGTATTTATTCCAACCATTCTTTTAGATAAATAATAAAGATGGATCTCACACTTGTTATTCAAATGCATCCAATTCTCTTTTTACTATTTCACATTGTATTACAATTATGTACTTCAAGATAATAATCATATATAGAAAGTGATTCCCAAATATGGTTAAATCATGTGGATGAATTTATATCAGATGAAAGATTGGTTTGTAAATCAAATGTCTTTTTAATTGAAATTTCTTATGAAAGTCCATTATTTTATAGCTTTTAGTTTGTGAAAAATCACCATGATCACCATTAGTTCAATGAGACTACTGCAAGAGTCCTAAACATGAACCCTTATTTTGGGTCTGGGTCTAACAAGTATATCAAAAATTATACATAAAATAATTCTAGAATGTGGTTTAATCATATGAATTTGTATTGGACAAAGGATTTGTTTGTCAATCAAATATCTTATTAATTGAAATTTCTTGTGAAAGTGAAATGCTTTTAGTTTTCTAGTTTGTGAAATGATCGTTGAAACTACCATTAGTTCAGTTGAGACTACTTCTTGATCACTCCACTAAGGTGACCTTGCCACACTTGATGTTGTGGAATATCTCCACTAAAACATATACAATAAAGTCCAATCACTTCCTTTAGATCCTTTCCTTCAAAATAGTATCTAAAACTTCCCAGGTTTGAAGTATACCAATGATGATACCAAGAAAACTGACACATATATACCTTGTTCTCTTGATAAGGTAGCATCTTCAAAAATTATTGGTAAAAATTCCTCTTCCTTTCATGCGGGTTTGTTAAGGGACACACAAACCTATATTAATTATATATTATTTGAATTAGGATCTCAATATTTCATTCTTAATTTTATTTCTCTACTTAACTAAACTCTTAGTGAATTAAAACTATGGAAAAGGAACACTGACCTACTATCTTAGAGATGAAGGCATCTGATCTTTAGCAAGTTGGGTTGAAACTAGCCTTAGCCAAATAGACTCATTATCTTTTCCGGTCACAAACAGGATTAACCATTGACTAGTCACCTAGATTAAGATCTTTATATCCTTAATCGTTGTTGAATAAGAAGGCATGACTACATATCAATATTTGTCTTCAAAATTTCGATGGAGGTCAAAGGGATCAAGGAAAGTTGAGGGCTTGGTTCAAGTTCTCAATGCCCATGAATCCAGGTTGCCTAAAGTGTCCAAAATATTTGACTTGTAGGTCAGGAGTTATGGTGGTCATAGCTTCTTGCAGGTACTCTTACGTCTTCTGCACAAGTCACCATGGATTGTCATGGAGTTTGAATAGTTCATGGACGTGAGGAAAAGAATCAAGGGAAGATGTCAAAGCTAGTGAAGCATGATATGTGCAGTGCAAACATGATGCTTTGATGATGTTCCCTGTTTCTTTGGGAAAGAGGGCATCATGGTGGTAGGAGATGTTGCTTCATGGTCATGGTGGAGGAGAAGAATAGGGAAGGGAGGAGAAAAGAGAAAATCATGAACAGCCTTATGCATAACATTGACTTAAATAGGGTCATAGATAGACAAAGGAGGTAAAGTTTTTACAGAACCAAAAACAAGAGTCAAAGGTTGTGGTCTGACTTGTTTCATTTTTGCGGATATATAATGTAGCGGTAGGAAATATTTAAGAAAATACTGCCCAATTAAAACAACAATATTCCATTATATACTAGTATTTTTATCCTTTGTTCTATATTTTATTTAAGAAAACAAACATTAACAAAATAAAATAGATTAGACATGTAGTCTAACTATGATGTGTATAATACAAAGACAACATATATTTATTATTTTGAAACTAATTAATAAGTCATTTAATTTATTTTTTCTATTAGCATTACCATGATAATTTATTTTATAATTTATTAATGGCAATTTGGAATTATCTAATTGATGTGGGATATCGTAAATAGAGAAGCTAATACAATAGAAATACAAGATTGACATTATTTCTTGTTTTTTAAAGGTTTAGGGGAATGTTTAATATATAAATATGTTTTGTGATATTTTAAAATAAATATTATCATAATGTATATTGTGCTAGTATATTTGGTTTTTATGATCCTTAGCAAAATATCTACTTATGAGGGAAGTATATATTTTTATATTTTTTAAATACATATTTTCATGCTATTTTTAATTATGTGTAAAATGATTTCCTTTCAAGGAAAATACATCTATAAAATTAATGTAAAAATAGATTCTTATTTTGATTTTCAATCTCCTCAAAACTATTATAGACTTGCATATCACGAATTTGATTGTAATAATAAATTATAAGAGAAACATGTGAATATATTCATGGTATCTATGATATAGATTTTTTGTTAATTTTTTCCTTAAATCAAAATAATGATGATGAGATTACTAGATTGACGATTTTCCACTTTTAAGGAATCCAGGAGGAAAGTGGTAAATTTTTCTTAAGAAAATCCAGCAAACAATATTGTTATAATTTTTAATTGGTATTCATTAATTTGTTATACGTATGTTGTGACATATTCTCAATGGAATGTAAACTTCATAATGGGTGTCAACTTCCTTTATGGTAGACTAGAGTGAATAATTCTACCTACATGTCATTTATATATAAGATAGATAGATACTAAGTTAGATTTTTGTGAAATTCATATATTTTATTAAATGGAACAATTCATCAAATTCCATATACCATCACTATATTTGGTAATGATAATTTTATTGAAATTATTTTATGATGAACAATTTCACACATTTTCATTAATTTCCGTAAAGCAATTTGTTTGCCGAAGGCAAAATAAATCGTTCCACTTGTGTGAAATTCCTATTAATATTCAATTGGACGTTTATGCATATTTTTAAAATTAATTCATATATTTATCATAATATATATTACTACATGTCTTTTAAGTATTAACATGACATAATTGTATAAATACATTTATAAAGTATAAACTAAGTTTACATATTTTTGTTACACATTACTCCAAATCACAACAATTTTTATATTAGTTTTCATTCAAATGTCTACGTAAACTTTTATTGTAATTCTTCCAAGAAATAATGACTTAAGTTGCCCAATATAAGTTTATTTTCTTATTAATAAGAAATTGACTTTTGTGACAATTAAGAAAGGAGAAAACTACTTTTCTCATTACTTTTCCACTTTTGAAGTCATTAAATAATTTTTTCAACACATTTGGACTTTTCTCCTATCTTCTTATTTAAATGAATTTAGGAAAGTTATTATTGTTCAAATATAGTGAAACTTGGCATCCAAGCTACTTGGGACCCAAAGAACACAATTTTGCCATTTATATGTCACTTTTGAGATTTCCTTTTTTGAGTTATGGTACCATTAATATTTTTTTCGTTCATTACCAATATTTATCAAAATATTATATCTTTATTATCAAAATTCATTAAATTAAATTTTATTATCTTCACATTGTTGCCAAAAGAGCTATCTTATATTTTTTCATGAAATTCACATTTTACAACATTTAACATATTTAGTCTATTAATTCCATATTGATTGAAATAGTAGAAAATTATTAATAGTTATGGACATGGAATTACCGATTTTTACTCTAAAGCATATTATTCTTTTTTATTTAGCCATTATGTTAGTAAAAGAATATACATAACATATTTCATGATTTTATTTATATGTTGGCACATAACTAAGTTATTATGTAAATATGTTTTAATTTTTACCCTTCTTTGGTCAAATCTAAGAAACCAATGTTACAATATTTCTAATCATGTAATAGGGAAACATTCATATTATTCATTTTTATTTAGCCATTATGTTAGTAAAAAAATATATGCAACATATTTCATGATTTTATTTATTTGTTGGCACATAACTAAATCATTATGTAAATATGTTTTAATTTTTACCTTGTTTGGTCAAATCTAAGAAACCAATCTCACTATATTTATAATCATAGAATAGGGTAACATTATAAGTTTTGGTTCATTACAGTAGGCATTATTTTGTCAAATACATAGTGAACCAATTTTAGTTTAGCTAAGTACTAGTGTTGAAAAACACTAGAGGGGGGGTGAATAGAGTTTTTAAATATTTTAGCAATTATTTAACTCAAACAACCACAAATGAAAATGGAAGAAGGAGACAAGTGTTTATAGTGGTTCCAACCTTAGCAAATACTAAGGTTGTCAGTCCACTACCCGGTTGCTTACCCAACCGGGATTTTGAAAGTATTTATTTTATTACCTTCACAAGGAATTACATAAAATACAATACTTTCTTACACCCCTTGAACAACCTTCACTTGAAGTAGATGCACCAACCCGAGGTAGCCTTCTTGAAGTAACTCCAAGCTCCCCCTTGAAGTAGCCTTCCTCTCTAGAAGTAACCTCCCGTTGCACCAGCCTTCTTGAAGTAGCTCAAGGTCCCCTTCTTCACCAAGAAGATCTCCAACCTCTCTAATCCGCAGCCTCCAACCTAGGAGTAGCAAGGAGAGTACAAACAATAATAGAGAACAAGAAAGGAAAAAGGAAATTACAACTTATCCTTTTGTAGCACAAGGCTTGATTTGCCTAGATCAAGCGTGTAGATCTCCTAACCAAAGTGTATGGAATAGTAATTGCAGTGGATAAGAGATGCTAGCCTATAGGATACAAAATTTGAGCTAAGAGAAGAAGTAGCCAATTGTCACTATGCTCAATTTGCTCACAAACAGGTTGCTCAAAGTATGCTCAAAGATTTCTCAAGTGTAACAAGTGAGTTTAGGTGTCCTAAGGCATGTCCTATTTATAGGAATGTCCTACAAGTGCTTAAGGATGTTCTAGACACCTTCTAGGGGTTTCTAAGTGCTTAACTAGCCGTTAGGTACAAGTTTGTTGCTTTAGTAATGACTAATTAATTAATTCTGCAGTTGTTGTCAGAGACCATCTCGATCGAGAAATGGTCGACCGAGACACCTACTCGGTCGAAATTTTGTCGACCGACAGGCTCTCTGAATCAAGTGTTTTGCAACGTTTATCTCCAACTGCCAACTACCTTGTCAGATGTGTCTAATGGCTACTTGGGTCTTTCTCGGTCGAGAAGATTGTCGACCGAGAGTGTCTCGGTCGAGGAGTTAGTCGACCGAGATTGACCCTGTTTCAATTTTTCAATTAAAGCACTAAGTGTGTGTATGAGTGTGCATATGTGACACTTATTTGAAGGGGATGACCTATCTAAATGTGATGTTTAGCTAGGGAGAATCTAACGCTTGATTTACATGAAATCTAAGTACTTGTACATTATATATTTGTACAAGTTTTTACAAAGCGATTACATTTCATGAAAATATAAATATGTAAGCATATGGATTTCCCTAATTGCTTTGTCATCCACCTTATTCCTGCAACACTCAAGTAGCACGTTAGATTAACAAGAATGAAATGTTTGTCATTATCAAAACAAAGGGATTTACAGATGTCCATTTAGCCAACAATCTCCCCCTTTTTGAAGATGACAAACATTTCCTAAATATAAAATAAGAAAGTATAAAAACATGTGAGTTTCATACCTGAAGATTACCTTTGTAAATTTCTTCTCTTATTTATAAAATGTGTGCTTATTATTCCCATGAATTATGGAACATGAAATCCAATCCTTTAGGGAATATAGCAACTTTCAATGTAAAGCCAAGAGTTTATGAAACTCATTGATTGAGTTTTGCACAAATACTAAGTTTTATATTTATTTCTCCCCCTTTGTCATTTCAAAAAGATATCCGTTTAAAAACTCCTCCTTAATTAGATATCTGTTTATTTTCCCCCCTTTGATACCAAATACTAATGAAAAAAAATGTCCATTTAAAAGCCAAAATGATGTAATTAAAAGTTATTTTTAAGACGCACAAATATCAAAGAAAACATCTTCCAAAGGAGTGATAAGCAGTTGCTTCCTAATTTTGTTAAATTGGTCTAGTGGAAGTGGTTTTGTAAAAATATCAGCCAATTGATCTTCCGTATCAACATGATGAAGGGAAACATGATTCTTGGAGATATGATCCCTTAAAAAGTGATGACGGATTTCAATATGTTTAGCTCGGCTATGTAAAATAGGATTATGTGCTAAGTTTATAGTGCTTGTGTTGTCACAAAAGATAGGCGTATATGAAAGATTAAAACCATAATCATTTAACACTTGTTGCATATAAAGCACTTGAGCACAACAAGATCTGGCTGCCATATATTTAGCTTCAGTGGTAGAAAGGGCAACCGTGTTTTGTTTCTTGCTAAACCAAGATACTAAAGCTCTCCCAAACAAGAAACAGCCACCACTAGTGCTCTTGCGATCAAGTCGACAACCAGCATAATCAGCATCAGTATAAGCTTTAAAATCCAAGGATTGTCCTTTTGGATACCATAAACCAAAACATGTAGTGTCGGCTAAGTATCGAAGAATTCGTTTAACTGCTTGAAAATGAGAGTGCATAGGTTGTGATTGAAATCGAGCACAAAGACCAACAGAAAACATGATGTCCGGTCGAGAAGCAGTTAAGTAAAGCAAACTACCAATCATGGCTCTATATAAGGAATCATCAATTGGTTCCCCATTTTCATCCTTATCAATTTTTATAGAAGTGGCCATAGGAGTAGTAGCATGTTTGCACTGATCCATCCCAAAACGTTTTAAGAGTTCTTTAGTATATTTTTCTTGGCTTATAAAAATTCCGGTAGGTGTTTGTTTAATTTGGAAACCAAGAAAGAAAGTTAGTTCACCCATGAGGCTCATTTCAAATTCTTTTTGCATAATGTCACTTAATTGTGTGCACAACGATTCATTAGAAGCTCCAAAAATAATGTCATCAACATATATTTGCACAACTAGGAAATCAGATGTATATGTTTTGAAAAATAAAGTAGAATCGGAATTTCCAATAGAAAAACCATTATCAAAAAGATATGTCTTGAGCCTTTCATACCAGTTCCTAGGTGCTTGTTTTAAACCATAAAGTGCTTTCTTAAGTTTATAAACATAGTCATCTTTTTCCGGTATTTCAAAACCGGGTGGTTGGGCAACATATACTTCTTCTTGAATGATTCCGTTTAGAAATGCACTTTTTACATCCATTTGGTAGAGTTTGATGTTTTTATGTGCAGCAATAGCTAGTAACATTCTTATAGATTCAAGTCTAGCTACGGGTGCATATGTTTCATCAAAATCTATTCCTTCTTGTTGATTATATCCTTGTGCTACTAACCGAGCTTTATTCCTTATTACTTCTCCTGCCTCATTTAGTTTATTCCTAAAAACCCATTTAGTTCCAATGATGGTTTTATCTTGTGGTTTAGGAACTAAATCCCATACATCATTTTTAGTGAATTGGTTTAGTTCTTCTTGCATTGCTATTATCCAATAATCATCTTTAAGAGCTTCAGATATCTTCTTAGGTTCAATGATAGAAACAAAAGCTATATTTGCAACATCCTTAAAGGAAGACCGAGTTTTTACTTTATCATTTGGATTTCCAATAATTAATTCTTGAGGATGATCCTTAATAAGTCTAGGTATAGGTTGTGTTTCAGCTTGGTTATTGTTTGTAGTATCTTTCTCACTGTCATTTGGTATGTTTAAGTTTTCAAATTGATTAGTAAGATCAATTAGTTCTAGATTTTCTGATTTGGATTCTTCATGAAAAGAGACATGAATAGATTCCTCAACTTTTTTAGAGATAGTGTTGTAGACTCTAAATGCTTTGCTAGAGGTAGAATATCCCAAAAAGAATGCTTTGTGTGATTTAGAATCAAACTTATCTCTATCATCTTTGGTATTTAAGATATAACATGTAGATCCAAAGGTATGAAAATAGTCAACTCTAGGTTTCTTAGAATGTATTATTTCATACAGAGTTTTCTTCAAATGAGAGTGAACAGTTACTCTATTTAACACATAGCATGCGGTGTTTACAGCTTCAGCCCAAAAGGTTTTGGGGGTGTTATGTTCGAGCATCATAGTTCTAGCCATTTCTTGTAGTGATCGATTTTTCCTTTCAACTATGCCATTTTATTGTGGAGTGCGTGGAGCAGAAAAATTGTGAGTGTACCCTTGAGATGTGCAAAATTCTTCAAATACATGATTTTCAAATTCCTAACCATGATCACTTCTAATGGTACATATTTTGCTTTGTAATATATTTTCAATCGTAGAGCAAAATTTTATAAAAGCATGAATAGTATCATCTTTGGTTGCAATAAAATGTACCCATGTATATCTACTATAATCATCAACAATAACAAAACAATATCTTTTGCCACTGATAGATTGTGTCCTCATAGGTCCAAATAAATCCATGTGAATTAATTCTAAAGATCTACTGGTGCTAAGTTCATGTTTAGGTTTAAAAGAGGTTTTTGTTTGCTTTCCCAATGTACATGGTTCACAATTTTCAACTTGATCAAAGGATAAAGTAGGCAAACCATGAACAAGATCATATTTCACTAACTTTTTGATAACATGAGAACTAGCATGTCCTAGCTTTTTATGTCATAATTGTAAAGTATTTTCATTTGCAAGCAAGAATTTTCCTACTACATATTTCATAGAGTTAGGTCTAAGAATATAAAGATTTCCAACTCTTTTTCCTTCATAGACGACATTTGTAGTGTTTTCTATTAATAATTTGCAGCAGGTTTTGTTAAATAAAACATCATAGCCACTATCACATAATTGACTCACACTTATTAAGTTATGGTGCAAACCATCAACAAGTAGAACATTCTTTATTTCGAGGTTTGTACCAATGTTACCTATTCCAACAATTTTACCTTTACCGTTATCTCCAAAAGTGATTGTTCCACTCTTCTTTTCTTCAAAAGTTTGAAATGCATCCTTGTTTCCGGTCATGTGTTTGGAACATCCACTGTCAACCACCCAATCCTGCATTAGAAGGTAGGTTTTGGTACCCATGTGATGGTCTGATATGGTTAGAAGCATTTAAGTAGAGACTGTATAAAAATTCTGATTCAGAACTTCAGTCGGTCGACAATTGTTCGACCGACATCTTTCTCGGTCAACTAATCATCGATCGAGAAGGTTGTTGTATTGCAAATTAAAGACAGAAATTCAGCCGGTTGACAAATTTTCGACCGATATAGTTGTTGTTTGATTTTGATTTGGCATATGGTCGGTCGACAAAAGTTCGACCGATTATATTTTCGGTCGACAATACTTCGACCGACTAAGTTTCTGTTTCAGTACAGCAGTTCAGAAAATTATTATAATACATAAAACCTTTTATTTAGTTGAGATAGAACAATATGAATTGAAAAATTAAGCATTTGATCATATCTCAACTGAATTGCATTCTACTCTACTAAGTTTGGGATTTTGGGACCCAAACTAAGTAGGAATCCTTGGTCTTATACGGGCATGAAAATGAATAATGTCCAAGATGTAGACAAAAATGACAAGTGATAGAGTCAACTTCATTTCTCTTTCTAGGAATTGTGTTCTTAGGTACAAACATAGTCCGAGTTCTTTTGGGTTGATTTTTCTTTGGATCATATCCCAAACCTTTTCTTCCATTGAAACTAGAGGAGGCTTTTAGGATGTTGTCAAGGATATCTTTTCTTCTTAACTCATGTAGGTTTCTTTGTAGCTTAGCAATGTCATCCATCTTCTTGTGTAAATCTTTTCTAGCTTGATCTAAATCAAATAATAGGGAGTCTCTTTCTTTTACAATATTGTCATAGTCTAGATGGTTACACAGAATTGGTTGAGTCTGAAAATCTTTTAGTTTAGCTAACAATTCAGTCTTTTCTTGAGAGAGAAGATCAACATTTGTTTCTAGAGTGAGTAGCTTGTTAGTGCAATCATTTAAAGATGTTTTTAAAGACAAATTCTCAAGATCAATGTTGTTCTTTTCAGAAGAGAGATCATTTAATTTAGCATATAGCTCATCATTTGTTTTGATAACCTTCTTTAGTTTCTTCTTGACATCAACATACTTATCATGAGTTTCTTGTAAACTAGTAATTAACTCTTCTTTAGGAAGATCAAGTAGGCTTACCTCTTGAGAGTCTTCATCATCTTCTCTTGCCATTAGACATTCCACCTTTTCTTCTCCGCTTTCACTTTCACTTGACTCGTCCCATGCAGCTTTATAGGCTTTTTCTCCCCTCTTCTTGTGTGAGCTTTTCTTTCCTTTCTTTGCTTTAGGACATTCATTTTTGAAATGTCATTTATTTCCACACTCAAAGCACCTAGGAGGAGAAGAAGAAGAACTAGAAATTTTGTTAGATTTAAATCTTCTATATTTCTTACCATTGACAATCAATGCTTCTTCTCCTTCTTCTTCACTTGACTCCTCACTTTCTGGTGTGATTATCTTTGAAGCTTTTAGAGCCACATCATTCTTCTTTCCTTGCTGAAGTTCACGTTCTCTTCTTTCTTCCTCTTCTAGGGTTGCTTCATGAGCTTCTAGATTGCCAATGAGTTGCTCCATTTTCAGTCGAGTGAGGTCATTAGCTTCTTCAATGGCTGTCACCTTTGGCTTGTATTTAGGAGGAAGTGATCGAAGGATTTTCGATACCTGATCTTCTTCAAGAACAGTTTTTCCTAAGGCATTTAAACCATTAACAATAGAAGAAAATTTTGCAAACATTTCACTAATAGATTCATTTGGATCCATACGGAAGTGTTCAAACTTTTGTTTAAGCATGCTAATCTTAGAATTCTTGACTTGAACTATACCTTCATAAGTTATGGACAGTCTATGCCAGATGTCATAGGCTGTGTCACAGTTTGATATCCTATTAAATTCTCCTACAGAAATTGAACAATATAAAATGCTTACAGCTTTGGCATTCATTTGAGCCAACTTTACCGTGTTTGCATCCCACTCTGCATATTGTGTTTGAGGAAGCTCGTATGGAGTTGACACCATCCTCCATAAGTCCCAATTGATGCCTTGGAAGTAGAACTGCATCCTTCTCTTCCAGTATGTGTAGTTTGTTCCATCAAATGCCGGAGGTCTAGCAACAAGTGTTCCTTCAAGGTTAAGGTTGTTAAGCACCCCGTCACCCATTCTTCAAGACTTTGTTAAGGTTCCTTGAAGCCTGCTCTGATACCAATTGAAAAACACTAGAGGGGGGTGAATAGAGTTTTTAAATATTTTAGCAATTATTTAACTCAAACAACCACAAATGAAAATGGAAGAAGGAGACAAGTGTTTAGAGTGGTTCCAACCTTAGCAAATACTGAGGTTGTCAGTCCACTACCCGGTTGCTTACCCAACCGGGATTTTGAAAGTATTTATTTTATTACCTTCACAAGGAATTACATAAAATACAATACTTTCTTACACCCCTTGAACAGCCTTCACTTGAAGTAGATGCACCAACCCGAGGTAGCCTTCTTGAAGTAACTCCAAGCTCCCCCTTGAAGTAGCCTTCCTCTCTAGAAGTAACCTCCCGTTGCACCAGCCTTCTTGAAGTAGCTCAAGGTCCCCTTCTTCACCAAGAAGATCTCCAACCTCTCCAATCCGCAGCCTCCAACCTAGGAGTAGCAAGGAGAGTACAAACAATAATAGAGAACAAGAAAGGAAAAAGGAAATTACAACTTATCCTTTTATAGCACAAGGCTTGATTTGCCTAGATCAAGCGTGTAGATCTCCTAACCAAAGTGTATGGAATAGTAATTGCAGTGGATAGGAGATGCTAGCCTATAGGACATGAAATTTGAGCTAAGAGAAGAAGTAGCCAATTTTCACTATGCTCAATTTGCTCACAAACAGGTTGCTCAAAGTATGCTCAAAGATTTCTCAAGTGTAACAAGTGAGTTTAGGTGTCCTAAGGCATGTCCTATTTATAGGAATGTCCTACATGTGCTTAAGGACGTTCTAGACACCCTCTAGGGGTTTCTAAGTGCTTAACTAGCCGTTAGGTACAAGTTTGTTGCTTTAGTAACGGCTAATTAATTAATTCTGCAGTTGCTGTCAGAGACCATCTCGGTCGAGAAATGGTCGACCGAGACACCTACTCGGTCGAACTTTTGTCGACCGACAGGCTCTCTGAATTAAGTGTTTTGCAACGTTTATCTCCAACTGCCAACTACCTTGTCAGATGTGTCTAACGGCTACTTGGGTCTTTCTCGGTCGAGAAGATTGTCGACCGAGAGTGTCTCGGTCGAGGAGTTAGTCGACCGAGATTGACCATGTTTCAATTTTTCAATTAAAGCATTAAGTGTTTGTATGAGTGTGCATATGTGACACTTATTTGAAGGGGATGACCTATCTAAATGTGATGTTTAGCTAGGGAGAATCTAACGCTTGATTTACATGAAATCTAAGTACTTGTACATTATATATTTGTACAAGTTTTTACAAAGCGATTACATTTCATGCAAATATAAATATGTAAGCATATGGATTTCCCTAAATGCTTTATCATCCACCTTATTCCTGCAACACTCAAGTAGCACGTTAGATTAACAAGAATGAAATGTTTGTCATTATCAAAACAAAGGGATTTACAGATGTCCATTTAGCCAACAAGTGTTAGTTGGTTATTTGAATGCTTTATCTATTTGACCTTTATTTACTCTTAATTAATGAGTGTAGGTTAATTGAAATGATTTGAACTTTCTGTTATGAGTTTAATATGCTTTGCTTGAAACTACTTAGGATTTGGCAAGCTAAAATCCTAATAGGGGTTGAAATGGGATATTGAAATGAATCGTTCTTAGGTGGATGACCTAGATTTAAAATATTGATAAATCCCTAATTGTAGTTGAATTTATATATTTGATGTTGAATCATGCTTTGATGATGAATTTGTTAAAAAGAGTTAATGTGAAAAGCCTATTTTTAGTACTTCTAATTTTGGGGTATTTTGAGATGCATCGATTTGAATTAACTAGTAACGAAGAAATTATGATAGGCTAATTGGATGGTTATCACCACAAAGTTAACATATAAACTATGACGTCCCCGATTTTTTTTTAAAACTTAATTTGATGTGTGACGTCTAAATTGAAACTTCACCTCAGCGAGAATCCAAATTTAAACACCACACACTAGGCTAAGAAGAAGAAAATCATAGGAAGTCAGAAGGAAACAATCAGTAGCACATCCACATGAACAATAAACAAACCATACAACATATGTTCACCATTCAACATATAATTACAACATGAAATGTTATAATATTTGATATTACATTGAACAACAAACTTTTACATATACATATACTACCATTAAACTACAAGATCTTAAGACAACAGGTCTACTTGTACATCAGCTCGACGTGCAACTCTCAACTATATTGGTTCTTCAAGATCATATGTTCACAACCTAAACAAAAGATTACATGTGGTACACATCAACACAATATTCAAGAATATTGTATTGAGTACGCCTACGTGTCTTTTTATATACCTCTCATTACTAAGCTTGGCAATAAGATAAAACTAATACTTGGCAGTAACAGAATAATATAACAAAAGCATACTTGAACAAAAAATGTTTATTAGCAAAAGAGAACACATATTTTAAGTACAATTTCCATCATATATCTCATACATCTACCACCAAAGGGATAGATGCTTTTAGGCCTTATGATCTCCTTCCAAAGAGTTAGATCATGTATATAATGTGATTTCCTACCAAAGAGTTAGATCACTTCAATGCACTGTACTACCAAAGAGTTTAGTGCTATCATATTTTGGATCAGATATCTTATGTTTCATGTGTTCATAGCCATACAAGTATGGAAAAATCAAACAAAGTTTCATACAAGAACAAGCATTTCATCCAATATCATATGCCAAGTATTTTACTACACATATAACACAA
Organism: Alisma plantago-aquatica; assembly: GCA_963693085.1. Lineage (NCBI taxonomy): Eukaryota > Viridiplantae > Streptophyta > Magnoliopsida > Alismatales > Alismataceae > Alisma > Alisma plantago-aquatica. The sequence continues at coordinate 1,004,736,273 of OY856409.1, forward strand.
GCATATTGTATAATAAGCTAAGTAAGAGGTAATGGCGTACCTTAATTACAAATATCCTAATCATCACATATTCCTAGATGTCAACTCTAACCTTGTCAACCCCTAGTTAAGACAAGATCATACATATCACCATCATGTTTTCATCATCTTAACCCTAATTGATTCATTAGGGATTTCTTAGTCATTAGGATATTCCCACTTTTACTTTTGTTCTTGTCTTAGAATTATCTTACTGATGTCATTTTCCAGATTATGGTTAATTATCTGAACATTAGGTTTCATATCCTTTTTGTGCACATATTAACCCTAGTTTATATACATTATTCAAATTAGGATTACAACCCATGCATTAAGGGTCATCTTCATATAACATGAATTCTATGCATCTAACTGATATCAAAGTTTCATATTAACTTCCAGTTACAAATATAAAGGTGTTCTATAAATTCCATTTGTGCAGTGCAAAACTTCTTCGCAAGTGGGCGACTGCTCAAAGAAGTCAACCACACTTTGATTTCCCTTCTTCCTAAGAGCAGAGAAGTCAAATCGATCAAGTGCATATGCAAGAAACATGAACTTATAGAGAAAGAGATATAGAGAAAAGATCTGAATTATCTTCAAATATAGGTCTTTTATCCTTTGTGGGGGGAGAATCGGTAGTTCATGTGTCTCGAGGTCTATCACCACCCCCCATACCTTCATTTATAGAGTATGCATGTATTTATTACATTTTATTTAGGGTTATTAGCCCTAATTAGCCATATGAAGCAAATTACATGATTTTGTTCATCAAACATTACAAATACTGGCATCAAATAAATTATAAGTCGCATTTAAGAGTTACTTGCAAATTATCATAATTTGTGAACATCATTTGCTATTTATTATCTACGAAACAAGTCTAATATATCTTACATGATATCACTGAGATTAGTGCATCAAAATCATGATATTATGCTTTCATGTGGTTCTACTCATTTTTCTGAACATTTTGATACCTTGTTTATAATTTTTAGATAAATGAGCTAATTTATACAAATTATGCAAGATTCTGATATTTCTTGAAGATTTACCTTTTTGTGGCCAATCCCATCTTGCCACGTCCCTAAGGAGACGCGACCCTTCTCTGGCCTGGGTTCTCTCTGAGCCGGTCGGTTTTTCTTGGTTTAGGCTGGGTTCAATCTGTTTGACTGAAACGGGAGTCAGTCCTTCTTTCTTTCACGCGATCGAAACGAAGTCCCCAAGCGGGACTCAGGTCGTCCGTGACCCAGATGCCGCCGCCTGGGAAGGATTCCCGACGAGCAATCGATTGCTCATCCCCGCACGATCCTAGAGTAACGCTAAAGGCATCCGTCCACATCCCCGGGAGCCTACCCGATAGTTGGAAATGGGGCACTGCTGATGTGGTAAAAAGTTGCTGGAAAGTTAAAAAGAGAATAAAAAGAAGAGAGAGAAACCAGTTTTGCTCATAACTATCAATTCAAAATGAATTTATTTTCGAAATAAAAAAATCAGATTCCTAATGAAAAATACTTTCTATCAAGACCAATGTTGACATACTTTGGAAAAAATAATATTAGAAGTATATTAAGAGAGGAGAGAAGTATACAAAAGTACAGTACATTTTTAGATATTGTACTCAGATTGACCATTCAAGTACAGTACTTATTGCCTCTTTATTTCTTCATATTCCATATTATGTCATAAATCCATAAGTATCGTACATGTTATCATTTATATTAATTTTTGTATACATTCAAATGTAACATTTGACAATAATCGTATACAAAGATACTCAAGGTACCGTACGAGACACAACAACAATATATAATTTGATGATCTTGTTGTTACTAGAAGTACAGTACTAACAACCACATTTTGTAATACAAAGTATAGTATTAGACGTACAATACTAGAGGTATTGTACGAGACAAAACAACAATACATGATTTGATGATCTTATTGGTACAAGAAGTACAGTACTAACAACCACATTTTGTAATACAAAGTATAGTACTAGACGTACAGTACTAGAGGTACTTTACGAGACATACAATGCATGATTTGCTGATTTTGTTGGTACAAGAAGTACAATACTAACAACTACATTTTGTAATACAAAGTATAGTACTAGACGTACAATACTAGAGGTATTGTACGAGACATACAGTAATGATTTGATGATCTTGTTGGTACAAGAAGTATAGTACTAACAATCACATTTTGTAATACAAAGTATAGTACTAGACGTACAGTACTAGAGGTATTGTACGAGACATACCAACAATACATGATTTGATGATCTTGTTGTTACTAGAAGTACAGTACTAACAACCACATTTTGTAATACAAAGTATAGTATTAGACGTACAGTACTAGATGTACCGTACGAGACACAAGAACAATACATGATTTGATGATCTTGTTGGTACAAGAAGTACTGTACTAACAACCACATTTTGTAATACAAAGTATTGTACTAGACATACAATACTAGAGGTACCGTACGAGACATAACAACAATACATGATTTGATGATCTTGTTGGTACAGTACGAGACATATCATGTATAAAAGATTGTCAATAATCACATACCGTACCTATATAAACTAATTCACATTTCATTAAAAACATACACATTTTACTAAACTGCAATACTTTCACCTATGTTTAAGAACAACTAATCCTTGATCTTATTCATTCAAAAGTACAGTATTAAACTCATTGCTAATGTTAGTTCAATCGAATCCATAGATGAACAAGTAAATATTGTATATGATTTGGGAGAAACACGAATTAGATGTACTATATTCACAAGTATTGTACGTCTATACCCAAAGCATGTGTATGGTATCCTAAAATACGGATACTATATTTCTCTCATATTACCATTATTTTAAAATATGTCAACACTAGTTTTGTTGGAAAGTATTTTTTACGAGGATTCGAATACAATTTATTTCATTAAAAAATATACTCCAGAGTGAAAGTTATGGACAAAAATATTTTCTCTCTCTTCTACTTCTCTCATCCTTATTTTCTCATATTATTATTTTTTCACAATATTATGTCAACATTAATCTTATTGAAAAATATTTTTTATTACGAATGTAGTGCTTTTTGTTTCATTGAAAAATTCATTTTGAAAGTTATGATCAATAAGTTTGGGCAGCCGATTACTGCTATAATTACTCCGATCTTTCGCCGACCTCATCTAGACACTCACAACTCCTCAGGTCTCTCTCCACGATCTCGCGTTTTCCCTCTCGCGAACCTCGCGTTCGGGCGCCCGCGAGTGTTCGTTCTCCTGGGCACGAACTGCCGCCGTCGCAGACCAATGCCGCCGAGAAATCCCAGCAGCTTCGGCTTGCTCATCACTCATCAGCTCCTAGGTCACCAAAAACTCCCCGGTTACTCGTTCCTTGCCGCCGCCTTCTCTGGATCGCCTCCTCTTTACGGCCCAGAGAACCCGCCGGCGCAGCTGCTGCCATGGCCGACCAAAAAAAGGGGGAAGACTCCCATGTGCAGCGATTCTCCAAGAACTCCCACCAGGTAGCATCACCATACCTCCGAGAACATACAAACCCTCCCAATTCTCCACGAAGATCATAGATTGTGATGGAAAAGCCTCGACTCCTTTCCCAGACTCTGTATCTGCGCTGTAGAAACGTGGTTTGTTAATATTATTAATTTCCTTACATTCAACAGCGGGCAGATGCAATTTTAAGATCATAGATTGTGATGGAAAAGCCTCGACTCCTTTCCCAGACTCTGTATCTGCGCTGTAGAAACGTGGTTTGTTAATATTATTAATTTCCTTACATTCAACAGCGGGCAGATGCAATTTTATTAAGAAATTCAGGAAGATCCAATAAGAAACAAACATCAACAAAGAGTGAGAATTCATAAAGATAGTTAAAAAAGGAGAACAAAAATAAAAGAAGTGAGAATTTATATTTAAAGAAAAGAAATTAGTGTCCGACAATCCTCACAGACTTGATTCAACACAAACTTGGAACAGACACATTTCGCTCACGCTTGACGCCATCTTGTTGCAGGAACCTCCGCCTGATAGCGGTGACGGAAAGGAGAAAGCCGCGCTTTGCACAGGAGAATATCTGAACGAAACGATTCGGGAACTAAGGCAGTCGCTCTCTGGATTAGGGTTCTCAAAACACACGTGAAAATAGCGGTTGAAGTTCGTAAACTGTGTATTTAACCCTAAAGACCGGAGACGTATATATAGCCACGCACGTCCCTAGTTCTTATTCCTACTAAGACGCAAACACTGAGTCGCTTTTGTACATATTGCGGAAAAATCCGCAAAAGAGACACTTTCGAGTTAGGATTAATAAATCCGAATAGGAAAGAAATAATTAAGTACACGAGTAATTAATTACTTAGTTGTATCCTAGTGTAAAAAGAAGACGGAAGACATTCTCCGCAATCTCGTGCCTGGCCCAGCCCGACCAGGCGTGCGCGCGCGTGCGTTGTGATGTGATAACCCCACCCACCAAGGAGGTGAGCATACCTCTCTCCTTGGACCCCTTGAATACTAGCGCCATATGTGATCCTACATATAAGGACCATAAAAGTTCTAGGAGTGAGCAATATGAGATAAAACTTCTTTATCATTTACACTAGAGACAAAACTACTTTTCTCACATGTACTAGCTGCAATAGGCTTAATCCATATTATCTACATGATTGCTGCTGCCATATATCTAACACCTTCCTCATCTTACTCTTATCCTCTTCTAGCTGTGTATAGTTTCGTTAAGCCCAAACTGCTCTACAGAATAATAATGGAGAAGCAGTGAATAAACAACGGACAGGGAGGTTCCATTCTGCCTCTACAGTCCCATAGATGCTTCGAGTGAGGTTCCTGTGTGTGTAGGTTTCCCAAGAGTAGATGAAGACCGTCCACTGTCTCCCTTCCTCAGGCCACGACAATGACGTGGGTTTGGTCAAAAGTGGGCAGCGCCATTCACACAGGATGTCTAGCCTAACCGCAGCTTGGAGACATACGTTTGGCCATCCGATCACACACATCCAAGGGTCTAGAGTATGCCACGTATACAATCCGTCCACTACTCGTGCAGTTCGGATGCAAAGGAACTTCTTGCCCGCATGACATAACATTATATCGACAACTTAGGCTAACATTAATCCAACTTACACTATGCATCATTTATTTAACCGATTTCAAATCTAATAAAATTTCTCTCTAGGAACCTCCAAACTTCATAAAATTTTAACCATAGCTTTACTAACTTTCAAGCTACATTCTACACAAATTTGATGATAAAACTTAGATATTTGATCATCCAATCAAATACTCCCAAAAAGGCATGAACTTAGGGAACTTAATCATAATGTCAACACCAATTACCATCCAAATCTTACCAAAGCACTTGTAACTCTCAAGATAACTCAACATTCATGAATTCACTTATGTCATTGGACATTTAAAGATTCTAAAAGTCTACTTCATCACATAAATTTAAGAAACAATATATTGTATGTTGGGGACGATCAAGGTGCAATATTTTGGTTAAAAATTATACAACTGGAGAAGTACCCCCCCCGAATTCATGGCAACTTTAATCTTGGTCACCAGATGGACTTTTACTAGGGGGAAAATAGTACAATCAACTTTTCTAGATTTGACCATTTGGTTGTTGGTTTCTCTTCTAAGGGGAAAACTATGTGATGATGAGGTATATTATTCACAAAAATGACCCATGGATTTTGGTTTTCTAGGAGCAAAACTAGTTATACCCATATTAAGCTAAATGAAAAGTATACTTAATTTTTTAGTAATTGAGAATGAAATGTAATTACTTAGAATTTTTTACAAAATATGTTTTGATTTTAGAAAAAATAGTATGATAATTGACTTAATCAAAATGGAATACTTCATGATAATAGCTAGAATGTAAGAAGTTGAGTTGGTTAGATAATAATCCCAATATTCAATTATTGATTGAAAATGATTTTTGAATGATACAATCTAGATAAGAATGGATAAATAGAATGAAACATTCTAATTTTGGGTTTATAAATCCAATTACTAGGTAAGAAGTGTTACGATGCGATGCTAACCTAGCAAAATATTAATGATCTATCTTATTGATAAGTGGAAAATCCCACATGGAAGTAACATTATGTTCTAAATGAAATGAGTAAGAACGTTATAGAACAATAAAATAATAAATAAGTAAATGGGTACTGAGACAAATAAAAATGAGTAATGAGGCGAGAATCAGGAATTACATTTTTAAATAAAATACTAGTGTACATGATCAATGGACCACATCTTAATCTAATTGAATGAGATCAAATTTAAGATTGGTGAAAGAATATCAAGGAATGGGTCTTCCTTGGTCGTGTCATGAGGGAGAAGACAAACAAATCAACTTGTTATATGGGATTTTTTAATATTTTGATATTTAAAGAAACATTACTCACATAATATTAATGGCTCACACCCTCTTGTTAGATATTTTAATGAAACATCTACTCATGCTTATCTTCACATGTGGAAGTCCCTCCTATTTCAAATTGATGCTCTCACCATGCCTGAAACTATCATGGACACACATGTCTTTGTGCCACTAGTCAATCACAAGTTTATGTTGTATGGATCCCTGATACACGTCGAAGTGCACACCAATTCAGTAGAATAATTTATCCTAGAGTTTCATCTTTTTTATTTTCCAGTTAAGGCTAGTATAGAAGGGTCAATCCCACCTGAAAACATTTTTAAGATTGTTCTCTTTTAATCCCGATTGACTTTTGAAATTATTTCTTTTTGGTATTTTTGAATAAGGAACTGAAAATAAATTTGATTGGGGATTGTTTGATTATACTAGAATGAGAATTTAAAAATGCAAGAAAGTAAAAGATTACACTAGCATAACTAAAGGAAAAGATTATTTTAAGAGAATAAAAGTAAAGGAAGAAAATTGTTAGCCCACACGATTATCTAAACAAGAAGTAAAGTTCTGAAATGAAAAAGGCAAATTAAAAACAAGCGTTGAAGAAACGGTTTGAAATCAGGAAAAAAGGAATTGAGGCTTAAGGGTTTCACCAACTTAGCCCTTGTGGAATAAGATCAAAAGATACATGGCAAACAAGATAGAAGTAGGTATACGATTTATTCGTGAACAAAACACAAGAGAGGAACTCCACATAAACCCATTTGTCCCGGTGTTCACATATCCTTATTCTTCATCCTAAAGAGGATTTTTTCACAGTTGCATCCAAATCCTCATGAAATCTATTTAAGCATTCTAGATCCCGGGTTCTACGGTCGCATCCGTCATGATTAACAGGCAATTAAAACGATTAACTACTTCGTTCACATCAGTGATTTCTTAACTAAAAACCATCTATCTAAGTAGTCGTGTAAACCCAATCCGATTAGCACATGGCTAAGGGGCTACACCCCTCACCTCTATAAAGAAACTACTCACTAGTCATAGTGTGGAAGGGAGAAACAAGGAGAAAAAGTTAGGAATCCATAGACTACAAATATAGAATCTCTAAAGAGACCAAATGGGGTGATGATTAAATGGCTTCATGTCTTTATCTCCTTCTCCAAGAGAAAGAATGAGAAGAAAGAAAGAGAAACAAAAGAAATCTAGATGTAGAAGAAAATGACTAAATTTATTGCTTGAATGTAAAGATTACACTAAAAATTGAAATTGACAAAGTTCAACTAGAAATCGATTACAAAATTTTAGGACCCTTTTCTTAGTGGAGTCCCCCCTCATTTTATAGAGGAAGGAGGGGTGGAAAACCCTGAAATGAGGGAGAGAAAGAAAGGAACGTCGACTGGTGGAATTTACTGATCGTGCGTCACGAAACGATTGTCTCACTAGGTGAGACAATAGTTTGGTGATGACTTGGTGCATGCCTAGAATCTTCACAGTGAATCCCTAAAGAGGGTGTTGGCGACACCATTTGGTTGCAAACTTGGGATCGAAGCAATGTTCTAGATGATCGTCTGGGCTATGTGGGATGCCCATTTCATGCCACTGTGCGCGTGATCAAGAATATGGAACCCTAATCAAGTGGCGGTGTTGTTTTGCGAACTGAGTTGATTTTAGGTCATCTGACTCAGTGGTCTAGGCTTGCTTGGGTGCTCGTCTGGGTACATGAGACAAGCATATTGTTGAATCAAGACGCCCGTCTTCCGTGTAGAGTTGGCTGGTTGAGCTGAGGCCAAGGTGGTCGTTTGGCTCTTGAATGTGGAAGTCTCGGGGAATGAACCGACTGTTTGGGCCTAGTGAGACGGTCGTCTCGCTGGCTCAGTGAGTCCAAATCAGCTTTGGAGAAAAACCCTACAAAAAGTGAGAGAGAAGATAAGTATTTGCAAAAGTAAATCAAGAAGTGGGTAAATTGCAATTTGGTCCAGAAATTACTAAAAAAGAGATAATAATGAAAAAGACTAAGAAGAATATGCAAAAAGATAGATGAATATGTATTCATCAAAATACCCCAGACTTGAATCTTTTCTCATCTCAAGAAAATTAAATTACAAGTAAAGTTCAATTTATACTCCCAAAATGTCATGCTCACCTTTATAATCATCACTATAATCCTTACCTCCAAATTTTGGCCAAGTGACCCAATCTCCTAGAACCACGTAGTATAAAGTTCTATATTCCCTATCAAAATAATTATCACATCTTGCTACTAAAGTGAGAATTTGTAGAAGAATAGGCTTCCTCTTACTTTCATTTTGACACACTCAATTTTTTTTTTGTAAGTTGTTGCACAAGAACAAGACGAAGGGGGAGTGTGAAAACAAAGAAGGAAGTGATGAATTTTTTTTATCCTTCCTCTATTCGACTCAGGATTTGAATTTGTGGAGTTGTGGCTACATTGGTCAATTTTTTTCATGTTCACTTTTTTGGCATTTTTTATGGTACGCCCCTTTGTGGGGTATGGAGTTTTTATTTTAGGAAGCATGCCACCCCGGACTTACTTTTTGTCCGGTGGTGATTCTTTGCTTCTCTTTTTTAGAAGAAAAATAGAGGGAAGGAAGAGATGTTCTTGTGCTTATAACTTTCAACACTATATTTTTTCCATAGAGTTTCTTCTCTCTAGTTCGAATATTCCTATAATTTACATCATACAAGTTTTATAACAAGATAATCTTCTGTTTAAATATAGGTAAAAATTATGCTTGGTTCTAATTGATTCCTTATGACTTGCCAACTATAACAAAGAGTGATGTTATTAGGGATTCCTAGGTGACACAATGGTTTCAGACATGGCAATTTGTAGCAAAAAGTTTTACTAAATTCAATTTGGGGTACAATGATAGATGTCTACTCAATGGGTCGACTAGATAATGGCCTTTACAACTAAGTAAAATAGAAAGGGATGGACAACTAGATAAAGGCCATAAACTAAAGCAAATACATGCAAAATAATAAAAAGGCAAAATAAAGCAAATAAGGGAAAAGATAGGGGTGGAATAAAATCGTACCACCCACCTCCACCCCAGACTTAGACTTTTGCTCGTCTTGAGAAAAACCTAAATCATAGATGGAGGGAATAAAATCACTCTGGAGTAAGAAAGTGTGAAGATGAAGGAGAGTTGTAGTAGTAGTTTCCACAATAAGGGGAGTTGGGATCAGGGTAGACCTGATGGGCCCCATACTCCTCATACTGAGGTCTAATAGTGTTGTAATGGCCCCGGTGCACATGCCAGGACTCATGGGAACATTGCATCAGGTACATATGGTTGAGTTGATGACCTTGATGTTGCTGATCGTGTTGGATCTCCTCCAAGTGATCTTGGATCTCATATAACCCATTAGGCTCCTCGGGGCCTTCCTTGGTGGCCCTACGTCTCCTAGTGAGGCGTCAATAAGGAGGAGGTGGTGATCCAGTCTCATCATCATGTACCTCCAAGGAGACACTCCTCCTATGGGTCGTGGGCTCAGGGACATCGTCTGCATCAGGATTCTCTAGAAGAAATTGCACAATATGCGCTGGCAGATCCGACAAGTAAAAAATTAGGTTGGTGGCTGCAAACCTAGTGTGGCGTGGAAGCTCAAGGATAACCTGGGAGTCTTTGAAAAGCAAGTAGTAGACTCCATTGGTACATGGGCGGAGGAACTTGCACCCCTTCAAGTATGTTGGGTCAATCAGGTGGTGCTTTAGGGCCATTGGCTTCCCTGTTGAAGGAAGTGCAGGCCAAGATGTGATGGAGGTAACATGCCATCAGTTTTTGGATGCTAGATGACTCCGTGCTGCCAGTTAGCTTGGGTGGAAGGCCTGTGATTTCCGCCCAGAAATTTTCCGCATTGTAGTTGTCAGGATGGACGTCGTGGCGGCACTTCATGCATCGAGTGATCCAGAAATCGTTACCTCCCTCAAGTATCATAGAGGTCAGCTACCTGGAAGAGATCTCAAAATCTTTGTCAAAGACTCGGGCCTTGCAGCTAGATTTGCCCCATGAACGGTGGTACCAACGATAGGTGGTGACAAACTCCAATGTGAGATCATTGTACACTGGAGTGACATGATATGGAAAAAGGAGTATATGATTCTTCCTTAAGATATTTTTTATCGCATCCTAAATGCCCACTGTATCAAGGGTGATGTTGCATGTCCAATGAGGAAGAGAGATGCCAATCACAATAGTCTCCTTGAACCTAGAGTATTGTGCATCACTGAAAAACTAAGCATAGTTCTTCGAGTAGGAGCAATGCGGGGTGGATGTGACACAGTGGAATCTGGATCACTGCAAGATGTAGGTCGTCCTCTCCCAGCTTACATGATGGATTTGAGCTCAACAATGTCACGTTGCATTTCTGAGGCCACTTCAAGGGAGGTGTAAGGACCCTGACCCTTGCTTTGGTCTTACCCTATTTTCTTTGCCTAAATCCTGTGTTTAGATGCTTGCTAATCACCTGAAGTTGTGGTTAGGGTTTGTTTGTGCTTTGTTGTAAGGTTGAGGTGCAACTTACAATTTACCCAAGTTCTAGGGTTGGTGTGCAAGTTTCTCACCTTGAGAGATGTCTTTCTCTCTCCTTGCATCCTCTAGGGTTGAGAGGATGGGTTGGGCTCTTTGCTTGAGTAGCTTTGGGCTTTGTTGAGCCTTGTTTGAGTTGTGTTGAGCCTTGTTGGATCTTGTATCGGGCTGGACCTTAGTGTATCAACCAAGGGAGTGCTTGCTTGTATCGGGCAAGCTGTGTATCGGCCAGGGTTGTATCAGCCAAGTGGTGTATCGGCCATGACACCATGTTGTGCGATACACACCCCTCTTGACCTAGCCTCGTTTGTGTCACCATCTTTGGACAAGTGGATGTTGCTTTGCTAAGTGGGTGGCAACTCATGGGCGTGTGTTTTTGGGGTGCTAGCATGTGCCACAATCCTTGGACAAGTGTGCTAGGGGCGGGTGACACCTTGCCTTGCTCTTCCCCTTCACCCCTTAGTATATAAATGACCCCCCTTGCTTGCTAGGTCTCTTTGATTCCCTTAGTTTCTTCCCTTCCTTTGGTGGCCGAGCTAGGAGAAGAAAGGAGCAAGTGGTGGCCGATTCAGCTAGTGTCTTAGGTGACACACCTTGCTAGCTTGTCCCTTTCCTTCTCTTGTGGTGAGTATCTCTCCCTTTCCTTAGCACCTTCTTCTTCTTCTTCTTCTCCCTTCTCTTCAGCCATGGTGGTTACAAGTTGTTCTTCTTTGTGTTGGACGAAGGTGATGCCTTGGAGCTTTGTGCTAGGAGCTTGGAGCTTTAGAGCTTGAGACGGGTTACATAACTCCTAACCCTACTATACTACTTCTTTATCATGTTGCTTTACTATATGTTTCGGACATGTCATCTTCTAGCTATGTTTCTTGCTTTAATGGTTATAAGGTTGCCTTAGATGTACCCTAGACCTTGTTGAGGTGGTTGCTTTGGGTTGGCCGAACCATTGGATGTGGAGCTCCTTGGGCGCCATGGTGGACTGCCCGTGTTGTCGCCTGATGGATGGCAGTGGTGTGCCTTGGGCGATATGGTTTTGGTGGTTGCCCGACATGGAAAACCCTAACCCTAGAGGATGATATGGGGTCTTGGCCGATACAGGTGCAGTGTTGCCCGATACACTCTTGTACATGGCTGCCTGATACCCTCTTGTGCATGGTTGCACGATATGCTGGTTTGTGGCTTGGCGTCCTAGGGTTTGGTGGTGGCCGATATCGTTTGGGTGAGGGATGATGCCCTACCCGATATCCTTTTGGTGAGGGTAGACAACACCTTTGGTGAGGGATGCGCCTAACCCGGTCACCCTAAGTTGGTGAACTTGTTGTCTTGAGCCCATATCTTTGGTTCTGATGATGAGATATGATAGTTGGGTTGTACCCAGTAACGTGGTGGCTACCTAAGGTTGATATGAGGACAAGATCATGGTTGTGTTCATGATGTTATGAGATATAGGGCATGGTGGAAGCTCACAGTTTGGTAACAATAATATAAGTTGTTTGACATACAATCCATAGATTTCTGATTCATGTGTTCATAATGATGGATGTTGTTCCAATATTATGTACCTTGAATCTTAATGTCATGATATTCATAATATGTTCTCTAAAGATCTATATTTGTTGATCAAGTAATCTCTCCAGATATGCATTCTAACCATGCAGGTATTATCAAATGAATTCATAGACAAGCAAGAGCTATGAGGTGTATGTGTTTTGTATGACACGAAATAATGATGTTCCTTGTTGATGAGATAACATGTATCACCAGTATGATGAGGAAGATCTGGTGACCTGATAAAGGTTGAGTGCTTGATTGAGGTGTTATCCTCTGATGATGATATAAGGGATTGATATCCCATGATGATGTATGATGATGAAGCCTTGAGGGGTAGTGGCATTATGTGATGAGGGATTAAGATCCAATGGCAATATTATAATGACAGTAATGGTGTGACACAATGTTGTTTATGTTTTATAACCTGGTTGCCTCAACAATTTACTTAAAATATACTAATTAATTATTGATGAACATCTCATGTAGTTTTCCCTGGCCATATATCCATCATCGTCAGTAGCTGGTGATGGTGAAACAGGTTTATCCTACGGGATTACTTGGAGTGCATATTGTTGAATATGCGGGGTTTCTCCTAGCCAAAACTAGGAGGATTAGATTGCAACTGTGGTTGTAGACTCAAGATGTGTATGAGAGCATGGTGAACAGGCCAATGGCTCAGTGTGATGGAGCATGAATGCGTTCATGGTTCAAGAGCACGGTGAATAGGCCTGTGGGTCAAGATATGCTAGCACCAAGACCTATACCAAGGTGAGCTAGAGGAAAGGGTAGCCTGTGAAGTTGACCCTATGGCTGAGGCCACTTAAGCAAGAGACTGTAGTCCTGCTTTGGTTATTTCACACTAACCACGGGGAGGTGAGGCCATGGAGTTCGGCTCTTCCATTGACATGTATGGCACCAGTTTTGGGCTTTATAGCCGAAGGTTGGATTTGAGTGGTACGACTCACTTCCTCATGGCATAATAAATGGTAATCCAACAGTATAGTATATATTGCTTAGGGCAAAACACAGAACATTGGTTGAGGCCTTGCTTGTATAGTTGCCCTAGTTATATCTTGTAGTTAATTACACGTTCCTCATATCTTATGATAAGTTCTTATATAACTTATCTTATCAATCATGTTCCATAAGAAATATCTGGTTATATGCCTCCCGAATATCATGGTAAGTTTGTTAATAAAGTTAGTTCTGTTCAAGTATGCTGTATATATGAATTGCTTATATCAGTTGTTTGTTTTATCTATTCTAGCTTTCCTGAAGTTTTATAGTTCGGTGGGGAGTTATGTTTCTCGTTGGGACTGTGTGTCTCACCCTGCTAGTTTTAAACCTTTTTAGGTGATCGTGCTAGACGTGATGGTGGTCGTGAGGTTGCAGCCGTGCAGCAAAGATGAATAGTAGGAGGCAAGAGATGGATATGCTGTTGTTTTGATTGTTTTGTAGTAGAGTCCTAGAGTCATCCCTGTACTCTCAGGTCCTTGGAAGTGTTTTGATGAGGTTTCACGATGTATGACATCTGTATGGTTTTTCTTATCCTGTTGTTGACCTGGCTAGGTCTGTTATGTACATAAACAGGTGGTGAACTCTTGTGCTTATGTGACAGCTAAATCCTATGAGATGCAGACATGTATCAAGTTTATGTATATTTATATAACATGTTTCCTTGTAGGATGTGGATCTGGTTGTAATAATTCCTTTCTTATCTGCTTTCCGCAATCGGTTTTAATTAACTTGTATTTTTGGTAATACAGTGTTTATGACGGTTCCACACGTTTTCGCTTGGCATTTCGTTGTCTGTGTGATAGCGGGATGTCACAAATAATTTTGGTATCATAGCTCTAGGTTCATTGAGTCTACAGGGATCTAGGACTAGGCTTGTGTCTGTTCTTGTGAGTTTTCTAGATTTTCTTACAATAACCTTCTGCCCCCAGCAGAAGATAAAGCTTAAAAATGTCTGGAAATCACGAAGAACATGCTGCCGAGAGCAGTGCTGCTGCAACTATTGATGGAGCTGGTATGAAGGTACATGAAGATCGGGTGCCTGAGATCCCCCAAATTGACCCATCCATTCTTGATAATCCTATCTACCAGCACCTCATGGGACAGGTAATGGCAATGATGAATCTCATGGTGCAGAGATTATCTGTGCCTCCTCCAAGAGCACCGGTTTCCCATGGTGAATCATCGGGTATTGGGAAGACCTTCGAGCGACTTCGTCGAGTCATAGCTTTGGATTATGCTAGAATGGCTGATCCAGTGGATGTAGATCTATGGCTGACAGGTCTTGAGAAGGCCTTCTGGATCCTCGACATCCCCGAAGAAGACAAAATCAAGCACGTTGTCTACCTTATGAAAGGTAGTGCTGGCCACTGGTGGGCCATCGAGGAGGATAAGCGACCCGGTGAGGTGATCTGTTGGGACGTCTTCCGGTGGGAGTTCATGAGTTGATACTTCTCAAAGACCTATCTCGATGAAAAGATCAGTCAGTTTGAGCATCTGCGCCAAGGATCTATGAGCATCACCGAGTATGAAGCCAAGTTTATGGACTTGTTGAGGTTTTGTCCTCACATGGCAGTGACAGATGATGAGAGAAATAGACAGTTTGAGAAAGGTCTGAGTGTTGAGCTGATGACACTTGCTGCTGCTTTAAAAAATCGGGAGTGATTTTCCACATTTGTGGAGTCTGTCTGAAGGATTGAACGGTCATTCAAGGAGAAGAGAGAGACCATGACCAATAAAAAGCCTGCTCAGTTCCAGAGGCAGAGGTTTGATGGCCTCAAGAAGATGAGGTTTTCTGCACCTTCTGTGATGCAGAGCTCCAGTGTGCCATCACAGTTGTCTCCAAGTAAAGGAATAGGGCATGGATTTTTGCCATCTAGAGCCCACAGTACAACTTCAATAGCGGTGGCAGGGCCATCTAGGCCGCATATAGAAGACATGTCATGCTATCACTATGAATAGACAGAGCATTTAAAGTCAAATTTCCCAAGGAGAGATGTTGAAGTGACGCAACAGCCGAGGCAGAATCAACATGGATTGGATAGACAATAGTCCAATGGTAACAGAGGGTGAGGATGTGGTCAAGCATTGCAAGCAAGATCATCTGCTCAAGGAAGCAGAGGGTGTGGACGATAGCAAGAAACGACTTGATTCTATGCTATGAGTCAGCCAGAGGTGATAGTCAATCTGTGAGTGGTGGCAGGTCAAATGGATTTATTTCATTCTGATTTGTCTTCTTCTTGCTTTGTATTTGTTTTGGTTGACTCGTGTGCTATGCACTCCTTTATCGCTCATAGTATGTTTGATGGCTATCTTTTACCTATTAGTTGTAAGAAAGATAGCTTGTTGTTAGAAACCCCTCTTGACGGTTCCTCGATGCTTTGAGAGGTGTGTCCATCTTATGTTCTATCCTTTTCGGGACACAACATACAAGTGGATCTCATACCACTTGATATGCATAGATTCGATGTAATCCTTGGGATGGATACCTTAGAGAGGTATAAGGTCGTTCTAGACTGTGGTTCCAAACAAGTGGTGTTTGTTGACAGTGGTGAGAAATGGATCTTCCAAGGAGATAAGAAGATTCTTCCGACGTGTTTGGTGTCAGCTATGGTGGTAGAGAAGTTGTTGAGACAAGGTTGTAGAGCATTCTTAGCTCATGTTGTGGATACCAAGGCAGAAGGTTCTAGCCTTGAGGATGTTCCTGTTGTTAGAGAGTTCATGGATGTGTTTCTCGATGAGTTTCCCGGTGTTCCCCCACCTCAAGAGATTGACATTGAGATCAATCTAGTGCTAGGAACATAGCCAGTTGCTCAGACACCATACATGATGGCTCCAGTAGAGATGGCAGAGTTGAAGAAGCAGTTACACGAGTTGCTAGATAAAGGTTTCATCATACTGAGCACATCATCGTGGGGTGCTCCAGTCCTATTCATAAAGAAGAAGGATGGATCGATGCATTTGTGC
Organism: Alisma plantago-aquatica; assembly: GCA_963693085.1. Classification (NCBI taxonomy): domain Eukaryota; kingdom Viridiplantae; phylum Streptophyta; class Magnoliopsida; order Alismatales; family Alismataceae; genus Alisma; species Alisma plantago-aquatica. The sequence continues at coordinate 1,004,752,798 of OY856409.1, forward strand.
ATATATTACCGACAGTTGAATAAAGTTATGATCAAGAACAAGTATCCTTTGCCGAGAATAGATGATATGTTTGATCAGTTGCATGGTGCTATAGTGTTCTCAAAGAACGATCTACGGTCGGGATATCATTAGTTGAGGATCAAGAACGATGACATACCAAACTCAGCTTTCAGGATGAGGTATGGTCACTTTGAGTTTTTGGTTATGTCGTTTGGGCTAACCAATGCGCCTACTATTTTCATGGATCTGATGAACATGATGTTTCATCTGTTTCTAGATCAGTTTGTTGTGGTCTTCATAGATGACATCTTGATCTATAGTCGGGATAGCCAAGAGCATGAACAACATCTTCGACAAGCGTTGATTCTCCTTTGCTAGTACTAGTTGTATGCCAAGTTTAGTAAGTGTGAATTCTGGTTGAAAGAAGTGACTTTCTTGGGTCATGTGATATCTACAGAAGGAGTCAGAGTGGACCCCAAGAAGGTGGAGTCATTTGTGGAATGGGAGCAACCGAAGACGCCGACTGAAGTTCATAGTTTTCTTGGTGTAGCAGGATACTAGTGGAAGTTTATAAGGAACTTCAGTGTAATCACATTGCCATTGACAAAGTTGACCAGGAAGGATGTACCTTTTGATTGGGATGATCGTTGTCAGCAAGCTTTCCAAGGTTTGAAGGAGAAGTTGACTAGTGCTCCAGTGTTGGTGTTTCCAGAGCCTGGGAAAGGCTATGTTGTTTTCTGTGATGATTCCAAGAAAGGCTTAGGTTGCGTGCTGATGCAGGAAGATCATGTGGTTTCTTTTGCTTCATGATAGCTTAAGAAACATGAGGAGAGTTATCCGACACATGATTTGGAGCTGGCAGCGGTGGTCCATGCGTTAATGATTTAGAGACACTATCTTTATGGGGAAGTGTGTCACATCTTTACGGATCATAAGAACCTGAAGTATATCTTCTCACAGAGTGAGCTGAACATGCGACAACATTACTGGATGGAGTTGATCAGTGATTATGATTGCACCATTGAGTATCATCCTGGTAAGACGAACGTGGTAGCTGATGCACTCACTAGGAAGTCTTCTTCTTTTCCTACTAAGAAGGCACAATTGAGTTCTTTGATATGCCATAAGAGGGATATGTTCGTCTCTTTGTGGTAGATGAATGTACAGTTGGAAGTATCCTTATTGGCAGGACTATTGGCACAGATGCAAGTAAAGTCTACTTTGAGGCAGTAGATTAGAAAAGCACAGTAGGCAGATGCTATAGTTCAGTTTATCAGGACAGAGTTTGGCAGCAAGAAGCGTGATGGCTTCCATGAGTCTGAGGATGGATTAGTTTGTTATCATAATTGTAATGACCGATTCGTGAAAATAAGATTAACTAATGCGGAAGCGTTCATCAAGAAGCGGATCAGTGAAAATCACTAAAAAATAAAACTTTTTGCAAAGGGATCCATTCATAGGAAAACTCTTTCATTCAGAACCAAAGTAAAACTTTACATCCTGGTTCATATATATACATCTCATGTACTTTTTCTTCTCGAGGAATACAAACATTAACTACTCTGTCTTAACTGTACACAGGTAGTATAAAACCCTCGAGGCACTAAGACAAAATCTCGAAATCACTAACTACTACTCCGAGGACCTGAGAGTACAGAGATGACACATAGGACTCTATATACATCTGAACATGACATGACAGTCAATGTCTCCACCTGAGACTTCATTGTTGTCCCTGCTGCTGCTGCTGTCCTTCACCTACTGAAGGGTTCCTGTCTCTTCGTCCACGTCCACCTAAAAATGTGGTTCCCACGGGGGTGAAACAATTATAAAAATTGCCCCAGCGAGAGATATAACTCTCCGCCAGAAACATTATTATTGCAACTTAAGAAGATAAATATAAACATAGGAATCATATTTATTTGACAGCAGGTATTTTAATGTCTAACAGATTAGAACATTATTCTATATCAAACACATTCCAACTGTAACTTGATAGAATCAACATGTCACTTATCCTTTAATGAATATGAAGAACATGTATAACATCTATTCAAACTACAGAATCATTACCACTGCATTAACTCTCTTCAGGCTTAGATCATATATCTAAAGCCTGGCATTATCATTGTGGAGTCATGGCCCTCAGTCACACTCTTTTCATAAGGTGTTGGATCTTAATCCCTCATTTCAACACTGGGAATTCTCATCCCTTCACAATTTCAATACCATAACCATGAAATCCTAATTATTCAAATCTTTAGCTCATCACCTGAGCATTGTTACCTCTTTCTTAGGCAACTAACACCTTTAGGTCATCTGATCGAGATAAGCATGATAATTGTTATACAAGCATCCATCATGGCACTTGAGGCCCATTATGGCACTTGAGGGTATTACCCTTAATCCTTTACCAGGATTTGGATTTCCATCACACATCTCATGTATCATTCATCCAACTATATTGGAATTATAACACAACAAAGTATACCAGTATTTGGGGTGTTGGATATGATATCTATCATATCTTGATGTATCACTTCCCTCAACACCATTAACTTTCTTGAGTTCATATACTTAGCTTGTATTAGGGTATTACCCATCCTAATACTTTATGCACCATTTCATCACATTCATCATGTAAAGTAGTGATCATAAATCACTCACTTGGAGCATACAACTATTGCCAATACTATGGATTCACCCATAAGTCATAAATTAACAAAAAGACCATGCTAGGTCCTTTTCAAAACAACTTTAAGTCAAGCTTAGAGTACCACGGCTGTGCAACCAAAAATGGTTGTGCTAAGGGAAGCCACCACGGCCGTGCTACCTTGCACGGTCGTGCAAAGTGAATCCACCACGGTCGTGCTACCTTGCACGGTCGTGCAAAGGGAAAAAATACCACGGCCGTGCTACCTAACACGGTCGTACTACAGGAGTTCACCTCTTGAATCATATTCAAGCATGAATTCTATTCTTTTATTAGGGAATTATGGTTTCACATACCATTTCCCTTCATTAGAATAGGGATTGCATATAGCATCACCCTTCATTAGGGTTTCATATTACATTACCCATAATTAGGGTTTACTATTCAATCCCCATTAGGGTTTCTCATAGAATCACCCTCAATTAGGGCTTTACATGGATACACCTTCAATTAAGGTTTGAGTTCAATAACCCTGTCAATTAGGGTTTATGTTCATGTTTAGGGTTTCATGATCTCTTTGCTTAAGGATCATAACCCTTAATCATCACATGAATCATATTCATGTATGAATTCATACTATCAACTTCTCAACTTGATTAGGTCATACCAACCCTTCAGTCGAGTACATACAACTATGATTAACATAGTGTACCAAGTCATTGATCCTATAAGCAATTAGGGATTCATCCCTTAATTGGCACTTAATTACTTAGGTACTATTAGGCTTTCAACCATTTGTACCTTCATTGATTATCATTACTAATCATTATTGGATCAATAGAACATTCATCATTTTAATTCTCAAAGATTCAATCACATTGGACCTCCATTACATAAGGTATCCAATTGAATTAGGGTTTACTATTCATCCTAATTAGTGATTTCACATGTAGACAACCTCTTAATAGGATTATACATGGAATCAACCTCAATTAGGGTTTACATCATATATTGGATCCATGCATTTGTTATGCATTAATGATTAGTACCATTAAAGGTATCTCCCACCTAATCACATTAGGTTTACTAAAATGTTTGATCAATTGGACCTTCAATAACTTGAGGTATCCAAATAGATTGATCAATGGAACCTTCAACTGCACTGGGTATCCATTTGGATTATTCAATTGAGTCTTTAATATCATTGGGTACTCAATTGAATCAACCCATTGTTCCTTCAAATACATTAGGTACTCAATTGGGTTAACCAATTGATCCTTCAATGGTATTAGGCATCCAATTGGATTAACCAAATTGAACCACAAACGGTTTGAAACCGTTTAAGCAAAAAGCTTTGAAACCGCATGAACTTGAAACCGCATGAGTCTCAAACAGTTTGAGACCGTCTGGTATCAAACGGTCTTGAGACCGTTTGGTCCCAAACCTCTCCAAACCGCATGGACCAAAGAGTCAATCAAGACTTCAACAACACTCAATTCCAATCTATGGAATCTCAACCAATTGGATCATCAACTCAATCATCAATTGAGTCATGAACTCATCCCTTAATTGGAACTTCAATTAGGGTCTGATCTCAATGGAATTAGGGTTTATAAACACCAATTAGAGCTTTGAAGTTGATCATCAATCAAGCTACTAATTATGTTTCAATTGATTGCATTGGATCTTCAACCATTGAATTCATGGAACCAATCATCAATTGGACCTATTCTCATACTTCAATTGAGTTTAGTAGGTCAACCTTCAACTGATTTGACCCTAACTTGGTCATCAATTAGGGTTTGATTCAATTGGATTAGGGTTTAGAATCGATGATTCAACAACACTCATCAATGCAAGATTGTTTACTTTGAAACTTTTGAACCATCATCCAAATTGGGTATGACCTGACCCCAAACGGTTTTGAGGTCGTTTGTATGACCTCCAAACGGTCTTGAGACCGTTTTCCCATCATATCACTCAAATCCAAGCCATCCAATTAAGGTTTGGATCATGGGATTGATCACCAAATCAGCATTGCATTGTATATCAGCTTGGTACCTTTAGACCTTCAAACACCTAACCATACTCAAACCTAGACCTACAAACGGTCTTGGTTGACCACCAAACGGTCTTGAGACCGTTTGGATGAGCTCCAAACGGTCTTGAGACCGTTTGGCTCATCCAACCTTTGGATTCTAGTGAAAGTTCATCAAGGTTTGGTCTATCGAGTTGATCAACAAATCAGCACTTAATTGCAATATGATTTGGTACCTTTAGACCTTCAATTGGTCAACTATACTTGACCCCAGACCTCCAAAAGGTCTTGGGGTGACCCCAAAACGGTCTTGAGACCGTTTGGGTGATCCCCAAACGGTCGTGAAACCGTTTGGGCTAATCAACCCAAAATCTCCAATTAACTCATTGGAATTTCAGCACTGTTTTCAATTAGGGTTTGCCCAATTGAATAGCCTTCAACTCACGATTCCTTGGGAGTTAATCCCTCAAATTTGGTGAGTCATTAGAACACATCATTAGGAATAGTAATACCAAACGGTAAACCCTTGGTCAACGCACTCAAATGGTCTTGAGGTCGTTTGCCAAAAACGTTCAATTAAATCAGATTGATAATCAGCACTTAATCCAATTAGGTTTCCCAAATTGATTAGCCTTCAACTCACGATTCCTTGGGAGTTAATCCATCAAATTTGAAGGTTCATCAAACAACATAATTACGAACAGGTATCCCAAACGGTCAACGCTTGGTCAACTCACTCAAACGGTCTGGAAACCGTTTGCCCAAACAGGTAAAGTTAATCAGGTTGAAAATCAGCATTTAATTCAATTCGATTGGCCTAATTGATTGGCCTTCAACCTACGATTCCTTTGTAGTTAACCCCTAAAATTCGGTGGGTCATTAGCCTACATAATTAGGAACAAAATTCCCAAAAGGTCAACTCTTGTTCAACCATCTCAAACGGTCTTTAAACCGTTTTCTCCCAAACGGTTTCAAACCGTTTGCCTTTAAATGGTTTGCTGAAACCGCATAGCCAATCAAATTAAAACGATTTGGAATAGCTATCAAAACCGTTTGGCTTGGTACTTTTCTTTGGATAAGCATCTAGGATGATGTAATCATCCCCTTCCTTCTAACAACCAAGAACAGCAACCGTTCTTGATGGAAATTGCAGCAAAGAAATAAGAGTGTATCAAATTGAAGAAATCAATCAACAAAGCATAGAGAATTGATGCAATAGCAATGTTTAAGGGTTTAAGTTATAAAACCCACCTCCAATTGAGCTCCAAAGCTCCAAGATCATGCCCTTAATGGTGGATGAAGCTCTTGCAACTCCCCCTAGGCTCGTCCTCAAGATTTTGATTGTAAAAGTTGGCTAGGGTTGAAGAGGAGATCAAAGTAAGAAGGAATTCATAATTTATTTTCGATTTCCACCATGAAATCAAGAAGAAATGGATCAAGAACCTTACCTACAGGTTGGTTTTCGTCTTTATTCTCCTCCTAAGCTCCCTTGGTCGGACAAAGCAAGGAGAGAAAGAAAAGGGTCGAGAAAAGCCTTTCATTTGGCTTGGAAAGGGCATTTTTATAAGGAAATTGATGAGAGAGAAGATACTTTATAAAAGTCTTTTAATTCCAAAATTGTTGCCACCACTTCCCCCTTGGTTTCTTGCATGCAAGGGAATATCTATCCCCACCGAACTCCCTTCCATTATCCATGGATTAAGGGAAAAGAAAATAAGCACCTTAATCCATTATAATATTAATATATCTTTTTGAGTGGAAATTCTTTTCCTTATAATAAGGTGAGTGGAATTTCACCTACTTAGGATATTTTCATTCCTTATATTGGAAAAAGAACGTCCATCCTTATTCAAAATCAACCAATAACATTTTGGTTGAAGGCCCTTTAATTAATACATTTATTTTTGCCCTAAATTGAATTAGGGTTTCACTTAAGATTAAATCTTGATTATTTTAATACCAAGATTCTCTCTCCTCCAACTTAATTCAAATGAGGTGCCCCTCTCATTTTCTTTGCTCTAAATGATGCCAAGAAACATTAAGTACCTTATTGAAGTGGTAATTTGCATATTGAACCCTAGGTTTTGGGTAAATTACACTTTACACCAAAACTAGGTTTTAATGAACAAACATTGCTCTATCAGCTCTTTCTTGGTATTCAGGCTTCCATAAGCCACGCCTCATAATCATATTCACTCTCATGATGCTTAAACACATGAGGAACATATTATCATGCACAATTTGCACTTAAACTCCTCAACTTGGGTAATTTGCACTTTAGTCCAAAATAAGCAATCAATGCTTCAACATTGTTCAAACAGGACCAAACTTGAAACATAAGTTTCTCATGAGCCCTATTTACTTTTCCCAAGATAATATTAAGAATATACTCAACCTTATTAGGCAAAACCTCTAGGGTTAATTCATAACCCAGGTCAGGGATGTTACAATAATAGGGTGGTGGTCCCCGATGTTGATGAACTGAGGAAGTTAGTGCTCGAGGAAGCACACACATCAATGTATGCTATGCATCCAGATGTCACCAAGATGTATCATAATATGAAGGACATGTATTGGTGTCCTGGCTTGAAGAGAGATGTCATCGAGTTTGTGGCTAGGTGTGCGGTATGTCAGCAGGTTAAGGCTGAGCATCAGAAGCCGACAGGTACGTTGCAACCCATGCCAATACCGCAGTGGAAGTGGGATCATATAACCATGGATTTCATAGTTGGGCTGCCAAGGATAGTTAGGAATCATGATTCCATTTGGGTGATAGTGGACAGATTGATGAATTCTGATCATTTCATACCTGTGAAGACAACATATACAATAGAAAAGCTTGCTCAGGTGTATATGGATGAGATAGTGCATTTGCACGGTGTGCCCACAACGATAGTTTCTGACAGAGGTCCTCAGTTCATGAGTCATTTTTTGGAATAGTTGCACAGAGCGTTGGGAACCCAGTTGAGGTTCAGTATCGCTTTCCACCCACAGACAGATGGACAGTCTAAAAGGACTATTCAAACTTTGGAGGATCTTCTCCGAGCTTGTGTTTTGCAATTCCTAGGAAATTGGGACGTGCATCTCAATTTGATAGAGTTTGCCTACAACAATAGTTACCAATGGAGTATCGACATGGCACCTTATTAGGCTTTATATGGAAGGAAGTGCAGATCTCCTTTATGTTGGTATGAGTCTGGTGAGTACCAGCTTTTGGGTCCTGAGTTAGTGCATCAGACAACAGAGAAGATCAAGGTAATACAACAACAGTTGAAAGCGGCACAAGATAGACAGAATTCGTATGCAGATAATCACCAACGACCTCTAGAGTTCCAGGTAGGAGATAAGGTGTATCTCAAAGTCTCTCCATGAAAAGGCATGTTGAGGTTTGGCCGGAAAGGCAAGTTGGCTCCCAGGTATATGGGGCCATATCCGATCATAGAACGTGTTGGCAAGGTAGCTTATAAGTTATAGCTACCACCAGAGTTGCACAGGTTACATCCAGTGTTCCATGTCAGTATGCTGAAGAAAAGTCATCCAGGCACAGAGACAGTGATACAGCTAGTTGAGGTTGAGCTTAATGAAGATGTGACCTATGAGGAAGGTCCAGTGATGATCCTTGATAGAAGAGTGAAGAAGCTAAAAAGGAAGGACCTGGTTCTTGTGAAGGTTCTTTGACATCATCGTGGTATTGAGGAAGCCACGTGGGAGCTCGAGGAAGAGATGAGGAGGAAGTATCCCTCACTTTTCTCTTTAGATTTTAGGGACAAAATCCTTTTATAGAGGTTTATGGCTTGTAAGGACCCTGACCCTCACTTTGGGCTTATCCTATTTGCTTTGCCTAAACCCTGCGTTTAGATGCTTTCTAATCACCTAAAGTTGTGGTTAGGGTTTGTTTGTGCTTTGTTGTAAGGTTGAGGTGCAACTTACAATTTACCCAAGTTATAGGGTTGGTGTGCAAGTTTGTCACCTTGAGAGATGTCTTTCTCTCTCCTTGTATCCTCTAGGGTTGAGAGGATGGGTTGGGCTCTTTGCTTGAGTAGCTTTGGGCTTTTTTGAGCCTTGTTTGAGTTGTGTTGAGCCTTGTTGGAGCTTGTATCGGGCTGGACCTTGGTGTATCAGCCAAGGCAGTGCTTGCTTGTATCGGGCAAGCTATGTATTGGCCAGGGTTGTATCGGACAAGTGGTGTATCGGCCATGGCACCATGTTGGGCGATACACACCCCTCTTGACCTAGCCTCGTTTGTGTCACCATCTTTGGACAAGTGGTTGTTGCTTTGCTAAGTGGGTGGCAACTCATGGGTGTGTGTTTTTGGGGTGCTTGCATGTGGCACAATCCTTGGACAAGTGTGCTAGGGGCGGGTGCCACCTTGCCTTTCTCTTACCCTTCACCCCTTAGTATATAAACGACCCCCCTTTCTAGCTAGGTCTCTTTGATTCCCTTAGTTGCTTCCCTTCTTTTGGTGGCTGAGCTAGGAGAAGAAAGGAGCAAGTGGTGGTCGATGCAGCTAGTGTCTTGGGTGACACACCTTGCTAGCTTGTCCCTTTCCTTCTCTTGTGGTGAGTATCTCTCCCTTTCCTTGGCACCTTCTTCTTCTTCTTCTTCTCCCTTCTCTTCGCCCATGGTTGTTACAAGTTGTTCTTCTTTGTGTTGGCCAAAGGTGGTGCCTTGGAGCTTGGAGCTTGGTGCTAGGATCTTGGAGCTTTAGAATTTGAGGCGGGTTACATAACTCCTAACCCTACTATACTACTTCTTTATCATGTTGCTTTTTTATATGTTTCAGCCATGTCATCTTCTATCTATGTTTCTTGCTTTAATGTTTATAAGGTTGCCTTAGATGTACCCTAGACCTTGTTGAGATGGTTGCCTTGGGTTGACCGAACCATTAGATGTGGAGCTCCTTGGGCGCCATGGTGGGCTACCCATGTTGTCGCCTGATGTATGGCAGTAGTGTGCCTTGGGCGATATGGTTTTCGTGGTTGCCCTACATGGAAAACCCTAACCCTATAGGGCGATATGGGGTCTTGGCCGATATAGGTGTAGTACTTCCCGATACACTCTTGTACATGGTTGACCGATACCCTCTTTTGCATGGTTGCACAATATGCTAGTTTGTGGCTTGGTGCCCTAGGGTTTGGTGGTGGCCAATATCATTTGGGTGAGGGATGATGCCCTACCCAATTTCCTTTTGGTGAGGGTAGACAACACCTTTGGTGAGGGATGCGCCTAACCCGATCACCCTAAGTTGGTGAACTTGTTGTCTTGAGCCCATATCTTTGGTTCTGATGATGAGATATGATAGTTGGGTTGTACCCAGTAACGTGGTGGCTACTTAAGGTTGATATGAGGACAAGATCATGGTTGTGTTCATGATGTCATGAGATATAGGGCATGATGGAAGCTCACAGTTTGTTAACAATAATATAAGTTGTTTGACATACCATCCATAACTTTATGCTTCATGTGTTCATAATGATGGATGTTGTTCCAATCTTATGTACATTGAATCTTAATGTCATGATATTCATAATATGTTCTCTAAATATCTATATTTGCTGATCAAGTTATCTCTCCATATATGCATTCTAACCATGCATGTATTATCAAATGAATTCATAGCCAGGTAAGAGCTATGAGGTGTATGTGTTTTGTATGACAAAATAATGATGTTCCTTGTTGATGAGATAACATGTATCACCAGTATGATGAGGAAGGTCTGGTGACCTGATAAAGGCTGAGTGCCAGATTGAGGTGTTATCCTCTGATGATGAGATAAGGGATTGATATGCCATGATGATGTATGATGATGAAGCCTTGAGGGACAGTGGCATTATGTGATCAGGGATTGAGATCCCATGGCAATATGATAATGACAATAATGGTGTGACACAATGTTGTTTATGTTTTATAACCTGGTTGCCTCAACAATTCACTTAAAATATACTAATTAATTACAGATGAACATATCATATAATTTGCCCTGGCCATAGATCCATCATCGTCAGTAGATGGTGATGGTGAAATAGGTTTATCCTGTGGGATTACCTGGAGCGCATATTGTTGAATATGTGGGGTTTCTCCTAGCCGAAAATAGGAGGATTAGAGTGCATCTGCAGTTGTAGACTCAAGATGTGTATGAGAGCATGGTGAACAGGCCCATGGCTCAATGTGATGGAGCTTGAATGCATTCATGGCTCAGGATCACGGTGAATAGGCCCGTGGCTTAAGATATGCTAGCGCTGAGACCTGTACTAATGCAGGCTAGAGGAAAGGGTAGCCTGTGGAGCTGACCCTGTGGCTGAGGCCACTTAAGCAAGAGACTACGATCTTGGTTTGGTTATTGTGCACTGACCACGAGGAGGTGAGGTCACGGAGTCCGACTCTTCCATTGAGCTTGTATGGCACCGGTTTTGGGCTTCGCAGTTGAAGGTTGGATTTTAGCGGTACGACTCACTTCCTCAGGGCATAATAAATTGTAATCGAGCCGTATAGTATATATTTCTTAGGGTAAAATATATAACATTGGTTGAGGCCTTGCTTGTATAGTTGCCCTAGTTATATCTTGCAGTTAATTACACGTTCCTCATATCTTATGATAAGTTCTTATATAACTTATCTTTTCAATCATGTTCCATAAGAAATATCTGGTTATATGCCTCTCGGATATCATGGTAAGTTTGTTAATAAAGTTAGTTTTGTTCAAGTATGCTGCATATATGGACTGCTTATATTAGTTATCTATTTTATCTGTTCTAGCTTTCCTGAAGTTTTATAGTTCAATGGGGAGTTATGTTTCTCGCTGGGACTGTGTGTCTCACCCTGCTAGTTTTAAACCTTTTTAGGTGATCATGCTAGATGTGGTGGTGGTCGTGAGGTTGCGGCCATGCAACAAGACAAACAGTAGGAGGCAAGAGATGGATATGTTGTTGTTTTAGTTGTTTTGTAGTAGAGTCCTAGAGTCATCCTTGTACTCTCAGGACTTTGGATTTAGAATCACATGTTTTGGTGGGTATGGCTTCAACCCATTTGGAAACATAATCTACATCCACCAAGATGTATTTGTACCCACAAGAAGAAGGAAATGAGCCCATATAATCTACTCTCCACACATTTGAAGATTTCAATCTCCTGCTGAGAAGTCATGGGCATTTGGTCTCTCTTATATATATTGCCAGTCCTTTGACATTCATCACAAGCAAGGACAAAATGGTAAGAATCTTTGAATAGAGTAGGTCAAAAAAAACATATTGTAAGACCTTCCTAGTAGTTTTCTAAGAGCTCATGTGCCCTCCAGTGGGGCCAGAATGACACTTCTTGAGAATGTCGTGGGCCTCTTCCTCATTGACGTGCCTATGGTAAAGGCCATCAGAGCACAATATAAAAAGGTATGGGTCATCCCAATAGTATTTTTTCACATCATGCAAAATTTAGCCTTAGAATGTCCCTTGTATTCAGCGTGCAACACACTCGCGGCTAGAAAATTCACATAATCAGAAAACCAAGGATATTGGAATTCCATTTTTAATAATTTATCATGAGGGAGAGAGTCATTAATGGGGATGCCATCATCGTTGAAAAAGTCAAGGAGGCTAAGATGGTCGACAACAACATTCTCGCACCCCTTCTTGTCTAGGATTTCAAAGTCCAATTCTTGAAGCAAAAGGACCCAACAAAGAAGATGAGGTTTGGCATCCTTTTTAGTCATTAAATATCAAATGGCCGCATGATCCATGTAAAAAATGACTTTGGACCCTATCAAATATGAGCGGAATTTGTCAAAGGCATATACTATGGCTAGAATTTCCTTTTTAGTAGTGGTGAAATTCTATTGTGCGTCATCAAGAGTTTTGGATGCATAGTAAATTACATGGTACTTTTTATGAACATGTTGTCCAAGAATAGAACCAATAGTGTAATCACTTGCATCACACAATAACTCAAAAGGTAAAGACCAACTTGGGGCCCTAATGATGGAAGTAGAAATGAGGATCTTTTAAACAAAGAAAATTGGCCATGCAAGCTTTATCAAACACAAAAGGGATATCTCTTTAGAGGAGATTGGTCAAGGATTTGGTGATCTTAGAAAAGTCACAGACGAAACACTGATAAAAACCTACATACCCAAGAAAGGAATGAACATCTTTGACAGAAGAAGGGGGTGGAAGTTTGGAGATAACTTCAATCTTGTCTCTATCGACTTCAATGTGACAGTTGCTCACCCTATGGCCTAAGACAATCCCTTCAGTCACCATAAAGTGACACTTTTCCCAATTGAGAATCAAGTGTGCTTCCTCACATTTTTCCAAAACAAGAGATAAATAATGGAGGCAAAAGTCAGAACTATCTCCATAGATAGAGAAATCGTCCATAAACATCTCCATAATGGTCTCACTCAATCCAACAAAAAATAGTGGACATGAATTGCTAAAAGGTGGCCGGGGCATTGCAGAACCCGAATGACATTCTCCTGAATGCATAAGTGCCAAAGGGAAAAATAAAGGTCATTTTCTCTTGGTGTCTGGAAGAATGGGAATCTGATAAAAACTTGAATAGCCATTAAGATAACAAAAATATAGTTGATGGGCGAGACGCTCTAGTACTTGATCCAGAAAGGGAAGGGGGAAGTGATATTTCCTAGTGGCCTTATTTAGTATTCTATAGTCAATACACATCCTCCACTCTGTGACAGTACAAGTGGGAATAATCTCATCATTGTCATTTTTCACAACAGTGGTACCCCCTTTCTTGGAGACGAACTAAACCGGACTAACTCATGTGGAGTCAGAGATGGGGTAGATGATTCTTAAAATCAAAAGATTGATAACCTCTAGACATACAACCTCTTTCATTTTAGGATTCAATTTCCTTTGAGGGTCTCTAGAAGGTTCGTACTCTTCTACCATAGAAATTTTATTCATTCAAATGGCTTGATCAATCCCTGTCAAATTAGGCATTTTGTATCCTAAGGCGGATTTCCTCTTCCTAATCTCAGTCATTATCTTGGTTTCCTATTCATGGGTGATATCAAAGTTAATGATAACATGATAAAGTTCTTGCTCATCAAGAAGACATACTTAAGACCTTCAGGGAGGGGTTTCATATCAGGTGCTTTGGGGGGTTCAAGTTTAGCATCTACAACATAGAACATTTTGAGATCCTCAAACTCTTCATCATGGATCTCCTCAAAGGTTTCGAGATGATGTCTATATTTCTTTAACTACTCATCATCAAATCCACAATCAATAGGGGTTACAAGGGCATTTTGGAGGGGATACTCAACTAGTTCCCATTCTTGTCTCAACTGTTGCATTTTCTCAATACAATCAAGGAGATAGACCTCTTCTTGGAGGCTTAGTCCGCGCATGCTTTCAAATACCCTAAACTTTAGGGTTTGTTTTCTTGTCCCAAAACCACTTCCATGAACATATAGACATATCTACTTACTCTAAGTCAGGGACAACAGTGCCATCGACCCCTGGCCATCGACAGTCAGTCGTCGACCTCCGTGTCAAATCAAGCCAAAAGGTGGGTAGATCGATCACTCAATCTACCCTTGTATCAACCTCTTCCCTCTTTTTTCTTTATCATGACTTACTCAAGCTTTAGTATGTGTCATTTTTTAGCCATGAGTGGCTAAACTCCATATCTTGGGTTGGGAGTAGCCGTCAGGCCCTCCATGACCCCCACTGAGTTCAATCAGATTTCTTCATGCACTAGTACATTTTTGGCCTCTAACATCGCTTCCGTTGGCGTCACTTATATTAGAAAAACCGACCTAACAAGCTAAAACCGAAGCAAAAAGTCATTAGAAAAAAATCCGGGTACCGCTTATAGCTATTGGGTCGGTTAAAATAAAAAAAACGACGCTCTAAAAGACTCGCGAAAATAAAAAACCGACCCAACAATACTTCCCGCGGAGAAAATTGGTTTTACTGGCTTCGCGCGCTGAGCTATGGGGTCGGTTTTCTAAATAAACGACCCTAGAATTAGTTCGGGTACCGCTTTTCGCACCTCTGCGGTCGGTTAAGGATAAACGTCCAGAAAACTGTCGCGAGAACTTCTGCGGTCGGTTTTTTGGAAAACCGTCGCTAGAAGTGACTTCTGCGGTCGGTTTTTCCAAAAACCGTCACGAGAAGTACATACTTCTAGCGACGGTTTTTGGAAAAACCGACCGCAGAAGTCACTTCTAGCGACGGTTTTCCAAAAAACCGACCGCAGAAGTAGGGCTTCTATTAAAACTAAAACCCTCTCCTCCCGCAGCAAATTCACTTCCCGCAGCTAGCAAACACTTTCACCTCGCTCCCGCCACCCGACGGTCCTCTCTTACCTCGCTCCCGGTGCTCGAAGCCCTTACTTCGCCGTCCGACGTTCCCGGAGCCATCACCTCGCCGCCCGCCCGACGCTCAAAGCTTCAACTCGCCGCCCGGCGCTCCGGTCGAAGCTTCACCTCGCCTCCCGCCGCTCGGACTCAAGACGCCGCCGAGACCCCGCCGCCGCCAAGGTGCCCTCCAAGAACGCCCCCGCTGCCGCCAAGGTGTCGCGTGCTGCCGCCAAGGTGCCGCCCGTTGCCGCCAAGTTGTTACTGCCGCCAACCCTTGCGAGGACGCCCCCGCCGCAGCCCTTCACCGCCGCCAAGGGTCTCACCGACAGTTAGGTAAGTTCATTTTCCCTCTTATTTTGACCTAATGTTGGTCATGAACCACCATGCTTGGTGCCACGGCCTGTGTGCTTTGCACAACCATGCTTGATGCCACAGCCTGTGCTTTGCACGGCCATGCTTGGTGCCATGGCCATTTTGGCCAAAAAAAATAGTTTTAAATGTTATCACCACGGCTGTCATAAAGGATCACGACCATTTTGAGTATGAAATTGTCACACTTTTGATTTACTGTTATCTATTATGAAAGAAAATGCATGATGTTTAACTTACTCCCTTCTGTTTATATTTGTCAAGAGCACCTAATTGATTATTCAATTTAGTAAATATGAATGTTTATCTATGGAAGTACTCTTGATTTGTCAAGAACACATAATTCATTTTATTGGACTAGTAAACCAACCGATAATAAAAACATGTAATCTTTTATTTTATTATCAATCACATATGTAATCATTGTATACAATCTAGAAAATATGAGGGTAGACATTGTGTAGTTTCAGATTGACACTGTAGGGTTTATAAATGAGACCATTGATGCATAAATATGACAATATTACTTTTATATATAAAATTAGAAACCCGTTCAAAATTTATTCATTAGGAGTAAATTTTGGATAGTCCCCGATATGGGACTGTTTTTGAATATTTAATCTCACTTAGGATGTAACTGTGTAATGTATGTTTAGTTTTGAATAAAATTTTAGTATTATTTCTTCATTTGTTCTCTGGGTACATATGTGAGTGGTATTTGCCATTTACATTGATGTACTTGGAGAACTTAGGGGAAATGCTGCTGAAATTTTATTGAAAACTAAACGATACATTTTACAATTACTAGTGAGGTTAAATATTCAAAAATGGGATAGGTGGTACCCTTTACTATAAAAGTAATGAATTTCTTATCAAAAAACCTTACAACTTATAGTATCAATATTAAATGCCCAGTTTGATAATTATTTTTAATGTGATCTAGAAAATGGATCGAAGTTGGATGTCTATCAAGAACCGTTGCAGTCCAGAGTTTACCAAAGGTGTTGATGAATTTATCAGATTTGCTGAGGAAAATAGGAAACTACCTACAGATAGGTTCTATTGTCCATGTAGAAATTGTGGTAACAATTTGAAAGTTGATACTGTTGAGGAAATTAAGAATCATGTCATATGCAATGGGATCATACAAGGTTATAATGAATGGTATTGGCATGGAGAGAAACCTAATTATGGATCAGAAAATGTCGATATTAATAGTGGTGACATAGAAGATATAGATAATGATGTTAACAATGATGAACCAATTCAGGATGACCCGATTCAGGATGATATGGTTGATGAGATGCTACGTAGCTGTCAGGACAATGTCATTGATCCACCTTCTTTATTTGCAAACATTGTCCATGATGCTGAAAAACCATTATATAAGGGTTGTACTAAGTTCACGAGGTTGAGTGCTGTGATGCGATTATATACTCTTAAAGCTCAAAACCGGTGGAGCGATAAGAGTTTCACTTCATTGTTGTCTTTGTTAAAGGAAATTCTTCCTGAAGGCAACGAGCTTCCAATTTCTACATATCAAGCAAAGAAAATAATGTGCCCAATGGGAATGGAGGCTAAGAAGATTCATGCATGTCCAAATGATTGTGTGTTATTTCAGAAGGACTATAGTGATTTGATAAACTGTCCAAAATGTGGTGCGTCAAGGTACAAGACTACAAATTCAGCTAAGGCTAAACATGGCTCTCCTGCCAAGGTGATGTGGTATCTACCAATAATACCACGATTTCAACGCTTATTTGCTAATACAGAAGATGCACAAAATTTGTCTTGGCATGGGGAGTTAAAGGTCAATGATGATGGCGTCCTACGACATGCATCTGATTCACCACAATGGAAGAAAATTGATTTATTATACCCTCAATTTGGCAAAGAAACAAGGAACTTAAGACTTGGACTCTGTACAGATGGAATGAATCCATATGGTACATTAAGCAGCCAACATAGCACGTGGCCTGTTATGATTGTTATATACAATCTTCCTCCTTGGTTGTGTATGAAAAATAAGTATGTCATGTTGTCAATATTGATATCAGGACCCAAGCAACCTGGAAATGATATTGATGTTTACCTTCAACCTCTAATTGATGACCTAACGAAATTATGGGAAGAAGGTGTTATGACATATGATGCTTCACGTAAAGAGATCTTTACTTTGCGTGCTATGTTGTTTTGCACGATTAATGACTTCCCAGCTTATGGAAATTTGTCTGGATATAGCATAAAAGGATACAAAGCATGTCCTGTTTGTGAGGAAAATACTGATTCAATTCGACTGAAACATGGTGGTAAAATCGTATATCTTGGTCATCGGAGGTTTCTCCCACCAGTGCATCCTTATCGAAGGCAACGCAAAACCTTTAATGGGTCAACTGAGGAACGAAGTGCTCCTAAACCTATACCAGGAAATGTTGTATATGATAGGGTGAAACATATTGTTAATGAATTTGGAAAGAGTTCAAGTGTCGCATATGACAAATCTCTATACAAGAAGAGGTCAATATTCTGGGATCTTCCCTATTGGAGATTTTTGACAATTAGACATTGCATTGATGTCATGCATGTTGAAAAAAATGTTTGTGATAGCATCATCGGTACGTTATTGAACATACCAGGAAAGACTAAAGACGGCATCAAGTCTAGAAAAGATTTAGAATTAATGGGTATAAGAAAAGAATTATCAGTTGAGATCAGGGATCGACGCACATATTTACCACCAGCTTGTTACACTTTGTCCAAGAAGGAGAAAAAGACTTTCTGTGAGTGCCTGTATAATATTAAGGTTCCACAAAGATACTCTTCTAATATTCGTAGATTGGTATCAAAGAAGGATCTGAAGTTGATAGGTCTCAAATCTCATGATTGTCACACCTTAATGCAACAAATTTTACCTGTGGCTATTCGATCTATATTGCCGAAGCATGTAAGGTTTGCAATCACAAGACTCTGTTTCTTCTTCAATGAAATATGCAACAAAGTGATACATCCTGATACTCTCGATAAATTACAAAATGATGTAATTGTTACCATGTGTCAGCTCGAAATGTACTTTCCTCCTTCATTTTTTGATATCATGGTTCATCTTGTAGTACATATTACAAGGGAGGTGAAGATGTTGGGTCCAATTTTTTTACATTGGATGTATCCATTTGAACGCTACATGAGTGTTTTTAAAGGTGATGTTCGGAATCGTTATCGTCCTGAAGGGAGTATTATTGAGGGTTATGTGGCTAGAGAAGTGATGGACTTTTGCAACGATTTTTTGAATTCCAATGAAACTTCTAGCGATCTAAAAAATGATCTTGTTACTGAGTCTTATTGTGGCAAAGGAACTTTGGGAGCACAAGTGAAAGGAATTAGTCGTGAGTTGTGGGAACAAGCACATCTGTATATTTTACACAACATTGATGAAGTTAGTAGCTACATCACAGAACACAATAATCTTATCAAGAAAAATCATCCACGATCCAGTTCAATGTGGCTTGCAAGAGAGCATAATCGAACATTTATTAGGTGGTTTGAAGAGAAAGTCTTTAAGCAGCTATCTGAATCACCAAATAATGTTGCTGAGAACATAAAATGGCTCGCTTTTAAGCCAAAAATGGATGTCATGTCATATGAAGGTTATGACATAAACGGATTTTTATATTACACTAAACGTCAAGATGAAAGTAGTGTAGTCCAAAATAGTGGGGTCACTGTTAAAGCTTCTTCGTTGTATTTTGCTAGTGCCAAAGATAAAAGACCACGCGAAGCTGAGATGTCATATTTCGGAATCATTGAGGACATATGGGAAATGGACTATACACATTTCAGAGTTCCTATCTTTAGATGTAATTGGGTTGATAACAACAAAGGCATTTTAGTAGATGAGTTGGGTTTCACATTGGTGAATTTTGAAAAAATTGGAGAGAAAGATGAACCATTCATCATGGCAGACCAAGCAAAACAAGTATTCTATATTGATGACCCAGCAAATAAAAATTGGTCTGTCGTTCTTCATGGAAAAAGACAGTTTACTGTGGATCCTATAAATGAAGAAGAATACTATGAAAAGTATGATGATTCCAGCCCATTTTCAGTTGGTTTGCCAAGTGTCAATGTTGAAGTTAACACCGATGACTTATATACACGTCAAGACCATGCTGAAGGAATTTTAGTTGACTAACAACTCAACCAAAACTAGAGGCATGTATTATCATTCAAGCACACATTTTCTTTTATCATGTATACATTTTACTTATATATCACCACATTTTCTTTTATCATGTTTTCTTTTATCATGTATATTTGCAGGTTGTTCTAAAATGGCAAGTGAAGATGAACATGTTGATCATGAGGATGAGGATGCTAGTGGTGATGCTAAGAGTAGCAGAGGTCCCACAGTGATGCGTCGGATGCAAGAGCTTAGGGCAAAAGGGGAGAAATTGTCAATCAAGTTTGATAGTGGAGGAGCACCTATTGGGGAACACGCTAGTACATTTAAGCATTATGTAGGGACAATCGCACGGAGTAAGGTGCCAATAGATATAGAAAACTGGCATGGTGTTCCTATTGGCTTGAAAGACCTCATTTGGAAAGATATATCTGTGAGTTGAATTTTGATACTATATTATCTTGTTTTTTGTTTATTGATTCCAGTTTTTTGTTTTGACATATAATTTTTAAAATAAGATTATTGCTTCATTTGTATATAGGGTGTTTTTCATTTAAATGAAAAAGAACATAGGAAAAAAGTGTTGCAGCGTTGTGGTGTACGATGGAGGGCATTTAAGACCTATCTCAAAAGGGATTATATAGATAATCCTAAGCAAAAGAAGAAAGCAACAGACGTATATATTTTCATAGATCCTGGGGTGTGGGACAGATTTGTTGCACAAAGGAATTCTGAAGAGTTTCAGGTATACAATTAATGTTTTTATATATGTATATGTTTGCCAACTTTGTAAATTTGCAATATTACTCATTTTAAATGATCAGGCTATTCACGAGGCCCAAAAGGAAAGACGGGCCAAAAATGTGCATAACCATCACATGGGATCCCTTAATTATGCCCAGCGCCGAGAACAACTGGAGAAGCAAATATCTTCTGGAGAAGGGTCTAGCACAACTCAAGTTGAGTGTCCACCCCGTTATAAAATTTGGCTTGATGCTAGAAAAAATAAAGCAGGTGAAATTACCAACCCTGCAACTAAGGAGGTGGCACAAAAGATGGTAAGTTCATCACAATTAAATATGAATATGATCTATAATTGTTTATGATTTAATATTTTCATTAAATATGAATAAGATGATCTCTAATTGTTTGTGATTTAATATTTTCATTAAATATGAATAGGATGATCTCTATGAGCAAAGAAAACAAGGAAAGTTCATACCAATTGGACGCATGGATGAACTATCAGTTGCTCTTGGTACGAAAGAACATCCTGGCCGTGTTAGGGGATTAGGTGCTGGCATAGGATTCAAGACTTATTTTGGGCCTTCAAATGCTAGAAAAGGTCGTACAGTTACACATGACGAGGTTGAAGCATTAGTATCACAGAAAGTGCAACAAATATTGTCTTCATATCAACATGTTCAACCTTCTCAACCTCATCAAACCGTGCGTCTCTCAAGTGATGAGGTACAAGCTCATACTCCAACTGTAGAAGGACATGGGAGCACTCCCAATGAACCACCACAACAATCTGCAGTAAGTTTGTATTTATATGAGTATATATGTAGGTATCTGGTTTACCAGTTTGTATATAATAACTTATATTATTTCAACTAGGTTGGTATGAACTGTAAACTTGCAGTGGAGGTTCCAGAGTATAATGTTGTGGCAGCGGGTAAGGTATACAACATTGGTGGTACATTGCATTGTCAATCAGTTTCTGATGACATTTGTCGTGTGTCCATCCATCTTGTGTATGACGGAATGGGGGACCAACCATTACCCATACCTTCTTCTGAATATGGTACAGTTGATGAAGCAGAGGGTGCTATGGTGGGATGGCCTAAACACTTGGTTATCATTGACAAGGTATATCTACATGTTGTTTTTATATTTGACTAGCTACATATATGAACTCGTTTAATATAAGTATGTATTTAATTAACAGGTTTGTAAACCAAAAAGTAAAAATCCTAGTAGTCGTCCTCCTATGCCCAAACCTTCTTTCATTCCAGAAGCCACATTCGATGAATTGGGAAATAAATGTAAAGGTTTGGCTCGATACTTAGCCAACCAAAGCCCAGGATCACATATGATGGTCAATTTAACAGAAGATGCAGTTGGGAGGGACTTTGAGAATTTTATTTTTATTCAGGATATTATAGAGTTGTTCCGGTATGATTGGCTAAATACTTCAATATTAGAAGTATGGATAAGGTAAGAATTAATCAATATAGATTGCTCGAATATATACATTTTAGCTTATTTGTAACATATCAATATTTACAAATGTTTTACAGCCATTTATATACTGAGATGACAAACTTTGATATAAAGAATGTTGCATTCTTAGTTCCTTCACTCACTAGTCAAGTGCAGACACAAATGGATGAGGTGAATGAGTACTTCAGTACTGCATTCAAATATTTTGGTAGTGTTGGAAAGGAAATTATTCTAATTCCTTTTAACGTCGAGTAAGTATTATAATTTAATAGAATTCTAATATTCACTAAATTATAATTCTAATTTTTGTTTTCAATATAAATTTACTCAGATCTAATCATTGGGAACTAGTGGTGGTTGTCCCAAAATTGATGACTTTCTATTATCTTGACCCAATGGGAAAAACAACAAGGGGTCACAAACTGAGATTGCCAGCTATGGAGTAAGCATAAATTTTAGTTTCTATAACATCAATTGTTATGCTTCAACATGATATTTATACTTCTATTTTGACAACTATCGTAATCAAATTGATTGATAGGGGAATAAAGGCTTATCGTGAAGGTGGAGGAATAATACCCACAAAATTAAAGACACTGACTTTGAAAAATATCAAGGTAACTACTTTGACTGATTAGTCATATATATGTACAGCTCTTATAATAATGTATTAAATTTTATATGTTAACTCTCTTATAGTCTTATTTCTTTATTTGTACAACTCTGTTTGTAGCAGTTTACTAATATTTGTTTATAATTCTTTATTTGTAGTGTCATATACAAAATAATGACTGGGCTTGTGGCTACTACGTAATGAAGTATATGCAAACTATTTTGAAAGAAGCATCAGTAGACATTCAGAGTATAGATAAGGTAATTAATAAAGAATAACAATCATAAATTTCCAAGTGATATTTGCATTTTATAAATATATGAGCATGTGCTTTTTTTTGCAGATCTTTGCAACTCATCCTTACACACTTGATGGGTTAAATGAATTACGAGAAGAATGGTCAGATGCTTTTATTAATGAAGTCAATATAACATTGGATTGAAAAAGCATAACTTCAGTTGTGTATGTAGATTTGAAACTCTGTCAAATTTTACTTTTTGTAGTATGACATTAAAAATTTAATATCACTTTTAAACTTGCAATCTATCATTGTTGTTAGTATGTGATATGTGTATGAATGTTAGTATGTGTTATGTCTCATTTGAATGAATCTATGTTGGACTTGCAAGAATGTTAGTAAGTGTTGTGTATGAAGACTCTACTCAATATATATGAATAAATTTGTTATGAAACATCAATTCAAAAAGGGATTGGACATTTAAAAGTTTTCAAATGGCTTTGGAATGCATTTTTGGCTTGCATCATTGCATTTGCAAGTCTATTTCTATTGCAGGTTTTGAATTGCGTAAAGCAATTCTGTTTTGCAGGTTGCTGTTCTGAAGATTTCTGATTCTGCAGAATTTTTTTTAAAAAAAAAATTAACTTCTCGGGTCGGTTATTTAAAAAACCGTCCCTATAGATACTTCTCGGGTCGGTTTTTTAAAAAACCGACCCAGTAGGTTGTATCCCAAAAATCTACAGCAAATTGAAGACTTTTACGGTCGGTTATATATAAAAACCGACGCAATAGGTACTTCTTGGGTCGGTTTTTCAAAAAACCGACCCAGTAGGTTCTATCCCAAAAAACTACAGCAAATTTAAAACTTCTAGGGTCGTTTATACAGAAAAACCGACGCCATAGATAACTTCTTGGGTCGGTTATTCAGAAAAAACCGACCCAGTAGATATTTTTGCAGCTGTTTAAAGACGTTTAGGGTCGGTTTTTTACCTTTCTAGGGTCGGTTTTTTTACCTTTCTAGGGTCGGTTTTATACCTCTCTAGGGTCGGTTTTTTTACCACTCTAGGGTCGGTTTTTTTACACTTCTAGCGTCGCTAATACTGTAGCGACGCCCACTTAGGCGTCGCCTAAAAAGTGACGCTGCAAGTTTCAAAAAACCGACCCGAGAGACCAATTCTGTACTAGTGATGTGAAACAACCTATGAGGTATGGAAAAATCTTTGCATCACTTATGAAGGGATAGATCAAGTGAAGGAAAGCAAAGTCTACATTCTCAAAGGGCTGCTTGATAACTTCAAGATGGGAAAGGAGGAGAGGATAGCCAACATGTACTCAAGGCTCAACACCATTTTGAATGGTATTGTTGTTCTAGGAGATCCTATGTCTAGTGGAGAGATCAACTCAAATATCTTTAGAACTCTCCCCAAGAGATGGGAACCCAAGGTGACTTCCATTGAAGAAGTAAGGTCTCTTAGGGATATTCCTATTGAAGAGATCATTGGAAATCTACAAGCACATGAAGCCACACTTGACAAGAGGGAGGAAGTAGAAAGACAAGAGGAGAAAGAACTCAAGAGAATGAAGAAGGCTGAAATCAAAGCTCAAATCAAGGCTATTGTTGGTCAAGCTTCTCCATCCTCTCAAGTTGAAGTAGATGCCATGTACTCCAAGGGTAGGTTCTACAAAGGCAAGTCCTCCTCCATCTGGTGCTTCACATGTGGAAAGAAGGGTCACTACAAGGAAGATTGCCCACAAGGAAAAAAGATCCATCTTCACAAGAAGAAGGAGAAATGGAACTCAAGCTCAAATGGCTCCTCCAACTCAAGCTCAAGTGAAGATTCAAGTGAAGGATCAAGCTCAAGCTCTAGTGATGAAGGATAATACCATTTTGCTCTTATAGCATCAAGTAAGGACTCAAGTGAGGTAAATCTAAACTCTTTAGATAAAGAATCTTTGATTGCTATTATTCATGATACTTGTGCCTCTCTTAAGTCTTCCAAAAGGAAAAAGAAAAAGCTTGCTAGAATTTTTGATAATTTGCATGTAGAATTAGATGATCTTGAACATGATAATTCTTGCTTTCTTGATGATAAAAATGATTGTCTTAGCCAAGTAGACTCTCTTAAACTTGAAAATGCTAGTTTGCTTGATAAGATTAGATTTCTAGAAGCTCAACCTCTTATGCCTAGTTCTAATGAAGAGCATACTTTAATTCTTGATTCTCTCATGCATGATATTGATGTTCTTAAATCTGAAAATAAGGACAAAGATTTTGTTTTGCAAGAATTAGAAACAGAAAATGCCTCCTTGCTTGCTAAAATCAATGTGCATGAATCTTGTTATAGTCCTACTAGTAGAGAGAATGATGTTGCTGCTCTTCATATTGATAGAGATTCTTATTTAACTAAATTTCTTTGCTTAGAAAATGATCTTTTGCATGCTATAGATAATATTAATCAATTGTCTTCTACTATTACCTCTCTTATGCATGATAATGATGGTTTGAGATCTTCTCTGCAAAGATTCTTAGTTGGTAAAAAGAATCTTAATGATATCCTACATCATACTACCAAACAATTTGGTAGACATGGTTTGGGGTATGATGGTAGTCAAGGGAACAACAAAGATAAATGACCTCCAATATTCCATGGAGAATCCTCTAGTTCCAAGACTATGGGCACATGCAACTATTGCAATGAAATTGGTCATTATTCTACTTGTTGTCCTTTTAGGAAAGCACCCAAGAGCAATAGGACTTGGGTTGCTAAACTAACCCCTCCGGACCCAAAAATATGATTGGGGACCATTTCATATTTCTTCTTGTAGGTACTTGCAAATGGATTGACTTGATCTATTAAATTGCAAATTGACTTGTCAATCCACATGAAAGAAGAAAGGTGAGATGTGTAGAGGGTGACAACAAGTGGAAAAGGAACGGTAAGAACAAAGGTAAAGGTTTTCTTGCTTATAACCATTTCTAACTTGTTTTTGTCAAGTTAGTGTGCACTATACTTATGGTTTTTGAGTCAAAAGTGGTATTTTGTGTTTCTCTTCACACTCTTGCTCAAAAACTATTTCTAATGCTTTTATAGTGCATTACTAACTTGCTTACACATGTTTGGTTATGGTTTGTATTGTTAGCATGCCTTTAAATATTTTTTCATGAAATATATGTGCTTTTTGACAGCCGCTCTATCAGTCTAGTTTACCCTACTTGAAACTCGACCGATAGGCACCAATGGGTGTTGCCAACAGGTGTAATCGGTCGAGTTGTCATTACACAGAACTCGACTGATAACACTGTGCACAGAATATACATTTGGCTAATTGAGTGAGAATTTCCCTCTCAAACAGAGTTTCTCAACCAATAGCCTTATTCTTTGGCACTCTCATTTGGTACCTTTATATATGCATATTGCCATGTTCTAATTTTCCTATCTTGCTTACAACTCTATCTTTCAAATTGCTCTAAATTGGTATATCTATATGTTGCAATTACTTGCTTTGAGTTGTTTTGTAGGTTTTGATGATGATCTCTTTGGATCTCTTGGTTGTGTCTAAAATTGCTTTCTACATCCGTCTAGGTGTATATCTTGTTTTGATACAACCTTGAGGTTCGTAGTGGTAATCATCTTTTTGGTAAGGATGCATATTTGTATGTGAGTTATATCCTTTCATGCTTCTAAAATTGCATATCTCTTTGTTTGGATATATCTCTACATATACTCATAGCTTCCTTTATCTTGTGTATCTTTTGGTATCTCTTGCTATGATCTAGATCCTACTAGTAGTCCTAACTTGTGATACCATCTACTAGTAGTTCATATACATGTAGTTCTAACCTTGTTTATAATTGGCATCTTTGCTCATCTATATGCTATGCTTGTATCTTGTCTCATACGTGCTCAAGCTTGTTCCTTGAATTTCATATCTACTATATTGAGTTGCTTTCATAACATTGTGATGCAGGGTACATAGATCTACATTATATGTAGAAATTGGAGTATTTTTTGGATTTTATGCAGATTTTTCTCCAGTTTCAGTTTTTGGTGCAAGACTAGTGTTTTTCATGCAGAAACAACCTTCTGAGCAAGACTCATTTCTATGTAATGAGCTATGATGGTTTTGGGTCAAATTCCATCATCTTAAGGGTCAAAATTATGTTTTATTATTTTTTTTGCAGCACTTTATCTTACTTTTTGGGTTGATTCAAGTATATTCTTTAACTTACTTTTCTTTCTATGCTTGGACAAGCCCCTATATGTGCTCTTTTACTCTCCTTATATATATTTGTGTTATCTCCTTTCTCTTTACCAAGTGATGTTTCTTTTTCCTCATAACCCCACTTTTTGAAATGACAAAGGGGGAGAAAGGTTTGTCTTCTTTTGACAAAACGAGGAGAAGGCATGTCTTACATGAAGAGGAGAAGTATGCCCATGTAAAGGGGAGAAGGTAAATGGGAGAAGACATATATGTGTAGAACATATATGAGTAGAATACATAGTATTCTATAAATGTTATGAAAGCTAACCATGCAGGAGAAATATCATCAATTGAGGGGGAGTATGAGAACTCCATGTGCATCAATTGAGGGGGAGCATATGAGCTCAATCCTATTGAAACCCCTAGGTTTCTCTAAAGGTATGACTTTACTTAAATGCTTTCAATACATTTATGGAATGGTTTGTCATCTTCAAAAAGGGGGAGAATGTTGACTCAAAGTCAATTAGGTCAATGTTGACTCACATCTAAATTGACTAAACCCGTGTTTTGATGATGACTAACCATTCCACATATTGGTGTCTAATGTCTCTACTTGAATGATTTCAGATTAGGTAAAGACACAGTCCAAATGCCCTAACTTGCACATCTCAAATTGGAGAAAAGACAAGTCAAAGTCATACAAGTGTACGTTTTTTTAATTTGATGTAAATCCATTAGAATCATGTTGTAAATCACTTGTAATGATTGTATGACTTGTAATTAATCTTAGAAAAAATCAGGAGCACTTAGATCGAATGTTAGATCACTTTAGATGCAACTTTGAAAATTGATTACAGGCACTTTGTCGGTCGAGTTTCCCAGCCTGAAAACTCGACCGATCATTCTTGATCAATTTTCTACAGATTGCATCGGTCGAGTTGTGTTTACACAGAACTCGACCGATCAAGTAACTGACCATTTCGATTCCTAATGGTCGGTCGATTTTTTTCAGGACAAACTCGACCGATCATTTGAGTATCGGGCTTGTCATTTACTTGATCAGTCAAGTTACCTTTATAGAAACTCGACCGATTGCACTGTACGGAAAAGTGTAGAAAAGTGCTTCTAGCCGTTGTGGAGTTGCAACAAGTGAAAATATATTCGTTGCAAGCCACAAATGGCTAGTTTTTATCCTCAAGTGAACCCAAAGGCTAAGAGGCATCCCCAGCTATAAATAGGACCCTTTGGGCTTCATTCCAAGGTTGAGCATTCATTACAAACTCTATGTGAGGTTCCTATTCTATAGTTGAGTGCTTCCTATAGCCTCCTCTCTCTCTAAGCTTAATCACTTGCTACATCCATTAGAGTGAGTAGGAAATATGTAAGAGTGCTAGTCCTACATGTATATCTTGTGAGGCTCTCACTTCCACCACCTCCCCATCTCTCATTTCAATCATGAAGATGAAGGTTCTCTCTCTTGTCCAAGAGAGGTGAAGAAGAGAAAGGGAAGAGTCCCTTGGTGAAGATCAAGGCTGAAGACTTGGAGCTAGAGTGGGTAAGCCCTTGGTGAAGGCAGAAGACTCCTTGCTCAAGTGGGTAAGTCCTTGGTGGAACCTTCTTTGAGTGAAGGTGAAGTCAAAGTCGGATCCAAGAAGAGTGGGTAATTCCTACAAGGCTGAAGACTTGTGCAAGAGTAGGTAAGTCCTTAGAAGAAGATGGAAGACTCCTTGTAAAGTGGGTAAATCCTTGGTAAGGTTGAAGACTCTTTGTATTGGATATGTAAGTCCTTTGTGTGATCCTGTATTGTATCTCTTATAATGAATATAATGAAGATGCAAGGTTAAGAAATCCTAGAGGTTGACCTCTCTAGGTAAGTGGACTGACATACTTCTAGTTTGAAGTGTGGAACCACTCTAAATAGCTTGTCTACTTATGTTTGCTCAATCTCTCTCTCCCTTGCTATGTATGTTATAGTTGCACACAAATTTCCTATTTAGCAACCTTATCTTGTGATATATCTTGAAGGTCTAATGAATTTTATTTAAGTGCATTCAACTCTATGCACCCCCCCTCTAGAACATCTAATCACCCATCTAGGATGCAACAATTGGTATCAGAGTGGGTCTTCTCCAAACAAACTTCAATAAGTAGGAGAATATGGGTGACTACTAAGGAGGGAGATACTCGACCAACCTTCCAATATTTGATGGGAGCAATTTCCTCTATTGGAGAAGAAGGCTTCAATTCTACATACAAGGATCAAGTATTGAGATGTGGCAAATGGTGAACAGCCCATACATGCTACCAAAGACAAAGATTGAAGAATGGGATGAAGCTACCTTGAAGAAAGCAACCTTGAATGCTAGAGCCATGCACATCCTCTATGCCTCCATGACCCCCACTGAGTTCAATCAGATTTCTTCATGTGAAACAGCTTATGAGGTATGGAAAAATCTTTGCATCACTTATGAAGGGAAAGATCAAGTGAAGGAAAGCAAAGTCTAAATGCTCAAAGGGCTGCTTGAGAATTTCAAGATGGGAAAGGAGGAGAGGATATCCAACATGTACTCAAGGCTCAACACCATTTTGAATGGTCTTGATGTTCTAGGATATCCTATGTGTAGTGGAGAGATCAACTCAAAGATCCTTAGAACTCTCCCCAAGAGATGGGAACCCAAGATGACTTCCATTGAAGAAGCAAGTCTCTTAGGGATATTCCTATGGAAGAGCTTATTGGAAATCTACAAGAACATGAAGCCACACTTGATAAGAGGGAGGAAGTAGAAAGACAAGAGGAGAAAGAACTCAAAAGAATGAAGAAGGGTGAAATCAAAGCTCAAATCAAGGCTATTTTTGGTCAAGCTTCTCCATCCTCTCAAGTTGAAGAAGATGCCATGTACTCCAAGGATAGGTTCTACAAAGGCAAGTCCTCCTCCATCTGGTGCTTCACATGTGGAAAGAAGGGTCACTACAAGGAAGATTTCCCACAAGGCAAAAAGATCCATCTTCACAAGAAGAAGGAGAAATGGCACTCAAGATCAAGTGGCTCCTCCAACTCAAGATCAAGTGAAGATTCAAGTGAAGGATCAAGCTCGAGCTCTAGTGATGAAGGAGAATGCCATTTTTCTCTTATAGCATCAAGTAAGGACTCAAATGAGGTAAATCTAAACTCTTTAGATAAAGAATCTTTGATTTCTATTATTCATGATACTTGTGCCTCTCTTAAGTCTTCTAAAAGGAAAAAGAAAAAGCTTGCTAGAATTGTTGATAATTTGAATGTAGAATTAGATGATCTTGAACATGCTAATTCTTGCTTGCTTGATGATAAAAATGATTGTCTTAGCCAAGTAGACTCTCTTAAACTTGAAAATGCTAGTTTGCTTGATAAGATTAGATTTCTAGAAGCTCAACCTCTTATGCCTAGTTCTAATGAAGAGCATACTTTAATTCTTGATTCTGTCATGCATGATATTGATGATCTTAAATCTGAAAACAAGGACAAAGATTTTGTTTTGCAATAATTAGAAACATAAAATACCTTCTTGCTTGCTAAAATCAATGTGCATGAATCTTGTTCTAGTCTTACTTGTAGAGAGAATGATGTTACTACTCTTCATATTGATAGAGATTCTTATTTAACTAAATCTCTTTGCTTAGAAAATGATCTTTTGCATGATAGAGATAATATTAATCAATTGTCTTCTACTATTACCACTCTTATGCATGATAATGATGGTTTGAGATCTTCTCTGCAAAGATTCTTAGTTGGTAAAAAGAATCTTAATGATATCCTACACCATACTACCAAACAAATTGGTAGACATGGTTTGGGGTATGATGGTAGTCAAGGGAACAACAAAGATAAAGGACCTCCAATATTCCATGGAGAATCCTCTAGTTCCAAGACTATGGGTACATGCAACTAATGCAATGAAATTGGTCATTATTCTACTTGTTGTCCTTTTAGGAAAGCACCCAAAAGAATAGGACTTGGGTTGCTAAACTAACCCCTCCAGACCCAAAAATATGATTGGGGACCATTTCATCTTTCTTCTTGTAGGTACTTGCAAATGGATTGACTTGATCTATTAAATTGCAAATTGACTTGTCAATCCACATGAAAGAAGAAAGGTGAGATGTGTAGAGGGTGACAACAAGTGGAAAAGGAATGGTAAGAACAAAGGTAAAGGTTTTCTTGCTTATAACCATTTCTAACTTGTTTTTGTCAAGTTAGTGTGCACTATACTTATGGTTTTTGAGTCAAAAGTGGTATTTTGTGTTTCTCTTCACACTCTTGCTCAAAAACTATTTCTAATGCTTTTATAGTGCATTACTAACTTGCTTACACATTTTTGGATATGGTTTGTATTGTTAGCATGCCTTTAAATATGATTTCATGAAATATATGTGCTTTTTGACAGCCGCTCTGTCAGTCGAGTTTGCCCTACTTGAAACTCGACCGATATGCACCAATGGGTGTTGCCAAAAACTGTCATCGGTCGAGTTGTCATTACACAGAACTCGACCGATAACACTGTGCACAGAATATACATTTGGCTAATTGAGTGAGAATTTCCCTCTCAACTAGAGTTTCTCAACCAATATCCTTATTCTTTGGCACTCTCATTTGGTACCTTTATATATGAATATTTCCATGTTCTAATTTTCCTATCTTGCTTACAACTTTATCTTTCAAATTGCTCTAAATTGGTATATCTATATGTTGCAATTACTTGCTTTGAGTTGTTTTGTAGGTTTTGATGATGATCTCTTTGGATCTCTTTGTTGTGTCTAAAATTTCTTCCGTTGTGCTCTAACTTTCTACATCCATCTAGGTGTATATCTTGTTTTGATACAACCTTGAGGTTCTTAGTGGTAATCATTTTTTTGGTAAGGATGCATATTTGTATGTGAGTTATATCCTTTCATGCTTCTAAAATTGCATATCTATTTGTTTGGATATATCTTTACATCTACTCATAGCTTGCTTTATCTTGTGTATTTTTTGGTATCTCTTGCTATGATCTAGATCCTACTAGTACTCCTAACTTATGATAACATCTACTCATAGTTCATATACATGTAGTTCTAACCTTGTTTATAATTGGCATCTTTGCTCATCTATATGCTATGCTTGTATCTTGTCTCATACATGCTCAAGCTTGTTCCTTGAATTGCATATCTACTATATTGAGTTGTTTGCATAACATTGTGATGTAGGGTACATAGATCTACATTATATGTAGAAATTGGAGTATTTTTTGGATTTTATGCAGATTTTGCTCCAGTTTCAGTTTTTGGTGCAAGACTAGTGTTTTGCATGCAGAAACAACCTTCTGAGCAAGACTCATTGCTTTGCGATGAGCTCTGATGGTTTTTGGTCAAATTCCGTCATCTTGAGGGTCAAAATTATGTTTTATTATTTTTCTGCAGCACTTTATCTTAATTTTTGGGTAGATTCAAGTATATGCTTTAACTTGCTTTTCTTTCTATGCTTGGACAAGCCCCTATCTGTGATCTTTTACTCTCCTTATATATATTTGTGTTATATCCTTTCTCTTTACCAAGTGATGTTTCTTTTTCCTCATAACCCCACTTTTTGAAATGACAAAGGGGAGAAAGGTATGTCTTCTTTTGACAAAATGGGGAGAAGGCATGTCTTACATGAAGAGGAGAAGTATGTCCATGTAAAGATGAGAAGGTAAATGGGATAAGACATATATGTGTAGAACATATATGAGTAGAAGACATAGTATTCTATAAATGTTATGAAAGCTAAACATGCAGGAGAAATAGCATCAATTGAGGGGGAGTATGAGAACTCCATGCGCATCAATTGAGGGGGAGCATATGATCTCAATCCTATTGAAACCCCTAGGTTTCTCCAAAGGTATGACTTTACTTAAATGCTTTCAATACATTTATGTAATGGTTTGTCATCTTCAAATAGGGGGAGAATGTTGACTCAAAGTCAATTAGGTCAATGTTGACTCACGTCTAAATTGACTAAACCTATGTTTTGATGATGACTAACCATTCCACATATTGGTGTCTAATGTCTCTACTTGAGTGATTTCAGATTAGGTATAGAAACACTCCAAATGCCCTAACTTGCACATCTCAAATTGGAGAAAAGACAAGTCAAAGTCATACAAGTGCACGTTTTTGTAATTTGATGTAAATCCATTAGAATCATGTTGTAAATCACTTGTAATGATTGTACGACTTGTAATTAAGCTTAGAAAAAATCAGGAGCACTTAGATCGAATGTTAGA
Source organism: Alisma plantago-aquatica (assembly GCA_963693085.1). Taxonomy (NCBI): domain Eukaryota; kingdom Viridiplantae; phylum Streptophyta; class Magnoliopsida; order Alismatales; family Alismataceae; genus Alisma; species Alisma plantago-aquatica. Next base: position 1,004,785,911 of record OY856409.1, read on the forward strand.
TCACTTTAGATGCAACTTTGAAAATTGATTGCAGGCACTTTTTCGGTCGAGTTTCCCAGCCTGAAAACTCGACCGATCATCCTTGATCAATTTTCTGCAGATTGCATCGGTCAAGTTGTGTTTACACAGAACTCGACCGATCAAGTAACTAACCATTTCGATTCCTAATGGCCGGTCGAGTTTTTTTAGGACAAACTCGACCGATCATTTGAGTATCGACCTTGTCATTTACTTGATCGGTCGAGTTACCTTTATAGAAACTCGACTGATTGCACTGTACGGAAAAGTGTAGAAAAGTGCTTCTAGCCGTTGCGGAGTTGCAACAAGTGAAAATATATTTGTTGCAAGCCACAAAATGGCTAGTTTTCATCCTCAAGTGTTCCCAAAGGCTAAGAGGCATCCCCAGCTATAAATAGGACCCCTTGGGCTTTATTGCAAGGTTTAGCATTCATTGCAAACTCTATGAGAGGTTCCTATTCTATAGTTGAGTGCTTCCTACATCCTCCTCTCTCTCTCTAAGCTTAATTACTTGCTACATCCATTAGAGTGAGTAGGAAATCTATAAGAGAGCTAGTCCTACATGTATATCTTGTGAGGCTCTCACTTCCACCACCCCCCATCTCTCATTTCAATCATGAAGATGAAGGTTCTCTCTCTTGTCTAAGAGAGGTGAAGAAGAGCAAGGGAAGGAGTCCCTTGGTGAAGATCAAGCCTGAAGACTTGGAGCTAGAGTGGGTAAGCCCTTGGTGAAGGCAGAAGACTCCTTGCTCAAGTGGGTAAGTCCTTGGTGGAAGCTTCTTCGAGTGAAGGTGAAATCAAAGGCAGAAGATCCAAGAAGAGTGGGTAACTACTACAAGGCTGAAGACTTGTGCAAGAGTAGGTAAATCCTTGGAAGAAGGTGGAAAAATCCTTGCAAAGTGGGTAAGTCCTTGGTAAGGTTGAAGACTCTTTGTATTGGATAGGTAAGTCCTTTGTGTGGTCATGTATTGTATCTCTTATAATGAATATAATGAAGATGCAAGGTTAAGAAATCCTAGAGGTTGACCTCTCTAGGTAAGTGGACTGACATACTTCTAGTTTGAAGTATGGAACCACTCTAAATAGTTTGTCTAATTGTGTTTGCTCAATCTTTCTCTCCCTTGCTATGTATGTTATAGTTGCACACAAATTTCCTATTTAGCAACCTTTTCTTGTGATATATCTTGAAGGTCTAATGAATTTTGTTTAAGTGCATTCAGCTCTATTCACCCCCCCTGTAAAACATCTAATCACCCATTTAGGATCCAACAATTGGTATCAGAGCGGGTCTTCTCCAAGCATACTTCAACAAGTACGAGAAGATGGGTGACTACCAAGGAGGGAGATACTCGATCAGCCTTCCAATATTTGATGGGAGCAATTTCCTCTATTGGAGAAGAAGGCTTCAATTCTACATACAAGGATCAAGTATTGAGATGTGGCAAATGGTGAACAACCCATACATGCTACCAAAGATAAAGATTGAAGAATGGGAGGAAGCTACCTTGAAGAAAGCAACCTTGAATGCTAGAGCCATGCACATCCTCTATGCCTCCATGACCCCCACCGAGTTCAACCGGATTTCTTCAAGTGAAACAGTGTATGAGGTATTGAAAAAGCTTTGCATCACTTATGAAGGGACAGATCAAGTGAAGGAAAGCAAAGTCTACATGCTCAAATGGCTGCTTGATAACTTCAAGATGGGAAAGGAGGAGAGGATAGCCAACATGTACTCAAGGCTCAACACCATTTTGAATGGTCTTGCTGCTCTAGGACATCCTATGTGTAGTGGAGAGATCAACTCAAAGATCCTTAGAACTCTCCCCAAGAGATTGGAACCCAAGGTGACTTCCATTGAAGAAGCAAGGTCTCTTAGGGATATTCCTATTGAAAAGCTCATTGGAAATCTACAAGCACATGAAGCCACACTTGACAAGAGGGAGGAAGTAGAAAGACAAGAGGAGAAAGAACTCAAGAGAATGAAGAAGGCTGAAATCAAAGCTCAAATCAAGGCTATTATTGGTCAAGCTTCTCCATCCTCTCAAGTTGAAGAAGATACCATGTACTCCAAGGGTAGGTTCTACAAAGGCAAGTCCTCCTCCATCCGGTGCTTCACATGTGGAAAGAAGGGTCACTACAAGGAAGATTTCCCACAAGGAAAAAAGATCCATCTTCACAAGAAGAAGGAGAAATGGCACTCAAGCTCAAGTGGCTCCTCCAACTTAAGCTCAAGTGAAGATTCAAGTGAAGGATCAAGCTCGAGCTCTAGTGATGAAGGAGAATGCCATTTTGCTCTTATAGCATAAAGTAAGGACTCAAGTGAGGTAAATCTAAACTCTTTAGATAAAGAATCTTTGATTGCTATTATTCATGATACTAGTGCATCTCTTAAGTCTTCTAAAAAGAAAAAGAAAAAGCTTGCTAGAATTGTTCATAATTTGCATGTAGAATTAGATGATCTTGAACATGCTAATTTTTGCTTGCTTGATGATAAAAATGATTGTCTTAGCCAAGTAGACTCTCTTAAACTTGAAAATGCTAGTTTGCTTGATAAGATTAGATTTCTAGAAGCTCAACCTCTTATGACTAGTTCTAATGAAGAGCATACTTTAATTCTTGATTCTCTCATGCATGATATTGATGTTCTTAAATCTGAAAATAAGGACAAAGATTTTGTTTTACAAGAATTAGAAATAGAAAATGCCTCCTTGCTTACTAAAATCAATGTGCATGAATCTTGTTCTAGTCCTACTAGTATAGAGAATGATGTTGCTGCTCTTCATATTAAGAGAGATTCTTCTTTAACTAAATCTCTTTGCTTAGAAAATGATCTTTTGCATGCTAGAGATAATATTAATCAATTGTCTTCTACTATTACCTCTCTTATGCATGATAATGATGGTTTGAGATCTTCTCAACAAAGATTCTTAGTTGGTAAAAAGAATCCTAATGATATCCTACACCATACTACCAAACAAATTGGTAGACATGGTTTTGGGTATGATGGTAGTCAAGGGAACAACAAAGATAAAGGACCTCCAATATTCCATGGAGAATCTTCTAATTCCAAGACTATGGGCACATGTAACTATTGCATTGAAATTGGTCATTATTCTACTTGTTGTCCTTTTAGGAAAGCACCCAAGAGAAATAGGACTTGGGTTGCTAAACTAACCCCTCCGGACCCAAAAATATGATTGGGGACCATTTCATCTTTCTTCTTGTAGGTACTTGCAAATGGATTGACTTGATCTATTAAATTGCAAATTGACTTGTCAATCCACAAGAAAGAAGAAAGGTGAGATGTGTAGAGGGTGACAACAAGTGGAAAAGGAATGGTAAGAACAAAGGTAAAGGTTTTCTTGCTTATAACCTTTTCTAACTTGTTTTTGTCAAGTTAGTGTGCACTATACTTATGGTTTTTGAGTCAAAAGTGGTATTTTGTGTTTCTCTTCACACTCTTGCTCAAAAAATATTTCTAATGCTTTTATAGTGCATTACTAACTTGCTTACACATGTTTGGATATGGTTTGTATTATTAGCATGCCTTTAAATATGTTTTCATGAAATATATGTGCTTTTTGACAGCCGCTCTGTCGGTCGAGTTTGCCCTTCTTGAAACTCGACCGATAGGAACCAATGGGTGTTGCCAACAGCTGTCATCAGTCGAGTTGTCATTACACAGAACTCAACCGATAACACTATGCAAAGAATATACATTTGGCTAATTGAGTGAGAATTTCCTTGTCAACTAGAGTTTCTCAACCAATACCCTTATTCTTTGGCACTCTCATTTGGTACCTTTATATATGCATATTGCCATGTTCTAATTTGCCTATCTTGCTTACAACTCTATCTTTCAAATTGCTCTAAATTGGTATATCTATATGTTGCAATTACTTGCTTTGAGTTGTTTTGCAGGTTTTGATGATGATATCTTCGGATCTCTTGGTTGTGTCTAAAATTGCTTTCGTTGTGCTCTAACTTGCTACATCCATCTAGGTGTATATCTTGTTTTGATACAACCTTGAGGTTCTTAGTGGTAATCATCTTTTTGGTAAGGATGCATATTTGTATGTGAGTTATATCCTTTCATGCTTCTAACATTGCATATCTCTTTGTTTGGGTATATCTCTACATCTACTCATAGCTTGCTTTATCTTGTGTATCTTTTGGTATCTCTTTCTATGATCTAGATCCTACTAGTAGTCCTAACTTGTGATAACATCTACTAGTAGTTCATATGCATGTAGTTCTACCCTTGTTTATAATTGGCATCTTTTCTCATCTATATGCTATGCTTGTATCTTGTCTCATACATGCTCAAGCTTGTTCCTTGAATTGCATATCGACTATATTGAGTTGCTTGCATAACATTGTGATGCAGGGTACATAGATCTACATTATATGTAGAAATTGGAGTATTTTTTGGACAAGCCCCTATCTGTGCTCTTTTACTCTCTTTTATATATATTTGTGTTATCTCCTTTCTCTTTACCAAGTGATGTTTCTTTTTCCTCATAACCCCACTTTTTGAAATGAGGAAGGGGGAGAAAGGTTTGTCTTCTTTTGACAAAATGGGGAGAAGGCATGTCTTACATGAAGAGGAGAAGTATGTCCATTTAAAGGGGAGAAGGTAAATGGGAGAAGCCATATATGTGTAGAACATATATGAGTAGAAGACATAGTATTCTATAAATGTTATGAAGGCTAACCATGCAGGAGAAATATCATCAATTGAGTGGGAGTATGAGAACTCCATGCGCATCAATTGAGGTGGAGAATATGAGCTCAATCCTATTAAAACCCCTAGGTTTCTCCAAAGGTATGACTTTACTTAAATCCTTTCAATACATTTATGGAATGGTTTGTAATCTTCAAAAAGGGGGAGAATGTTGACTCAAGGTCAATTAGGTCAATGTTGACTCACATATAAATTGACCAAACCTGTGTTTTGATGATGACTAACCATTCCATATATTGGTATCTAATATCTCTACTTGAGTGATTTTAGATTAGGTATAGACACACTCCAAATGCCCTAACTTGTGCATCTCAAATTGGAGAAAAGACAAGTCAAAGTCATACAAGTGCACGTTTTTGTAATTTGATGTAAATCAATTAGAATCATGTTGTAAATCATTTGTAATGATTGTATGACTTGTAATTAAGCTTAGAAAAAATCAGGAGCACTTAGATCGAATGTTAGATCACTTTAGATGTAACTTTGAAAATTGATTACATGCACTTTGTCGGTCGAGTTTCCCAGCCTGAAAACTTGATCGATCATCCTTGATCAATTTTCTGCAGATTGCATCGGTCGAGTTGTGTTTACACAGAACTCAACCGATCAAGTAACAGACCATTTTGATTCCTAATGGTTGGTCAAGTTTTGTCAGGACAAACTCGACCGATGACAAAACTCGACCGATCATTTGAGTATCAGCCTTATCATTTACTTGATCGGTCGAGTTACCTTTATAGAAACTTGATCGATTGCACTGTATGGAAAAGTGTAGAAAGGTGCTTCTAGCCATTGTGGAGTTGCAACAAGTGAAAATATATCTGTTGGAATCCACAAAATGGCAAGTTTTCATCCTCAAGTGTTCCCAAAGGCTAAGAGGCATCCCCATCTATAAATAGGACCCCTTAGGCTTCATTCCAAGGTTGAGCATTCATTGCAAACTCTATGTGAGGTTCCTATTCTATAGTTGAGTGCTTCCTACAACCTCCTCTCTCTCTCTATAAGCTTAATCACTTGCTACATCCATTAGAGTGAGTAGGAAATCTATTAGAGAGCTAGTCCTATATGTATATCTTGTGAGGCTCTCACTTCCACCACCTCCCCATCTCTCATTTCAATCATGAAGATGAAGGTTCTCTCTCTTGTCCAAGATAGGTGAAGAAGAGCAAGGGAAGGAGTCCCTTGGTGAAGATCAAGGCTGAAGACTTGGAGCTAGAGTGGGTAAGCCCTTGGTGAAGGCAGAAGACTCCTTGCTCAAGTGGGTAAGTCCTTGGTGGAAGCTTCTCTGAGTGAAGGTGAAGTCAAAGGCAGAAGATCCAAGAAGAGTGGGTAATTCCTACAAGGTTGAAGACTTGTGTAAGAGTAGGTAAGTCCTTGGAAGAAGGCGGAAGACTCCTTGCAAAGTGGGTAAGTCCTTGGTAAGGTTGAAGACTCTTTGTATTGGATAGGTAAGTCCTTTGTGTGGCCATGTATTGTATCTCTTTTAATGAATATAATGAAGATGCAAGGTTAAGAAATCCTAGAGGTTGACCTCTCTAGGTAAGTGGACTGACATACTTCTAGTTTGAAGTGTGGAACCACTCTAAATAGCTTGTCTACTTGTGTTTTCTCAATCTCTCTCTCCCTTGCTATGTATGTTATAGTTGCACACAAATTTCCTATTAAGCAACCTTATCTTGTGATATATCTTGAAGGTCTAATGAATTTTGTTTAAATGCATTCAACTCTATTCACCCCCCCTCTAGAGCATCTAGTCACCCATCTAGGATCCAACAATACTTTCCATTAACCAGCAGATCGCATCAATAACTATGCAATGGGAAGGATGGTTTCTTGAAGATATACCTGGTCCTAGAGCAAGTCCAGTGACGATCCTCATTGATGTAGATGTGCACTCTATCTTGGACAATGGTTGTGCAGCTCCTAGTCTCACTCAGACTCATCTGATTGCTCCTCCACAGACATGAGACTCGGGCAACTGCTACAGTGGCTCCTTAGACCTCACCACAGACTACGAGTTGATGTTGCCCTCCTAGTAGCAACCAACAGACTCCTGCCTCTAGAGTAGTCTACACGGACCAATTAGAACTCATGTCATCCTACAGGAATGGATAGTAAGGATTTGTCCCTCCCCTTGGTGTACTAGTCACCGACATGCGATCCCAAACAATGATCCTCATTTGTTTCTCTCCTGTGGCTATCCCTCCCTAGTCAGGTAGGACTTGCCTAGGCTCTCGTAGTTACCACAACCAAAGAGGATAACACTTGTTAGAGAAATTGATTCTCAGTTGTTTGGGTAGTAGTTGTGTTCTGGGAAGCCCCCTATACCCCTCTATATATAGGAGGGGTTACGATCAGGGTTCCTGTCCCCGACCAATGTGGGACTAAAGTGGGAGTGGAAAGGACAAGAAGATCTTGAATTTTTTTTTATTTGCGAGAGAAACACCCATGCACGAGCACCACTTAGTGACCCCGGCAGGCGGTGTAAACTCTCGGGAACCCCTGCCACCCATACCGGGGCCCCAATTCAGTCGCATCATTGGCCGGCTGACGCGTGGGCTAAATCATTTCGATGGAACGATGGGAGTCAAACATGTGCCCCCTCGCAGGGAGCTTGCGAGCCGCACCACCCGAGCTATTCCACCCCGGTTGAAGATCTTGAATTTTTGCAACTATTCTGGAAGTTTCACAACCTGTGTGCGAAGAAATGGTCATCTCACCCAGTGATATGGTCATCTCGCATGTGTGGCAGTCATTTTGCTAAACAAAATGGCCATTTCACACCTTCCAGTTCTGCACATATGTTGGCAATTCAATTCCAATTAGTACTCAACTTGACGTACCTCCAAAACAGGCATTTGGTGCAACTGAGATGAGCATCTCACACCAAGCCAGACGGTCATTTCAAACAAGCCAGATGACCATTTCACACAAGCCAGACAGTCATCTCACAGACCAAGTCAGGCATAATTCCAACCAATGTACAATACAATCAGCCTGACACTCCAAACAACAGTCTCAACACTTGAACCGATCATTTGGCACTCTAGTTAGCTGATCTGTTGTGTGAATTGAAATACCTAAACACTTTAGTAATTAATTTAATTTTCATACAAGATCAAACTCCTCTTTTAGATGAGTTCCAGTGTGTGTGACCCTATAGGTCCCATATCATGTTGGCAGTGAATGTCCATAACTAGTTTATGGCATCACAAGCAATGAGTGGTGCCTAGTCACACATCATTGCTACCCAAGTGAATGGAAAGTTGGGGAGCAACTTCAACCTTCAATATGTGTATGGTTTTATAGTGTTTCTATAGTTCCTTTGTCATTGATATCCAGATTGAACTAGAGGCATGGAGCAGTCATCCTCGGTATTATTCAATCTTATTTCTTGAACCAGAGTAGACTGTATGAGATATATTTGAGTTCAACATATTGACTCACACATGTATGGCCATACTTTTATTAGTCTTGTTAATTAAGAGGACTAGGATATCATATTCCATATAAGAGGGATAAATCCCATATCTATCACTCACAATCAATCCCCATGTGTCAAAGTCACCCAATCATCACTGTTATAACAACCCATATTTTTGAAGGGATAATGCCTTCATTAATATTCTTTTTAAGGGGCTATGTGGTCGTCATCAATGCAATTTTGATGGTCAATCTGGACCTTCATCAATATATTTATGAGGGACTACTTTAAATGATTTGGTTATTGATTATTGAATGATTTATTAAATATTAATTAATTGTTACTATAGTGAATATCAAATTTTAAATGAAAACTTTGTATACATAACCTCAAGTAATATTTTATACTAATTCACATGACATCATAAGAAGATTCAACACCAAAATGACACATAAAAATGTTAAATCACCTCAAACTGATTTCTATTATTGAAGCAAAATATTATCCATACATTGCGTGCTCAACGTTGATATAAATAAAGAGTACATATGTAATTTGCATCTGCAAATGTAAAGTTTTGAAATCAATCTTTCATGCGGTTACATCGGGTATTCAAATTTGCATCTGCAATTTGGTTAGAGCAAGATAACAATCAGCATATAGCCTGGCTGTAGACATCCCTCAGATTTTGGATAACAATCAGCATCGGGTATTCACCCACTACCCTGAGCTTCGCTGAAATCCACTCAGCAGATTGCAGAATAGTAGACCGGCATTCGTTCATTTCTTTGGGATCCGGAAAAAAGCATTGCATCATATTCCCAGCTGTAGCACGTGGAATCACCAACATTATGCCATATCTATCGTTGATTACCATTCCAAAGCATAGGTTGACAGCCAAGCTAGTTTCAAACCAACTTCCCCGCGAGCAAAACATAGCTCTCAATGTGGACAAAGAATTGTTTCTGAATCCGAGATTTTCTGTAACGCATATGAAACTATCAGCAAGGAGGTTAATCATGCTCAAAACTTTAACCACTTGAAGCAACAAAAAGCAAAACACTTGGGTTTCAGAATCCTATTCCAAATGAATCCCAAAAGTTTGAAATGTAATTGCAGCAGATCAGAGACAACCATCAACCAACCAAATGATGTATACGGCTTTGCAGAGATTAGCTCTAGGTCATAGAAAGCTTGAGTAATTGTGCACATTAAAATAAAACATTACCTCTCTCCAAGTCATATCTACACTGTTCAGTGAATGATTGTCTTAGAGCAATTTATGTAACAGAGACACTGCAATATACCTATTTCCTAAGCATATCCAAGGCCATCCTTCAAGATTTGTAACACACTATACGAATCCATATCTTTGAGAGAAGACCGTGAAGGCAAAAGTTGCTTCAAAAGTCTTGAAAATGTCTGAAGATTCTCACAGCTCTCCTTAATAGTATCTGCTTGATAATCCTCCATGTCAGTATCCCAAAAGTTGGAAAGTGGTTTCACTGGTTTCGTTCATAATTTCGCCTGGTTGAAATGGGGTAAAGTTAGATTCAACTTCCTAAATGATGTTACTGCTCATAATAGCTGGAATATTGTTACCTAAAGAAACAATCAGCTGCCTATTAATGTGTTTCTGAAGCTGGACAAACCAGAAGGAGATAGGATAATGCATTGAACTGTAGTAAAGAAAAAGAAACTAAGTTGAGAGATGCTTTGCCATGCAAACTAGAGATATTTCTGACTAACCTAGCTGAGTAGATTGGCTATGGGCTTTCAAAGTCCCGACAACATTACATCAGTCATTAGATAGTTTTCCAAAGAGAACTTGTCGATCGTCGCTAATGAAGTGTATTCTCTACCGTAATTCTAAAGATTAAGTTATTCATCACATGTGCGGATGATGCTATGCTAAAACATATGTCCGTCGGCAGTTAGCTAGAAGGTTTTAAATAAATCCCACTACTTGATCGTGTAGTCAAATTTAAAACAAAGAACGTCCCTCCACGTAGACCTACGAATCTATTGCAGCTTTAGTTATAGATTAGCATGCCCAACTTTAAGCATAAGTTCTTCCTACAGGTAATGAATTTATTCTTCAATTTAAATTCCTGGTATGGTTGTGTGGGTTTAGTAGTTCTTATATTTATTTTCTTCTCCTCTGTAACTAGAGCCAGAGCCGTTTCAATAGTTTCTTTTCTCTTGCACAGCCTATTAGACAACAGATCTATACTCCGATATTTATGGAGGACATAAAATAAAAAGAGTTGGTGACATAGATATTAGTAAGAGAAATCCAAGTAAACACTATTCTAACAATAACTTAAGTTAGAACCCGATTATTCATTGATGTTGAAAGGACTAAAGATAAAAGCAAACTAATTAACAATGTGAGTGTGTAAATGATCTCTTAAATATAGTCATCCTTTTAGCCAATGTGACTAAAAGTTTATGAAAAAGACAACAATAACAAACTTTAACTGCTTTGTGGCACAATTATTTATATAAACCTACTAAGCGAGAGCAACTTGATAAATAGTTAGTTGACTTCCTTCAATCTTTAAGTTATATATGACCCACTCAAAGAGAAAGAACTGCTCAGTTAATATCGAGCAGGTCCCTTCAACCTATAAATGCACAAAAAGACTGGACAGATTTGCACACATATAGGCTGCAAGAACACAAAGAGAGCACACAAATAAGTTTTTGAAACACAATACATGTGTTCAATTAACAACCAGTTGACTCCATCCAACTTGTACCGTGTCACTACTAAAATCTAAAATCAAATCTATTCTTTTGCTTAAGGCTCATGATTATACAACTCAATAAGAGAGCACAATTTGATTAATAGACTGACTTCCTCCAATATTTAAGCACACTGACTGACTGGACCAATTAACTCTCAGATATGCTGCTTAAACACACAACAAACTAGACTGATGAGTATGCATACATTTTTCTAGAATTTCCTAGAAATTTAAAACCATGTTTTTTCATCGGATTAATAATTATTGTAACATTGTCAACCACACACGTAGACTGGATTAGTTAGCATAAAAACCGGTTGTTGGAACACACAACATTCTGAATAGAAATATGAGTACTCGTCAAACTATTGCAACATATCAAAATACTAAAAATGTAGTACTTCTATTATAACCTCAACCTCTTTATTTGGAATTGCCAAATAAAGGCAATTATAGCATGTGTTAGTGTCAACCATAAGCTGACACAAATTTAGTAGGTCTGAACTGCTTTGCATAGTAGAAAAATAAGTAGCTTAAGAATATTTAGAAACCAGTACATTGGTATTCAAAGCAAGCACCTGGAAATAATATAAAAAAGTTGATAAATAGAGAAGTTGATAGCATACAAGTGACAGAAGTGTAAGCTAGCAAGCAGACAACTGGAAAAGCATACATCACATTCCCTCTTTTTATAGAGTTATAGATACTCGTCTTCTTATAGGGTTTGCAAAAAAAAAATGACCCGTCCCGACGTGATCCAACTCGACTTAAAAAATTTGAGTTGTTTTGAGTATGTTCAGCTCTCGGGTTGATCGGGTCGGTTCCATATCATTCAAGTAGGTTCTTGTCAGATTTTATCTATTTTTACGTTAAGTCTGGTTGGGTCCGGTTTTGGGGTTATAATTTTTCTTTATTGATATTTACAATAGAGAATATTTTGTGATTCTGGGTCTAATCCGGTGTTACTTGAATTTGGGCCAAGTCCATATTGGGTCGTGTCTGTTTGGAACGGGTCCACCAAAACAGTTGCTATTGCCAGGCATAGTCTTCTTTTTCTTAATAATTACTTCAATGAGGGCAAGCTCATGAAGGACTTCAATCCTATCATTCCAAATGTACTCGAGTGTTTTAGGATGCTTTGGTTAGGAATTTAACCACTCTTTTTTTGGATGCTTCATTTAGGAATTATTAGTGACATGTTTCTGACAAACCAACCAGCCAACTAACTAGTATAATTAAGTTACTAATCTGAAGATAAATGTTTTATATTTGATTTAATTCATAACATGACTAGATATTTCACTAATAAAAATGAGATCAATGAATATAAATGCAGAAATGGTGTGATTCTTCTCAAGGACACACTCTAGCCAACTAAAGGTGGCTAGATGCAACCCTAAGGGAAAACACACGGTTCTCTCAAAATTTATATATTGACCTATTCCAACACACAAGTTCAACTGATCACACGTACCCTCAAGCGTACAGGATCGTAGTATAGGCTAGTGGTAAGATTAGGGTCAATCCGCATGGAGAGGCACTAGAGCTAGGTTTGTGTTGGCTATTTTCCTAAAGCGGAGTCTAGGGTTTGAGGGTTTAATGTTGGGTTTGGTTTGATGGATAGGTGGGCCGTTTGGGAATGTAACTTGATATTAGTTGGGGGGAGGTCAACATAGCATGCATATCTCACATTTCAATCTAGATTACCAAACCAAACAACAAGGCAAGTTGTTTCAAGACATCCAACATTCTTCTAGGATTCTGGGATGAAATCTATGTTGTCGATGATGAGTGTTGTTCTGGGAAAAAGCTATTGAGATCTATTCTGCCTCGGGAGATCTTATTGAAGATGAGATGCAACAGTTGGAAGGTGAGGGAGTTTCTGATGAGGAGAATGAACATGTTCTTCAGCCGTGGGAGATGTAAGAAATATACCTTCACCATGATACATCTCCAAGTTCTTATGGCAGAGCATGAGGAGTTTCCTTACATACATATATAATTACACCTCACTTCACTAGGGGGAAAATGCCTCAATGTGCCTCACACCTTCAAAAACCTTGTGCACTCTACCCTGTGACATGATATAGGTGTGTGGATGCTTCTTCTTGATCTCCCATATAATATGATATCATCATCAATCTACAAGGTGGAAGGAATATGAACCCCCTACTAAATTGGATCTCCATGTGACACAATGGCATCATCCCCTAAGACCTGTTCGACATCGTCCTTAACACTCTAGAAGATGGGTTCAAGGCTATGAATCATCTCATCTGGATCGACAAAGATTGTGTGTTGCTACCTTTTCACTATTCTCCTGGACACTAAGTCAAGGAATGGACCATGACCACCACTCCTTTGGTATTCTTCAAACTCTCAATATGGACATGTGATTGTAGGATCTCATGAGGGTGGCGAAAGGATGGAGTGTAGAGATGATCTTCCTAGAAGCCCACATCCAACTAAGAAGGGGTAAACTCGAGGGCAAAGATTCCCCATTAGAACCATAGCCTCTAGGGCAATGATTGTGTGTTGAAAGGCATATATCATGCTCAAGCTCCAAAAGAGAGAGATTAATTGTCTTGTTTACATAAGCTATTAGGCTCATCTATAACTCAATCATACTCACGTCATGGTTGTTGATTTAGATGTAATAACCTACTAAACTAGCATGAGGTGGAAACTCAATCAAGTCTTATGTTTATGATTTCACTAAGACTATATGGGGGGAAATCCTTAATTTTTTAATATTAATTTTATTCAAGGAACCCTTCTTGTTTCTTTCTCAAGAGTTTGAGATTTTTTACTGAAATGACTTCAATGTGAATAGTTTTATGTAACTTAAACTAGAAAAAATAGAAATCTTAAACAAGTAACAATGCAAAATATGTTTTGCTACAATATTCAGGCATTATACCAACTAAATTAAACTACAAAAAATAGAAATCTTAAACTGGGTAGTATGCCACAAATGTGTTTTTGAATGCTTGAACGACAGTAGTAGTTATTTTCCACATAAACAACATTGAGATGACAATTTAATGTTTGAATTACGGATGATTGAAACGTGTGATCCTACTTCTAGAAAAGGACAGAAAGAAACATAATGCACATACTCACCAGAGTGCAGATAAATTTGTCGATGCATAATTGAATCCTCCATCACTCTTCACCACAATTAATGGGATAGCTTGCCCTTCGATGAAAATCACCCTGGCACCTTGGCTATCTTCAACCAAACATTTGTCTGACAGTTCTTGAATTACATCTCTGATGAAAGGGTTGTAAAAGCTCTCACCCTACAACAATTATATGTGATGTTACATCATTTATACCAGTACAACAGTATTATGGGAGTACTCTTGGGCATAAAATAACCAAGTGCTGCAATAGTAAATAAAGGTAAGTAAAAGAATTATAAATGTAGTATTCACTAGCAAAGTATAGCAGCATCAGTGAAGAGTTCCATAGGGATCTTCTGAACGGATTAAAGCTGCAAGAGATAGTATGTCCGAGTATATATGGAGAGTGCCAGCCAATACTTCTAAGAAATTGCATGTGATGTAATCCATGTAGCATAACATATGTAAGAGTTAAAAGAAGTAAGAGTCTATGGATAGATGACAGACTAAACGGCCAGTGTTAGCTAGCAGAAGCAATTTAGAGAAAAAGAACACAACATGCTTTTGAAGAACTAGCATCTTTTCTTCTGTGGATTGTGAAAAAAATCCTCCAGCATAAGCATTCAATGGACAACCTGGAGCAGTCATACTTATAACATGATCATCGGCTAAAAGGAGGCAGGGCTTGGTAATTGTGGCAAAAGGGGCATTAAACAATGCAGGAAGTGAACTTGGCAACCTTAACTTCAAGATCAAGTGCCTTCCAACTTATTGTTTCTGCAAAATCAATCTTGGATTTGGAAGAAGTAGCTCTATGAACAGAAAATCGAAGCCGCACCAACCGAAGTACTAGGAGTTGTCCGCTATGCAAACAAAGAAGTATCTCATGAAGCCCCACCAACTAGTAACAAGGATTTGGCACGAGAAGGCTCAACATATGCAGGAAAAAATTTCAACAACTTATGAAAAAGCCAAAATTAGGATGGGATATTCGAAAACAATCCTTTCTAAGACAAAAAGAAACCCTTAAATTCGAAGCTAAACTAGTGTCAAAGATCTTGAATCTACTGAAATAATGCCATATGTATTCTCACCAAATTATATCTGCTCTTCAATATATCATACAAAAGAAACGGGAAAGGGCATTGCCAGTTTTGACAATAACAAGTTTCAATGCACATGTTTTTATTGAAATTGAAACAAAAATGTAGTACATTCTTTTGGTTATCAAAAATGCAGTACAGTTGTTTCTCAAGATCTGCATATGAAAAATAAATGGACTAAAGATTATATTTTCTACCTTCTCTTCTATGTGAACTCCAAGCCTTTGATATACTTGAGCAAATTTCTTCCTGCTGATTTCACATATTTCTTTCCATGCAGTACTGTACTCAGTCTCTCCATTCTGTGGTAATGCCAAAAGAAAACGAAACGAGGTGAAGAAGAAAGCAAAACAAGCTACATCAAGAATGAGATCAGGCATCATTAATAACTAATTAGATATCTTATTTCTATGTATTATTGTTTCTTACCATCACTTTAATCTCATTAATATGTTAGTAAGAGAAAATCCTGAAACACATTTTGGACATCTTAATCACACCCATGAAACAACTTACACGTGACAAAGGACCTTGATGGAGAACCTAATGAATAAAAATCTAACACTATTATCAAGATCTAAACTAATCTAAAATAACTAATCAAAAGAAATAATATTCATCAAAAGATTCCATTCATTAAGTCTCCTTTTCTGAGAGCATTACAAAGACTATATATAGGGTTTAAACCATAGTTGTCAAGGGGCTAGGCGCTCAGCATGTCCCAAGGGGCGCCTAGGCTATATTCAGGGCGTTTTGTTTTTGTGTTTTTTCAGTATATTAATCTACTTCTTATTATACATATATACTACATATAATACCATATAGGAAACATAAAAATAGAGGGCAGAATGAGGCTATGACAGCAGTAGCAGCAGACTAGAGTAGGAAGAATACAAAAGGGAACTAATATCAGCAAGCCTGCAATAACAAATTGGAGCAAGAAATGTGCAAAGAAATAAAAGAAAACAGGAAAAGAAAGGTGGGAAGAGGTTGTAACTCAGTAAAGAGGAAATGGAGAATGGGAAAGAAAAGAAAAAGAAAAGATATAATAATAGCAGCAACATCACGAAGAACAAGTGATATAAAATAGGAAAATAGAAAGTACAACATCAGCAACATTATGAAGCATAGGTGATGTAAAAGAGGATTAGAAGAAAACAGATTTTTTTAAATGCAGCAGCCGTAGGATTTAGTAGTAGGAAGGATGTAGGAGGAATAACTCACAAAAAATACAGCAGCAATAGGATTTAGGAATAAAATACAGGAGAAAGGATATAAAAGAAAAGAAAAAGAAGCAAGAACAACATGCATACGAGGAAGTAGAAATTTTTAACAAACAAGGTATGATGACTTACCAATTTGGATCAAGTCAGACCTAATTTCCCCAAATCAGACCTGTTTTCCCCTAATTTTCCAAAATTGACCTGATTTGGCCTAAATCAGACCTATTTTAGCCATAAATTGAGTCAATGTGATCTATTTTGACCAAATACATACTTGATTCATGCTCATTTATCCTCTAAATGGCTTAATTTGGGCATAAAAGGCCTTAGATGCCCACGTAATGCATGTAATAAGTTGGGCGCCTATTTTGAGGCGCCTTGCCTAGCACCTAGGCGCGCCTAGGCAGGCGCCTTGATAACTAAGGTTTAGTGTATTTTATTATAAATACCAGCCCTAGGGGCTTGTCCCAAACAATTGAATATGATATGAGGGACAAGATATTGTGCTTCCTCATATCTCGGTTCTGCATCAAGTTAATTAGAGCCAAACCTTATATCACTCGGTTCTATATGGTTCCTCTTTCATGTCCCCACTCTACCTAGGTACAACTTACCCAGTTAAATGCACTTATTTGCAAAATTCACTAGGTTTATTTTGACTTCATATATTTCACTACGTTTTATTTTGATTTCATATTTTATCTAGCAATTTATGCAATTCTCCTAAGTCTAGGGTTTAGTGTCTTTTATTATAAATACCATCCCTGGGGGCTTGTCCCAAACAATTGAATATGATATGAGAGACAAGATATTGTGTTTCCTCATATCTCGATTCTGCATCAAGTTAATTAGAGACAAACCTTATATCACTCGGTTCTATATGGTTCACTCCCTATACTCCATGTATACCGCTGCTTGGTTACTGTAGTCCACTCCCTATACCGCTGCTTTGTTACTGCAGTCTGCAGTGCAGGGCTTCATTAAGACATCCAGGATAGAAGACGTATTCAAAGGTAATCATTGCATGTGGAATAAAGGGCTATTATTGTTAAACCACATGTATAAGGTTACAACTATGTTTTAATGGATAGCAGGGGCAACACTGTCAGCTTTTAGGTTTTCCCTTGGCCAAGCTGTTGAGTAGTCTAAGTATTAAGACATTGTTTCTGTGTAATGTGAATATATACAAGGGAATACTCAGCAGTTTAAGAATTATCTGTGTTAAGGATAATTATCATAAGTTAAAGGATATCATGTGAAAGCTACTGGAAAGGAAACTGGCTTAAATAATTATCCTAGAATTGTCCTTATACAAGTCTATTATGATAAAACCAACATGTCATATAGTAATGTATACACCTTATATAGGTCAAACAGCAATGCGTAGCATATTAAACGAGGGGACAAGATACAGTAATGTGGAAAGTCCAGCATATTATATTCTAGGAATGAAACCTAGAATGTATATAGGTCCAGTAATGTGGGTGTTTCATGTGAAACACATTCTAGGTCATTTCTATTTAGGTCCAGAAGTTTAAGAATTATCTGTGTTAAGGATAATTTATTATATATGCTAATATGACCTATAATAACACATTGTATATACAGTTTATACCCAGTAGGATCCATGCTTTACTCCTACTGAAAGCTATTGAACACATTGTATAAACACATTGCTGTTTGATCCACATTGTATAAACAAATTGCTGTTTGATCCACATTGTATAACACTGGTGGTTTCTGAAAGCTATTGAACACATTGTATAACATTGTGTTTATATTAAACTGTTTATAAAAGTCTCAATATGACCTATATGAACACCTCTAAACCTAAGGTATATACTCTCACAGAAATGTGTTTACACCTGCTAAACCTATAGACTTAATATAAGATACAGAATTTATTTGTGTCACAGTTTCATTCTAGAAATGTGTTTCACATGAAACACCCACATTACTGGACCTATATACATTCTAGGTTTCATTCCTAGAATTTCAGAGCCCTGTTAGAAACCTATAAAGGTTTCTTAAACTATGAAGTTATATATAATTAACCAATAGGGCAGAGTAATGTGGGCCTCCTGAAATTCACCTTCACGACGGCGGGGGACATGCTGGGGTGAGGAGGATAGTAACCAGTCACCTTTTGGGGGACGATTTCTAATGCATAAAAGGTTTTAGAGAGGGGAGGAGCCATTAATCACGAATAGCATCAATCGAGAAACAACCGGGGTGGCAGTGGAAACGAATAGAGAAAGGGGGCGGACGGGGCGGGTCAGCTAGAATCAATGATAGAAAGAGAGAGCAGTTCTTACGCCGAAGACGGAGAAGGTAGAGCTGGCGTTCCCTGGAATCCTCTGGCAGTCCGTCTTCATGAGGTAGTGGTCCTCGCCTTTCTTCTTCTGCACGGCGCACCCGTACTTGACGCGCAACCTCTTGGCCCTCTCGGCTTTCACCTCCTTCCGGAGCAGCGCCTCCAGGGACACCGGATCCCGGCGGTCCCTCCGCCGTACTTCGAAGGCCATCAATATACGATCAAAATCTCCCTTTCCCCCCTTGCCGCTGCTAATCGCCGCTACTTGAAACCCTCTCTTATCCTCTCCCCTTCTTGAAGTCGGAGGAGTCTGTGTCCTGCCGGCCGGAATCGTGCCTCCACAGTCCCAGTTGCGCAATCCCCCTCGTTCCTGGTCTCTCTTTGTCCGATCAGAATCGGATTTCCAGTTGTAGCTAAATCGAGGAAAAGATGGCAGGAGGAGATGTGGTGGTGCTGGTGGCTTGTAGAGGAGTGGAATTATAGATAGTGGAGGCGGGGGCGGGGTGTGGACAGATGACAGTAGCAAGCAGTCGATGATGTATATGATTGAGGAGTGGGGTGGGGGGAAGGGCAACGAAAAGCAGTACGAAACGCGTTGCCGAGCTTATAACCTAATCAATTGGTTCTCACGTGGAGGAACGAGGGGGTAGGGTTTTTTTTTATTATTTTGATTTACAAATATTGTGTTTTAGAATGGAGGGAAGGGTTATGATATGGAGGGAAACATTTGACATGATATTTTTCACGGAGTTGTTAGTGAGTAATGTATTTTTGAGGGATTAGTGTTCACATAAAAGGTCTAAGGATGTTAAAAACACGGTTGAGGGATTTAGTCCCATATTTGAAGGATGAGCCCTCACAAATAGACACCATTATTCACGATTTTTGGTTCTTCACAAATGTTCTTCAATAAAGGCCAAATTTTTTGTAGTGTTTATTATTTTATAATCACATATTCCATCTTCATTCTGACTCAAGTCAAACCCTTTGACTATCTTGTCAAATCAAAGATTCCAACTCTGAGATGCATGCTTCAATTTTCATATTGATCTTTGTGGCTTATAGACTTTATTTGCATAAATGCATATATAAAACCATTAGGTTGTGTCACATACACATCCTCTTCATTATTCCAATTAAGGAATGTGGTTTTAACATCCATATGCCAAATCTCACTATCATAATAAGTTGCAACAAAAAGCATGATCCAGATGGATTTAACCATGGTAACTGGTGAAAGGCTTCATCACATTCAACAATTTGAACTAGTTTGAAACTCTTTGCAAACAATATACCCTTCCATGTTGGTCTTGTTACAAAGACCCAAATGCATCCTATGGGTTTTACCCCTTCAAGTGGATCCACCAAGGTCATACCTTGTTGGTTTACATAGAGTCCATCATTGATCTTATGGCCTAAAGCCATTTCTCAAAATTTGGTTCCTTAGTAGCTTCTAGGTAGGTTGTTGACTCATATCTATAATCAAATCACCACCTTTTGAGTTATAAGTTATCATAATCTTTCAAACTCAAGGAGTTCTACTAAAACTATGAGTTCTATGTTTACATAAGGAACTTGAGATTCCACAACAGTTTGTGATTCTCCTTGTTCCTTGTTGTACCTCTTTAAGTTTAATGTTTTCTTATTTGTCACGAACATTTTGAGTTCTACTTTTACTCCCACTTATTCCATTAGAACTAGGTTCCCTTTTAGGAATTCATCCAACAAACACTTTGTTGTCGGGCTGGAATATAAGTAGTATTCAACAAGATAATATTTGAGGATAAAGCCCTTTAAGAAACTATTTTCTTATACAAGCTTTCAATCCCAATCAATATAAAAGACTCATCGGGACACTTCCCATGCCATATCTTTAATGGTGTCTTTTGAACCATTTTAGACGGTAAATTGTTAAGTGTTTAAGCATGTGCCTAAAAGAAATTGTAAGATTCGCTAGATTTTATTGATAATCTAACCATGACATAATAGGGTCTGATACCTTCTTTCTGAAACATCAATATGTTTAGGTGGACTTCATTATGATACCCTATCATGATCTCCCAGAAGGTCCTCAAACTCTTAGTTTACGTATTTCAACATCAATCATATTGATGTATCTTAATACTTTTACCAATTTAGTTACGTACTTCATTTATGATCTCCTTGAACACTTCAAGATATCCATACTTGTCTTTCATTAAATACAAATTTCAATATCTACTGATCATATCAATAAATATAATGAGGTACTTGTAACTACCTTTAGAAGTCATCCAAAAAGGTCTATGTACATCAGTATGTACTAGTCTTAATGGAATAGTTGATCTCCCACTACATCTAGTGAAGATACTCTTGTCACATTTCACAACAACTAATACATGCATTTATCTATTAGTTCAATAACCAAAAGAGTCTATATAGCCATCATATGGATTCTAGAAATGCATTTCTCATTTATGCACTCTAGATGACAGTGCTATAGGTATTCAATGTTTGAGTTATCAAGTCATTCAATATATGTGTCATACACATTCGTCTTTTCAACTATCAAGTATATTTTATAAGACATAGGGCATCATCATAAAAGATCATAATGTTCTTGTCATACAAAAGATATGATGTTTGACAAGTACATAATAGCAATTCACTAATTCTATTATGTGCCCATGAATGACAACCTTTAACTATAGTGGCAGCAACCCTTATTGCATATAGTTCTAGCTTACTTCTTCTTAGGTCTTGATGTAGAGATCTCTATGTCTTTCTTCTTCATGAGATCTTCTATGAAGAGGATAATTCCTTTCCAATGTCCAAACAAGTGACAATGGTGGCACTTTATTTTCTTTATCCTTTACGTGAAAAGGACAGATTCCTTTTACACTTACCCTTCTTCAGATATTGAGTGCAAAAAACTTGGGCTTTAGATTAGCCTCAGAACACTTCTTGGCCTTTCTTTTTCCCTAGGACTCACTTCCCCTGATCACCATCACAGATTTGTCCTTGTTCTTCCTTGCTTTTGCATCAACATGCCAAGCATGTGATAAACTGACTATATGATTCATGCAACACTTGCATAATCATATTCATGGTCAACTCTTGACCTAAGAGAAATCCCAATCATTACACATGTCTAATTATATTGAGCACAAGGGGTTCTACTAGATCTCCCTTTGTCAGTTTGTACTCAATTAGTGCTTTGGAGACATTATACATGCTTTACATGATTCTTAGGATGTGTTACCATCTCGATAATGTCCACGTATGGATGTTGTTAATGCAACTCATAGTTCATACAACAGAGCATTAGGTATTCAACTCTCTTTGGCTTCATTGGCATGCTCAACAAGCATCCAGATAGCCTTAGGTGCTTTTAGAGTGGGTTCCTATGGCATTGGTCTATCAAGGACATAGAGCTTTCGCTCATTGACGAAAACAATTCTCAAAGTCCTTAACCAATTGTGGAAATTTATCCCATTTTGTCCTCATTGAGGACTGATCGCAATTAACATGTTTGTATTTGTCATTTGATTATACAAAGAAATATTTCAACCTTTTCAAAATAATTTAGATTTGGTTTGATTTGATAATTTATAAGATACTAATTAGGTCTTAAATTATTATCACTTCCACTATTTTATTCAAATTGACAACCCTCAATATCAATTCCGAATATTGCATTGTACAATACTCTAGTGGGCCAAAATCCATATTTCATCAAACCATGAGTCAATTTTTGTTGATTGCCCACAACTTGACTATTTAGGTAGGCCATCATGCCAATTGCATCATATGCAACTCTTGGATAGATCATATGCACAACTCCTTGTCATGATCTTCTAAATGCTTCTGGGCCCAGACACTCTGAGAATCACCAGTCAAGCCTGACCCAAAAGCTAACACGATAATAATGTACCCCTCTTTGGTGACACCTACATCATTACCATCATACTTCCATGAGATAGACAGCGTACCATGCTTTGGCATCACCTATGCTCGGTCGATCAAGCTTTTTATCTGTGCCACTTTTGGAAAGCATCAAGACTTGATATTATAATTGAGGGAGTTTGTATGTATAAATACATATACTTTATCTAATCACCACATATATAGTATGTATCATATGCATGCTATAACTACAAATGAGAACATGTAATAAATAAAACATGCAAGCGATGGTTATGACCATACTAATGTAATTCCTTAGAGCCACAAGGAATTACTACCACCTATGGTCCACATCATATGCAACTTGTTGTTGGTGATGATCTGTGCTCAAACCAATCTGGGTTGATTGGTTTAACTCTTGAACCAGTTGGCTCACCTCTTGGTTGCTTAGTTGGACTCCTTTAAAGCGGTTGTCTGGTTCTCATGTCCAAGCAGTGTATGAACACCTCCAGTCAGTTGGTTGGGCCACCAGTCGATCGGTTCATCCTCCTATCATCTGGCCTCCTCAGCCCTCCATTCGATTGGGTCGTCTCACAAGCCGGTCATTTTGTCTTGTACATATTGTCATCTCACTTTGAAACATAAATTAAAACTATCTTATTTCTTATTCTATTATATATAGGAAAACCTCGAGTTACATTCGAGGGAAAATAGGAATTAGAGCATTAATTTATATGTGGAAGGAGAGAGAGTCTCGGTACATAAACTGATTAACAACAAGAATAATAACCACAACCATGCACACACAGATTTGGGGTTTTGGCCATGACCATGCTTTATATCCACCATCAAAACTAATTTTATGGTGACGTCTATAAATTGCATATATCACACACACACACAACCAAATACATACGTATGTATATATATACATATGGGTTCTTATGTGGTAATTTAGACTGACGTGCATATCAACTAGTTTAAATATTTGCATGGCATGCAATAAATAAACATGATAAAATCAAAGTCCGATCATATCGATTATCCCAAAACATAATTAATTGACGTGGCTTTGATACCACTATAGGGAAATATGACATCAGATAGGCAGCGGAAACAAAAATTTTACTAACATATTTCCCATTAACCAATAGATCGCGTTAGTAACTATGCAATGGGAAGGATGGTTTCACAAAGATATACTTGGTCGGGGAGTAAGTCCAACAACAATCCTCATTGATGTAGATGTGCACTCTATCTTGGATGGTGGTTGTACAACTCCTAGTCGCACTCAGACTCGTCTGACTGCTCCTCTATGGACATCAGACTCAGACAATTTCTGTAGTGGCTCCTCAGATCTCACCATAGATTGTGAGTTGACATTGCCCTCCTAGCAGTAGCCAATAGACTCTTGCCTCTAATGTAGTCCACACAGACCAACTAAAACTCATGTCGTCCTGTAGGAATGGATGGGAAGGAGTTGTCCCTCCTATTGGTATACTAGTCACCAACATGCTCTCCCATAACAATGATACTCTATTGTTGCTATCTCGTGGCTATCCCTCCCTAGTTGGGTAGGACTTGCCTGGGATCTCATGGTTACCACAACTAGATAGGACAACACTTGTCAGAGCAACTGATTCTCAATTTTGTGTGTAGTAGTTGTTTTCTGGGAAGCCCCCACTACCCCTCTATATATAGGAGAGGTTAGGGTCAAGGTTCCCAGTCCACAACCAATGCGGGACTAAAGCGGGAGTGAAAAGGATAAGAAGATCTTGAATTTTCACAACTTTCTAAAAGTTTCACAACCTGCGTGTGATGAAATGGTCGTATCTCCCAGTGAGACCGTTGACTGGCATGTGAGGCAGTCATTTTGCTAAGCGAAATGGACATTTCACACCTTCTAATTCTGCACATATGTTGGCAATTCAATTCTAATTAGTACTCAACTTGACGTACCCCCAAAATAGGCATTTGGTGCAATGAGACGAGCGACTCGCACCAAATAAAAAGGTCATTTGGTGCAACTGTGATGGGCGTCTCGCACCAAGCTAGACAGTCATTTTTTACAAGCCATATGATCATTTTGCACAAGCAAGACAGGCGTTTCGCAGCCTAGGTCAGGCAGAATTCTAACCAATGTACAGTATAATCAGCCTGACACTCCAAACAACGGTCTCAATACTTGAACCGATCGTTTGGCAGTCTAGTCAGTTGATTTGTTGCGTGAATTAAAATACCTAAACACTTTAGTAATCAATTCAATTATCATTCAAGATCAAACTCCTCTTCTAGATAAGTTCCTGTGTGTGTGACCTTATAGGTCCCATATCACGTTGGCAATGAATATCCATAACTAGTTTATGACATCACAAGCAATGAGTGGTTCCTAGTCGCACATCATTACTACCCAAGTGAATGGTAAGTTAGGGAGAAACTTCAACCTACAATCTATTTATGGTGTTATAGTGTTTGTATAGTTCCTTTGTCACTGATATACAGATTGAACTAGAGGCATGGAGCAGTCATCCTCATTATTATTCAATCTTATTTCTTAAACTAGAGCAAACTGCATGAGATATATGTGAGCTCAGTATATTGACTCACATACGTATGGACATACTTTTCTCAGTCTCTCTAATCAATAGGCCTAAGATATCATACTCCATATAGGAGGGACAAATCACATATCTATCACTCACAATCAATCCCCATGTGTCAAAGTCGCCCAATCATAACTATTATAACAACCCATGTTTTAGGACTGTAGTTGATAATGTCAAAGTGTACCCAATGACATGTGATGAGTGTAGTGATTTCAAGTCTAAGAAACACAACCACCACCATCACTATGAGAGCTGACTATGACTTCCATGAAGAAGCCCATGTGTCAGTCTCACATTGGGTCTGTCTGATACACTGTTCTCTAACATGATTCTGTGTGGTTGGTTTGATATTGCCATATCATGACTAATGAGATTTAGTCATCAACCAATTCACACTTTGATCTTATGTGTTATCATTGTTTATTTACCTTCCATAATAGCAACCGATCAGGGATATAATGAGAATATGTATATACTCTTAACATGCATATGATCTCATTCTTCCAAGTCACGTACTTGAAGACATACGCCATTGAGTAATATCATTCTCTAGACATTTATTATGTAATTCATTATCTCATAATTGAATATACAAAATAAATTGGAAGCTTGCCTTTATAATTATCAAATCTGGTCCCTAATGCCATATCCCAATCATCATATGATTGGCTCTCTGGGCATACATACCAACAAAAAGATATTATATATCTCTATTCACTGGATAACTTGCCACAACCTATTATACATGATAACATGTTTATGTATACAAGCCATATTTGTAAATTTTTATAGAATAATTCCAAAACTCATACCGATGTACAAAATCTACAAAACACCCAAGGACCTGAGAGTACATTGACGAAACATAGGACCTTACAACAAAACACTAGCATCATATCCAACCTTCAAACAACTATTGTTCTTCCTTCTACTCGGCCTCAATTGCACAATCTCTATAATGACATGCACGACCACCTAAAAGATGTGGAAACCCATGACATGGGACCAATGTCCCAACGAGAGATATAAAACTTTTCCAGCAACTATTATTGACACAAATAGACTAAAGCAAGAAAACAACATTATTATCAAGATGAACAGATTCAACTAAATGATATAAGTAAAAAAAGTTAACACAATTTAAGCAATTAAGGCAGCTACACTGATCGATAGAACATCTTATACTTTTAGAAGGAATACAAAGAACATGTATACAAGATAACAACTATGCAGTATAAGAAACAAGGCATAGGGTCATCCAATGTGAGTCGTATTTAACCCTGAGCAATTATACTACATGGATGTATTACATCTTTTATTATGCCCTGAGGAATTGAGTCTTGCCACCCAAATCCAACTGACCACTTTGAAGTCAAAATCGGTTACGTACAAGATCTATGGAAGAGTCGGACTACATGATGTAACCACATCTCTCGGTTAGTATGAAAGACAACGTAAAGACATAACAATCAACTTCCACCAGCGACATATAGTCAAGATAAAAACACCTAGTCTGACCTTGGTACAGATCACATTACTAGAGAATAGGTTGTGCATGCCCGTTCTAAAAAAGGAACCCTACAGATGCACTATTGCCTTTTACATATCACAAATCCTGAGACATGACCGCAATCATCCTCCATAACCTATAATTTTTGATGCAAGGAATACCCTCGACTTATGCCCCCTCATATTCAACAATATGCTATCCAAGTTTCTCATAGGAATTACTCATTTCATCATCCAACAAGTCCTGACACAAGAATAGATCTATGGTAGAGGGAAACTACATGATTAGGTTTTACTTGATTAATTATGCCAATTGGGTATCTTTTAGCATCAATCAAGTTACAACGTACAAACCATAGACAAATTCTATACAGATAGGGTAGATTACAACGTCATATATAAATTGGTCACATCATCATATGATACAAGGCCAACATTATTATCACATCATCTTGGTATGTCCATCCCTTATCACATCATTGAAGGGTATCACCTCACACTAGGCACAAAACCTCTGACGGGTCATAAGACCCAATCTCATTGTTCATGTACATCATCATTATCTCGTCATGCCTCATAAAGGCTCATAGTCATCATCCTATGGCATGTAAGAATTCTATAGTAAGCATAAGCTATGAGTACATTCAACCTGCAACATTAGGGTTACACAAATAGGAGAGAGAAAGCATACATGCTAGTCATTCAACATCAACCCTAGATACATCACCTCTCACATTCTTGGAGTGTATTAGGTTAAGCATCCTTACATGTTTAGTGACCATCAAAGTCATGCAAACATAGCCACCATACAAGACTCAAACACATATGGAGACCACATGGTACACTCATGTATAGTGATCAAACCACCTTATACATATAGTGACCAAACCAAGAACTTTATCACAGTGTAGCGACCGCTAAGATTAATCACAAAATGACCATGTCATCTTAACCTATATTAGCAACCACACATAGTCTGCCTAAGATGATAGCCATCGTCAACCATATACAAGAGATAGCGACCTCAACCATGTGAACCATGTAGCGACCAACATGCATACGGCAAGGTGTAGCGACCTCTCAACCATGCATAACGATCACAACATCAACCAAAGAGTAGCAACCAGAAGATTATTAGGGCTTGGGTTGATAGATGTAGCAACCCGCCTCATCAACACTACATGTAGAGACAACAACACTCAACCATGTGACCAAACAACTGCTCAAGGTAGTGACCAACACAAGGATCAAGCCTTTCGACCACAAGGAAGACCATCATGGGTAGTGACCACAAAGCAACTTGTTCATATAGCGACCAAACAAGTTAGGTTCAGGGTTTGGTAGCGACCAATCCACCCTAGTGACCCTGTTTCAAAAACCATTGCAACCAAAACAAGCTCAGCACATGTAGCGATCACCAAGGTATGGAGCAACCCCCAAACAAGCAATTAACACTAAGAAAACCAAAAAGTCACCCCAAGAAAACCTCCGAGAAAGATGATTATCAAAATCCCTAAAACAAGAATCGCAAGGGTAAACATAAAGAACCATGATGAGAGAAGGAAAACCACACATCCATCTATAGCAACCAAAGATCAAAACCTCCAACATCATGTAAAACCGAATTTAAACATGGTATCAAACCAACAATCATGATGCATGCAAGAGACAACAACATCCACTGTCACTAACATGTTAGGTACATGAATTAAGGTTTAGGAGAAAGAGTAATATATGCAAGAACACTTCAAAATCTTAAACCCTAGATCAAGTTAGCATTCTCCATTATATTATGATCAAGTTTTAGATATAGAATAGTAGCATGCAAGAAAGATAAGAGGTGCAATAATAGTAGAGGGTAGAATTATATAACCTGCCTTAAAGAAGATCAACTCCAAGCCACAAGCTCCAAGAGAAGGAAGGAAAAACACCAAGCTTGGATCCACCTTTGTGGTCAAACAAGGTCACCTCAAGAGAATAAAATACACCAAGGTCAAAGGAGCTCAAAAGAGAAAGGGTAGGAACCGTAGGTAGGAAAAAGAGGAAGAAAGAGGGGAAGCTTCATCTCACTTAGGTACTACCATGGCCAAACCATAGTCTCGACCTCTATGAAGATAAGTTCCTCAATATAGACACCATGGAAGAACCATAGTCTATGACCAACAGAAGAAGAACAAGGATAGGATTTCAAGGAAAAACAAGAGCAAGGGTATAAAAGCACTTACCAAGAAGGAAGATCACCAAGAACCACCACAAAGGAGATGATCAAGCCCTAACACTACTACAGAAAAGGCCTTTGGCGTTGGTTATTTAGACCCTTTAGCATCGATTTCCAAGTGACACCCAAGTGGGCGCCGCTAAAAGTCGGCATCTTCAGCTTCGGTTACTAACCGACGACATAACCCTTCCCGCCACTGAAAATGTGCCAACAAGGGAACTATATGCATCGGTTATTAAAGAAAACTGACACTATATCATGGTTACAGACGTCGGTTAATAAATAAAAACTGACGCAATAACCCTTCCCGCCACCGAAAATGCACCAGCAAGGGAACTATAAGTGTCGGTTTTTCGCTAATAACCGACGCCGTAACGGGATAAAAACATTGGTTTTATGCTAATAACTGATGCCATATCCCTGTCAGCACGGCCGTGTCTTCCCAACACATCCGTGGTACCTGGCCACAATAGGCATCGGTTCTTAGAGATAACCGACGCCAGCAATGGAAAATATGTCAGTTTTTGGCTAACAATCGACGATGTATGTCTTTGGTGTCAGTATTATACAAATAACCGACGCCTATGTTCTACTTTTTTTCTTATCAGTTTGCAGGCCTGCTGTATGGCTGGTTAGTAGGATGCATAACTTGTAGTTCAGTTCTGAACTATAGGTTTACAACATCTATTAATATCAGCCAACAATAGGCCACAAACCTGCAAAGTCATTCACATTCAGACACATGTATTGATCAGATACATGTAGAAACCTACAAAGTCATTGACATTCACATTTAGTTCCATTCATTTCATCTCTTTTCACATTCAGACATTCATGTATTGATCAGAAAAAGTCATTCACATTCACACATATGACAATTCAGAAAAAGGCATTCACATTCACACAAAAATAATTATGAGAACAAAGTTTAGAAATATCATTCTTTATTCATCATCATCATCATTGTCATCATTGTCCCAATTATATTTAAAAATTCCCACTACTTATAGGGCTTT
The DNA here is from genome assembly GCA_963693085.1 of Alisma plantago-aquatica. Lineage (NCBI taxonomy): Eukaryota > Viridiplantae > Streptophyta > Magnoliopsida > Alismatales > Alismataceae > Alisma > Alisma plantago-aquatica. Next base: position 1,004,815,846 of record OY856409.1, read on the forward strand.
TTCTCATTCTTCTCTTACAACATCTAATTCCTCCCTCGTATAGGGAGTATGTACATCTAATAACTTTCCACCTGTGCTGAAGTCAATTTTAAACACCTGTAAAGAGAATGACGTATATGTATAATTAATAATATATAATAAGATTAATATATTTCATATTATCTAATGGGACTATATATAATACTTGATGTATAGTATCGATTTCCATTACAGCATATTTGATGATTAGGTCCATAAATCGCATAACATAGTAGGCACATGCCCAGTCGTTGTCTTGTGTAGCACACTATAAATTGAAACATATAAAATAATAAAAAATACAAATAAGCACAGTTCACATAAATAATATATACATTGGAGTCGGAAAATTACTTTCACATTTTCCCAAATTAATGGCTGATTCTTTTTCCTGGGGACCTTTCCTCCAACTTTTTTGAACTTTTCTAAAGCCCTACATGTTAATGTAACACATTAAATTGCATAATTAAATAGTAATGTAATAACAGATGTTAACAGATATAAAAATATGAAATATTTCACATGGGAATAATGGCATTTTCATTGTGTGTCCATATAATGTATTCAATTCCTTCCCCGCAGGATCTAGATAATAGACAGTGAACGTCTTGGGGACAATAACTAGTAATTCCCAATGCCTACAACTATAGGTAAGAAAGTTTAAAATTAATAACTCAAAATCCACAATAAAAATGTAATTTTCTTAAGTCCAAATTACAAGCAAAGTAAACTTACTCGACATTGAATGGAGCTATTATCATCGTCTTCTTATTTTTACCAAAATATTCAAAAGTATCACAGTAGTATGAAGTTACTGAAGAAGGGTTTGTATCTACAAGACTAATCAAAGATGGAACCAAAAATCCCACATGGGAAAATACAAAATCTGTACATATCGTGTGTAAGTGGTTGCAAAACATGTATTACGTATGCATTAATATATAAGAAACCAGATCACCATATATAAGACAAGGTATATGGATGTATAAACAAGATCTCACCATATCCACAGCTCTATCATAGATGTGTTCAGCCAGTCATAATGAAACAACTCCAAAATATCTTGTATAAATAGCTTGTTATCGTATGATTGACCTGCATTAATGCGTATGCAAAACTTGTATTACGTATGCATCAATACGTATGCAAAACTTGTATAAATCGATTGTTATTGTATGATTGACCTACAACATCCTCCAGAATAGTAACATTTATAGGGCCTATTCATACTGCCATACCCCTCCAATTAGGACCTAATGAGGCATGTAGGTCCCTTGGAAGCCAACTTGGTACTTTAGGAGCTGGAGGTGGAGGCTGAGATGTAGCGGGTGTCTTCCTTTTTACATGTATATATAATTTCAGATCAATTGGCTCATATATACACACTAATAAATTAACGTAATGTAAATTTACCATACAATATTAGTATAGACGACATCCTCTTTGGGCCACATTATCACTCCGCCTTCTGCCTCACCAAGCATTTCAAAATCTGGGTGGGTATATGGTAGTGAAATATCCCTCCAATCGGGGAGTATATGTATCGGGCTCACACGAACTGCACCAACTGGTACTGGAGTCCCATGAAACATCTCCCCTGGAAGGGCTGGGTAAGCATGTGCATCTGCAATGATATATTCTTGACTTTTTAGATGACATGGCTTCAACCCCTACAAATTTATGTAAAGAATGTTATATACATATATACATAAATATATCATCTTGAAAATACTAGCTACTATATATGTCATAAAAATACTTACAACAGACGTGCTAGGTGGTGGGTCTACATGATTACTCCCAACCTCTGCAATAAGAGAAGAGCGGCCCGCCACAGGTACTGTCTGAGTGGCAGTCTGAGACGCCTACCACTTGCTAATTACTTCATTGACTCTCTTATCAAGTGCTTCCTCGACTCTCCTATCAAGTGCTTCCTCGACTCTCCTATCAAGTGCTTCCTCCACTCTCCTATCAATTAACTGATCTACCTATACATGGATAATAGATAGCTTCTGATTATTGAATTCTCTTTCGTGATAAAATTATAAAAAAAAGAATAAGTTACCTCAGCTTGTAAAAGTCCCGCTTTTGGGACTGCTTGTGTTGTGATGGCCCAAAGAACGCCTTGATGCCCACACCAGCGCATGTACCCCTAACACATCCAAGATGCTATGGGTTACCTAGAGCAACTATCAATTCATCCCTTGTGCCCTCAGGGATGAACTTGCCTTCCTTCTTCTGCTCGTGCAGCTCCCGCTAATCGCCATATATAGAAATTGGTAAGTAAACATAACAATAATCAATATCGATCAATTGCTATAAGAGTTGAATTTTACCATTTTGCATCCGCCTCAGCAGTTGTGGGCTTCGTTATATATCCTTTCTTATTTTGCCTCCCAGCTATCCACATAGCATGGCGAGGTAGAGGTGCAGGACCAATAGTAGAGGACTCTTGAGTAGCAGCAGACTGAGTAGTAGACTCAACCTGTAGTCTTTGGCGAAGGCCTGCATAGCCTCTTGGACTCATTGTGTGGTAATGCATATTCAGTGCACGCCTTGCACTTTGAGCATCATTGATAGCGTTGTTAGTAAGCACATTGATTTGGTTAGTAACACTAAAGGTTAATCTTGAATAGGTGAATACATAAGAACGTATATTAATTCAATTGGGAGTGGCACTTAATACCTTGAATTCACCTATTTTTCTTTGGGTAACAAAGTCCTCCCAATCTTTTGTGTCCAGGTAGTTCCATTGCTCAGTGGCTGCCTTCTGCCTAAATTTATTTTTTAAAGAGAATACATACAAAAATTATTAGTGTAGAGTTAGTCAAAAAGTGATCAATGTCTAGAATTGGAAATCAATCAAGAACCTCTTCTCAGCATCGTGTATGTAATCTCGGGTGAGATTTGTCCTATAGTTGCTTAGGACCCTCCCACAATGTTGTATCATGCATTTACAATCTCGGGTGAGATTTGTCCTATAGAATTGCTATTAACTAGTATCCTAAAAATTAGTAATCTACAAAAATAGAATTACAAATAATAATAACTCACACATAGTTCCTTCCATACTAAGTCTTTCTTCCCCTTAGGACCTTTATGCTAGGATTTAAAAATAGGACTACAATGGTTGCGAGTAAAAATAGGACTCCAACTGGATTTCCTGCATGATCGAAATCCACAGCCAATTTGGGTCCATTGCCCCTTTGTTGTAGTAACTTGTTCATCATTGTGATGCCCCTCACTTTCTCAATTTTTTTTGCTGCTCATCAAGTGCCCCAATTTCTTCAGGGGGGTACATCGCCAACCTAAAATTTGACAAAAAAAACACACTTATAGGATATAACTATAAATGAACATATAGTTAGAAACCTCAGGGATATATTTTTAAAACTTATATTGTGAGGTGGCGCATTGACGTCCTCACCCTCACGGTAATCATCAGCATGGTCATCAGGAGAATGCCCAACCATCTGAAAGTTCACATTCACATTGTAAAGTTCACATTATAAAGTAATTCACATTGTAAAGTTCACATTCACATTGTAAAGTAATTCACATTATAAAGTTCACATTCAGAAAAATAAAACATATTAAAAAATATAAACATGCATGCCTCTAATATTGCGATCTTTTATCAATTAACAATCCTTCATTGTGATCTCCGCGCACATACAAGTCATCATTAGCTTCAATATTTGGTGGTGTTGGCAACCCAACTGAGAATGGACTGGAGTCATCATACTTATCATAGTACTCTTCTTCATCTATAGGATCTTCAATGAACTGTCTTTTACCATGAAGAACAACCGACCATTTATCATTTGCAGGATCATCGATATAAAATACTTGTTTCTCCTATGATGCCAATATGAATGGTTCACCCTTCTCGCCAATCTTTTCAAAGTTCACTAATGTGAAACTTAATTCATCCACTATAACTCCTTTGCTGTTATCAACTCAATTACATTCAAAGAGCAGAATTCTAAAATCTACGTAGTCAAACTCTCATATGTCTTCAATGACACTGTAATATGACATTTTAGCTTCACGTGGACTCTTATCCTTTGCACTTGCAAAAAACAATGAAGATGCTTGAAAGGTGACCCCACTGTTTTGGACAACACTCTTATCATCTTGACGCTTTGTGTAATATGAGAATCCATTTATGTCAAACCCTTCATAAGACATAACATTCAATTTTTGTTTAAAGGTGAGGCATTTGATAGTTTCAATAAGATTATCTGGTGTTTGAGATAGTTGATGTAAGACTTTATCTTCAAACCACTTAATAAATGTCTTGTTATGCTCTCTAGCAAGCCACATTGAATTGGCTTGAGATATTGTCTCTTGATGAAATTGGTATGTTCCTTGATATAAACACTAACTTCATCGATGTTGTGTAAAATATACAAGTGACCTTGTTCCAACTGCTCATGACTGATTACTTTCATCCGTGATCCCAAAATTCCTTTGCCAAAAAGCTCCTCAATATTCTTGTCATTAACAAGAGTGTCATTAGCACTCAGAAATTCATTGCAAAAATCCATAACCTCTCTCACCACATAACCCTCAATAATACTCCCTTCAGGCCGATAACGGTTTCGAACATCACCTTTAAAAATGCTCATGTATCGTTCAAAGGGATACATCTAATGTAAGAAAATTGGTCCCAACATTTTCACTTCCCTAGTCAAGTGGACAATAATTTGTACCATGATATCAAAGAATGAAGGAGGAAAATACATCTCAAGCTGACATAGGGTAACAACCAATTCTCTTTGCAATTTATCGAGAGTGTCAAGGTCAATAACTTTGTTGCGCACACTATTGAAAAAGAAACAAAGTCTGGTGATTGCAAACCTTACATGCTTCGGCAATATAGATCAAATTGCCACGGTCAATATTTGTTGCATTAGAGTGTGACAATCATGAGATTTAAGACCTATCAACTTCAGATCTTTCATTAATATCAATGTACGGATGTTGGATGAGTATCCATGTGGCACCTTAACATTTACCAAGCATTCACAAAAAGCTTTCTTCTCCTTTCACGACAACGTGTAACAAGCGGGAGGTAAGTATGTTCTCTGATCGCTACTAACTACTTCTATTAATTCTGTCCTTATTCCCATTTCATGTAGGTCCATTCTATATTTTATCCCATCTTTATTCTTACCTGCTATATTCAACAAAGTATCGATGATGCTATCACAGACATTTTTTTCAACGTGCCTGACATTGATACAATGCCTGACTTCCAAAGAACTCCAATAAGGAAGATCCCAAAATATTTACTTCTCTTACCAAATTCATTGGAAAAGTCTTTTACTCTTTCATAATCATCCTCCCCTGGTATAGGTTTAGGCGCACTCCTTTCCTCATTCTGTCCACTGAATGCTTTGTGCAACCTACGATACGAATGGAATTTTGGAAGAAACCTTTGATGACCAAGATATACAGTCTTTCCTTTGTATTTTAGTTGTATTGAATCAGTGTTCTCTTCACATATAGGACACGCTTTAGATCCTTTGACACTATATTCAGACAAATTCCCATATGTTGGAAAGTCATTCACAGTGCAAAACAACATAGCGTGCAAATGAAATGTCTCTCATCGTGAAGCACCAAAGGTCATCACACCTTCATCCCAGAGTTTCTTCAAGTCATCAATCAGAGGTTCAAGATAAATTTCGATATCATTTCCAGGTTGTTTAGGGCCTGATATCAACAACGACAGCATAACGTACTTATTTTTCATACACAACCAGGGAGGAAGATTGTATATAACAAGCATAACTGGCCAAGTGTTATGTTGACTGTTCAATGTCCCGTATGAATTCATCACATCTGTACAAAGCCCAAGTCTTAGATTCCTGACTTCTTCACCGAATTCAGGGTACAATAAATCAATCTTCTTCCACTGTGGGGAATCAGACACATGTCGTAGGATCCCATCATTATTTTTCATAACATCTACATGCCACCTCAAATTCTTCGCATCTATCGGATTGGCAAACAAGCGTTGAAACCGTGGTATTATAGATAGATACCACATCACCTTGGCAGGAGAACCAATTTTGGACTCCTTCGAAGTCATCAATTTATACCTTGACGCACCACATTTGGGACAATCTTTCAAATCCATATAGTCCTTTTGAAATAATACACAATCATTAGGGCATGCGTGTATCTTCTTGGACTCCATTCCCATTGGGCACAACAATTTCTTTAACTGGTATGTTGAGATTGGCAGCTCGTTTCCTTCAGGAAGAATTTCTTTTAACAAAGACAACAATGACGTGAAGCTTTTGTCGCTCCATCTATTGTTAGCTTTTAGCTTATACAATCTTAACACAGCGCTAAGATTTGTAAACTTACAACCTATGTATAATGGTATCTCAGCATCATGCACAATGTTTCTAAACATGGGAGGTGGATCGGTGTGCTCTACCCCACAACTATCCTGCATCGCATCAATGATGTCTATTGGAACTGGTTCGTTCACATCTACATCATCGGAGGCAATTTCTTCTTCCACACAAGCACTGCTACCGACATCCACTGATTTCAGGTTTGAAATCTCTCCATGCCAGTGCCATTCTGTATAGCCTTGTACATTCCCGTTGCACATGACATGACTTTTGATTTCATCACCAAAGCTGACTTTCAAGTTTTTACCGCAATGCCTACATGGACAGTAGAACCTATCTCCAGGTTGTTTCCTATGTTCCTCAGAAAATCTAATAAACTGATCAAGACAAGAAATAAACTCTGGGGGTGCAACGATTTGGAATGGACATCCATGATCTATCCATTCTATGATCAAAGAGAAAACAAGTATATATTAGAATAAGATTAGGGTCTAGGGTTAAAAGATTAGGATTTATGGTTAAAACTTTAGGATTTAAGGTCTTATATATAATAAATATGTACCACCTATCTCATTCTTGAACACTTAATCTCACTAGTAAGTGTATAATGTGTATTGGGTTTTCAAGAAAATTTCGACAGCATTTTCCTGTTGTTCTCCAAGTACATATGTACTTAGAGAACAAACGGGGAAGTGCTACTGAAATTTTCTTGAAAACCAAATACACATTATACACTTACATCCTAAGTGAGATTAGGTGTTCAAGAATAGTCCCAAATTGGGGACTATCCAAGATTTACTCCTAATGAGTAAATCTTGGACGGGTTTCTAGGACAACAAAATATAACACCACTCATAAGTAGGTGGGTAGGATCACATTAAATTTTTAGGATCGAACCTAAGGACATTTTTTCTTAAGGCCAATTTGGATTTTAGTCCAATTAAGAAAAACTGATTAACAAGGTTGGATCGAGTTGACTATCTTTTTATATAACTAAGTTATGTAAGGAAGTAAATAAAATAAAAGAAAAAATTAAAAATAAGATAAAATAATTATAAAAGAACGTAGACATAAGATTTCACCACCACTACATGTATTTGCTCACTTACATTGCATCACTCACAATTTGGATATTAGATCAAGGGTCAAACACATTCCAAATCTTGTGAGAGTATGTAAATCACAAGGACAAAGTTCCCCATTGAATTAAGGTCTCATTACTTATATATCATGAACCCATCACCCCAGAGAATGTCATTCTAATGTCACATCTAGGTTTCATTAATGATTTATTGATGCTCTAATTTCATATACATATGTCTCTACTATAGGATTTTAATAGACATGATAAGTACCTAATCTATAGAGCATTATTAAATAATAAATCAAGAATTCAATAGTTTCAAACATGTAATAATTCACAATGCAATTTTATAAACTACATGCAACATGGATAGATGAGACTAGAGTTCATATTAGATTAAAAAATAGCAACTTAGGACAAAGTCCATAACTAAGTCCCAAACTCAACATATATGCACAATTAGCATCAAATATAGGACAAAAGGGTAGATTAGAATCCTAATGTACTGTTGTTTGGTTCCTCCATTTGTCCCTCTTGCCCGGCAACTGGGTTTTATGAAAGAAACATAGCCATATTCGTTCTACTCCCTTGTAGGTGGAAGAAGAGGAGGAAGAGGGTACCAGTGTCGAGCGGCAGTGGCGGCGGCGAGAAGCGAGCAGATGTCAATCGGCGGCGGTGAACAACATGTATCCAGCGGCATTCGGAGCGGTGGTGGTGAGCAATAGGTTTCCAGTGGAGGTCGGAGTGACGGAGGCAAGAAGTAGGCGTCCAATGGTGAGCAGTGAGTAGGCGAGTGGTGGCTGGAGCGGCGGCGGAGGGCGTGGCGGCAGCGGCAGCGAGCAGTGGTGGCGGAGCAGGGAATCGGCAGACCTAAGCTCTCACAATTAGGAATGAAACAAAGAAAGGGGAAGAGCCTGGCTCACACGGGTGTATTAAGTTAACAATAGGCGTCAGTTATTCAAAACAGCCGACACTAAAAACAATCAGTGTCGGCTACCGTAAAAAACGACGTCAAAGAGGGGTGAAAATTTTCACGGGGACAGTGCGCAAAAATACATCAGTGTCAGTTATTGCAAGAAAACTGATGATAACAATGTGCCCACTTTCTGTCTCGCAAAAAATCTTTAGTTGTCGGTTAATTAGTTAATAACCGACACCGTATGTTAATTTTTGGAGGTAATTTTTTTGCATTGGAAAATTAAGATTTGGCAGTCGATTTTAGGCATCGGTTGCTTATTAAGGAACTGACGCTAAATTAAAAGTGATAGTCATGTATGACCGCTCTTCATAGATAGATGTCAGTTTTTGTATTCAACTGACGTTGTAGGGTTCAGGCGTCCATTTCTTGTATACAACCGATGCCTGTAAATGTGACGTTATAAGACATTTCTGTAGTAGTGTAAGTCACCACATGAAAAGTTGATTAGCCACCAAGATTAAAGATTAATGTCTTCTCTTACTCCACCAAGATCGAGGTTGTATAAAAATGCAAAGAGAGGAAAAAGAGAGCTAAAGGCGATACTTGCATGTGAAAGAAGGAGCATATATACTCAAGGGTAGGAGGGAGGTAAGGATCATGAGGTGTCAAGATATGAAAGCACCAAAAGGATACATGTCCCTTAAAGCCATGACCATGCAAGAATACATGCAAGAGGATCATCAAAAACTATATGGTGTAGTGACCACTTTTGTTCCATGAACCATAGTGTTCTCTAACCATCAACATGGTCAACCTACTATAGCAACAAAGATGGGTCAAGGAGGGATATCGGTCACCATTATCAAAGGAACTCATCCCACTATTTTGAACGATGTAGAGCACATCCCAAAGACAACATATCAGGCACTATCCAAGGACCAACAACACCAGGTCACCATCACAACTCAAGCATCCATGCAAGGCATGCAAACCCTAGATCAACACATGTGTTACCTCTTCAACCAAAGCTCACAAGGCGTCTCTATGCACCATACTCTCTCTCATGATTCCAAAGCATAAGAGGCACAACCTACATGTGACAAATTGCAATATAAACCCTCAACATGGATAAATTTCAATTGGTCCAAAACAAGCATATTTATAGCATAACTATCTCAAACACTGTCCAATCTGGACCAAACTAAAAACATAAACATGTCAAATGTTATTAAGGTGCATAACATGATTAGATTAAGGTTTAGGCATATTATTAAGAAAGAAATCAAGATCAAACACTAAGGTAGGTCATGGGTCCTACAACCATAAACTCCTAACAACGATTTTGCCCCCAAAATCCTACACGAAAAGAGATAGGTACTTTCTATGCATATCTTCCTCAAGATCCCATGTGTCTTCCTTCGTTCCATGATGGTGAACCACATATATCCTTCTTTTTCAACTTCTTCACCCTTCTATCAAGGATTAACATGGGGCCCTCCACATATGATACATCCTCATCTAGCTCCACTCCATAGGTTGCAACACAAGCTCTGTGTCAGGGTGACACTTCCTCAATATAGAAATGTGGAACATCAGATGAAAATTGTGTAACTGGAGGTAACTCCAACTTGTAAGCCACCTTCCCAACACGTGTCACATTGGATAAGGTCCCATAAACCTGGGAGCCAACTTACCCTTCTTCCTGAACCTCAACACGCCTTTCCAAGGAGAGACTTTGAGGTACACCATGTATCCCACTTGGAACTTCAATGACCTCCTATGATTATCAATGTATGACTTCTATCTATAATGGGCTACCTTCAACTGTTGTTGAATCACTTTGATATTCTCTTTCATCTATTATACAAATTCAGGACCCAAAAGTTGATATTCATCAGTCTCTTACCAACACAAGGGAGATCTACAATGTCTCCCATACAATGCCTCGTACGGGGCCGTATCGATGCTCCTATGATAGCTATTTTTTAAGGAAAACTCTATCAAATTGAGGTGCACGTTCCAACTACCTAGAAATTGCAAGACATAAGCTCTCAATAGATCCTCTAATGTGTGTATAATTCTCTCAGACTAGTCATCCATTCGTAGGTGGAACATTGTATTAAACCTCAACTGTGTACTCATCACTGTATGCATATGTTCCCAAAAATGACTGGTAACTCTGAGGACCTTTGTTAGACACAATGGTAATTGGGATACCATGCAAACGAATGATATTCTCCACATATATCTGAGCAAGCTTCTCTGTTGTGTACGTTGTCTTCACATGAAGGAAATGTTTTAACTTGGTCAGCTTATCAAAGATCACCCAAATGGAATCATGACCTTTAGCTATTCTAGAAAGTCCAACCACAAAGTCCATTGTAAGTCCATCGTGATATGATTCCCTTTCCAATGTGGCATATGCAACAGTTGCAAGGTCCTTACAGGCTTATAATGCTCAGCCTTAACCTTATAACACACATGACACTTTGCCACAAACTCAGCTACGTCACACTTCAAGCCAGGCCAACAATACAGATCTTTCAGATTGTGGTACATCTTGGTGCTACCTGGATGCATATCGTACTGGTGCGTCCCCGCTAGTGGTGCTTTTACACCCCACGAGATCGGAGTGCACGGGATGTGGGATCTTATGCTTTCAAAATTTGTAAGACCTACACTAACTACCTACATCTACTAAAACACTACGCCCACAAGCGCACGGGGTCGTGTCGTAGTATAGGTGAGGCGGCAAGTACAGGGTTGATCCACGGAGATAGAGGGGGCACTAGAGTTAGACGGTGTGGGCTACGTTCCTTTTGCGGAGATTAAGGTTTTTATGGTTTTAAGGTTGGTTGGTTGTTGATTAAGCTAAGTGAGAAAGTAGGAAAAACAATATGTAACTAAGTTATCAAAAAGCTAAATTAGCAATCTAAGTCAACAAGTTGTCTAAACAAGAGCAAGAACAAACTATACTAGACTAAGCAAGCAACTAGCAATTGAGAGCCTAAGTTAACCACTAATCAAGATCAAAGACCAAAATTAACACTTAGCTAACAAAACTAGGCAATTAACTAAGTTAACTAAAGCAATTGAACTACACTAGCATTAATAAGCAAACAGAGCAATTAAGGTTTTAAGCAATTAGATGAAGGAGGTGGGCCGTTTGGGAATGTGACCTTGACATTAATTGGGGGATGTCACCATAATAAGCAATTAGCATATTTCATTCTAGACTACCAAACCAAACAACAAGGTGGGTGCTATGACGATGTACCATATGCTACTAGTTGGAGAACTAGGGCTAGGTGTAATTCTCATAGGACTTACCAAGTCTAGGTCTCTAGGATAAGTGGTATTAGTCAATTGAGGACCAAGGGTAAGGATGGGAGTAGAGATGAGGATATTTGACCTCATGCCACTAGCCACCTCAGCCTTTAGGAAATCCTAGGCAATTGCACTAATCACACTTATATTAGTCACTTAGAACTCACATTTGCATGTAGGAAGAAGGTGATTATGTAGGAAGATAGGGGGCTGGTTAGGGATCCGAATTAAGGACCTAGGAGCCAGTTCTATGATAGCTACATAGAAACCAAAACATCCTAGAGGAAAATGTCTTCAAACACCACAGGGCAAGCAATTAATGTAATTAAACAACAATCAAATGCACAAGTAATGGGAAATGAGATACAAGCAAAGGCAATCATCATAGAAGTGAAATATGTTCATTACATATTATATTCCCCCAACATGGTATCAAAGTCACATTTTTGCCCCAAACAGCCCACCCAAGGGGGGCTTAGCTATACATGATCAAAATAGAAACAAAGGAGAAGGGAAAGAGAGTAGGAAACACCATGGATGCTTGATGAAGCTTGACTTCTTCACCTCCTTGCTGCTAGCCACGAGCCTCCTCCTCCAATGGTGCCCAAGAGCATGGAAATGGTGGAATGGATTAGAAACCTAGAGAAACTAGGTTTCTATGGTGGAAATGTGTGGAAAGTGGGTGGAAATGGGATTAAATGCAAGGAAAGTAGGTGGATGGGAGTAATGGATGCAAGGGCGCAGCTGGGTAGCGGCTAGGGGGTGCTCTCTCCCGAGCCCTAGAAGCAACTAGTGCTTATATAGGAGCTAGGGCTAAGTGGGGGTATAATAGGAAAAGCAGTGCAAAGTTGTGTAGGGTAGGTTATCACCACGATCGTGGTGGGTGTGCCACGGCCGTGGTGAGGGTAGTGGGGAACGGCCGTGGGGGGTGAATATGGTCGTGGTGTGAAGGAAGTGGTGAAAAAGCATGGTGGTGGCCACGGCCGTGGTGGAGTGCCACGGTCCTAGTGGGTAACATGCACTACGGCCGTGTTAGGTAACACAACCATTTTGAAGGGGGAGGAGCTGACCGTGGGGAGGGGCCATGGGCATCTTGATCGTATTTAGCCACGATCGTGGCGACTTGGCCACGGTCATGGCGTTCTGGGCAAAAACCCTATTGGCAACTGATTTCTTGATCAATACACGTACGACTGTGGGAGGAGCCCACGACCGTTTTCACTTCTCGGGGCCACGATCGTGCTGATGGCCACGGTCGTGGTGTCTTCACTGGCCACGGTCGTGGCTAGGAGGCCACGGCCATGGGACTCTATGGAATTTCCCTGTTGCAACTTGTTGGAACTTGGCAATAAATGCACGACCGTGGCATTGTGGCCACGGCCGTGGTGAGGTTGGCCTCACTCAATCAAACTTCAATCTTCGTCATTTTTGGATGTCTTTTCTTGGGGATGATTCTTGGCCACTGGAGGTAGGTTGAGGGAGACTTTGGGGCCTTCTTTGGGTCCCTCCTTCTCTCTCTTCCATCTAAGCATGGTCCAAGTACCTAAAAAATAGTGCAAAGAACATCCATAAGCATATTTGCAATGATAATCATATTGGGGAGAATAACATGTAATTCTAATACATTTGAATGTGATAAAAGTACAAAATGACACAAGATACAGCCCTAGAATAGGGTTGGATCACGTACATCGAAAAGTAGCCTCTTTAAGAACAAACTTCCTCAGATCATCAACATCTAGCACCCTCGCCCTACCATGGAAACACATCATCCCATCTTCATACTCATGGAAGCTATCACACTTCTTGCTACTAAATTCTTCTTTGGATCTATTATATCATGGTATCATCATGCTACACGACTCTAATCTACTGCCTCAATGTAGGCTTCACCTGTAACTATGCCAACAGTCCTACAAACAAGGACATCTCCAACATTACATTCACCAGACGCAAGGAGAGAAACATGTCTCTCTTATGGCACACCAAAGAGCATAATTGCACCTTGTTAGTAGATGATGACGAAGAAGACTTCTAGCTCAAAGTATTTTCCACTACATTTGTCTTCTCTGGATGGTAATCTATAATGAAATCATAGTCTTTGATTAACTCCATCCAGCATCGCTGCCGCATGTTCAGCTCCTGCTTTGAGAAGATGTACTATAGGTTCTTGTGATTAGTGTGGATCTGACATTTTTCACCATAAAGGTAGTGTCTCCAAATCTTCAGGGTGTGGACCACAACTACAAGATCAAAATCATGCATTGAGTAGCTCTCCTCATGTTTCTTAAGCTATCGTGAAGAAAAGAAATCATGTTCTTATCTTGCATCAGCACGTAACCCAAACCATTCTTCAACGCATCACAGAAGATGATGTATCCTTTTCCCTTCTCTAACAGAACTGACACTGGTACACTGCTAAACTTCTCCTTGAAAATTTGAAAAGAACGTTGACACTTGTCATCCCAAACAAACAACACATTCTTCCTTATTAGCTTCATTAGGGGTAACACCACTGCGTTGAAGTTCTTGATGAACCTTCTCTACCAAGCCAAAGAAACTGCATACTTCTATTGGTGTCTTCAGTTACTCCCTTTCTAACACAATCTGAACCTTCTTGGGATCCATACACACCACCTTAGTAGATATCACGTGTCCTAAGAAAGACATCTCTTTCAACCAAAACTCACACTTGCTTAACTTAGCGTACAAAGTGTATTGTCTCAACAAGGTCAACGCCTATTGTAGGTGTTGTTCATGTTGTTGGTTGTCTCTGAAGTAGATCAGGATCTCATCAATGAACACAACCACAAACTGGTCAAGATAAGGTCTGAACACTCCGTTCATCAGGTTCATGAACATTGTTGGTGCATTGGTTAGCCCAAATGGCATAACCACAAACTCATAGTGACCATACCCAGTCCTAAAAGCTGACTTGGATGTGTCATCCGTCTTGATCTGCAACTGATGGTATCCTGACCTCAGATCAATCTTAGAGAACACAATAGAACCCAATAAATGGCAAAACAAATCATCTATCTGTGATAAAGGGTATTTGTTCTTGATCGTCACCTTGTTCAACTGTCAATAATCGATGCACAAGCCCATGGATCCATCTTTTTTCTTAACAAACAACACGGATGCACCCCAAGGGGAAGTACTCGGTCAAATAAAACCCTTCTCAAGAAACTCTTGCAACTGCTTCTTCAGCTCTTGTATCTCTATTGGTGTCATGATGTAAGGTGTCTATGCTATCGGTTGCATACCAGGAATCATATTGATCTCAAAATTAATCTCTCAGGGTGGGGGAACACTAGGAAACTCATCGGGAAACATGTCCTCAAACTCACAAAAAATGGGTACCTCCTGGATACTAGGACTCCTCACCTTAGTATCCACGACATGTGCCAAGAAAACCTCACAACCCTACCTCACTAGCCTCTTTGTTGTCATTGCTGACACCAAGCACGCTAGAAGAATCTTCCTATCTCCTTGTAAAACCCACAAAATATCATTGTCAAAGAACTTCGCCACCTTATCACTACACTATAAGACCACCTAATACTTCTCCAAAGTGTCCATTCCAAGGATCACATCAATCCATGCATATCAAGTGGTATAAGGTCAACTAGAATGTTGTGTCCTGAGAAAGAAAGAATGTTGGATGGACACACCTCTTGTAACTTGGAAAAACTAACCAAAGGGGTTTCTAAGCAAAGATTATTAGATCTATGACTTACATGCAAAGAACATCTAGCTATCACTTCCCTAGTGATAAAAGAGTGTGCCGCACCCGTGTCAACCAAAACAGATATAAAGTAGGAACAAGATAAATCAGAATAAAATAAATCTATCTGACCTCACAAACTATGGGTTTATTACTCCTTCTGATGACTCATGGCATAGAATTGAGTTGTTTCATATTGTCTCCCCTTTCTTTGATATCCTATCTAAACAAACTAATTTGTGTCACCTGATCGTGTCCTCTACCACTACCATTGTTGAACTATCACTACTGTGACCCTTACTGACTCTGTCTCGACTGTTGTATCACCTCCTCATCCTTCATCAGACAAAATGACTTCAAAATGCCCCTATTGTCCACACTATAATAGGTTCTTGTGTCAAACTGCGGCCTAGACAGGCCCTTTCACTTATACTGACACCTCACTCTAAGCTCCAACTAGTGGAAAACTATGAACTTTACCCTTGCTCAATGACCACAAAAATTGTACTGCTGACCTCTGCTATGACTGAGGTGCTGAAAACCTAGACTTCATGAAGCCTCCAAAAGACTATCCCTGATATTGTGCCAATCTCTTCTTAGCATCCTCAGGCTTCTCCATCATTGACCGCTCAATATTCCTTATAGACTCAAAGAACATTGCAAACTGTTCTCTATTCTCCAACACTGACAATATCATCGTCAACTCTGAGATCAAACCCTTCTCAAAATGTCTGATCCTCTCCTTATCTATTGCAACCATATGCGGGAAAAACCTCAACAACTTCATGAATTTTGCCCCATACTCATTGACTGTCATGGATCCATGTCAGATCTTCTCAAACTGAGAGATCTTCTCACCATATAGGTATCTGTGAAGTATCGGCTCACAAACTCCCACTAAAAATCTTTCCAACTGATCACCACAATGGGTCTCTTCTCCTCCTCGATGGCCCACCAATGGCCAAAACTGTCTTTCAATAAGTACACTACTAGGGAATATGAGGATCTTGAAGGCCTTCTCCAACTCGGTTAACCATAAATCTACATATGATGGATCTATTGTACTGACATACTCTATCGCCCCCACACACCTTAACCTCTCAAAGGTCTTCCCAGAACGTTAGGATTCTACATTGGGGACCGCTTCCCTTGCTTGCAGTATAGGCATTCTATCCATCATATGTGTCATCGTGGCCATGAATTATCCAAAAATGGACGGGAAAGTGGGATTGTCCACAGTTGTTGGGTCAAATTGAGGCACCTCAGGCACTCCATCTACTCTTTCTTGCCTCCTGGCACCACCTCCTGGTGTAGCAACACTGTTGTCTACATTTTCTTCATGTTCTCCAGACATATCATTTCCCTTCTTCTTCTTCTTCTACAGAAGTTAACATCTGATATGTTGGATGACACAAGAACAGACACAAACCCTAATCCTATGTCCCTATAGACTCAACGAACCTAAATCTCTAATACCAACCAAACTGTGACACACCGGTCATGCAGAAATGCGATAACTCAAAGCAAAGCGCAAAATTAACTCTAAACATCTAGATTATCGTAAAATAGAGTAAATTAAAACCAATTTCATATAACCACAAAAGTGGAAACATATCATATATGAGGCCAAAAACTTGTGCCACTTGTATCATATAACATGCCAAAAGATATTGCATATCGTCGTTCACTAGTTAACTTGCCACAACCTGTTACATATGATAATATGTTGACATATACAGGCGATATCTATACAATCATGGCATACTGCCAAAACCCATATTGATTTACAACATCTACAAAAAATCCCCAAGGACCTGAGAGTATAGGGAGGACATATAGGACTCTACAAAAAACACTAGCAGCATATACAACCTTCAAATAGCTAGTTCTCTTCTTGATGCTCAGCCTCAACCGCACGATCTCTACCACAACGTGCACGACCACCTAAAAGATGTGGAAACCCATAGGGTGAGACCAATGTCCCATTGATAGATATAACTCTCTACCAGAAATATTATAAACAAAGTTAAACTAAAGAAGGAACACAACATTGTTATCAATGAGCAAATTTATCTAAATGATATAAGCAAAGTAGTTAACACTGTTTAAGCAATTTAGGCAGCTACACTGATTAATAGAACATGTTATTTTTTCATAAGGAATATGAAGAACATGTATACAAGATAACAGCTACATAGTATAAGAAACAAGGCATAGTGTGATCTAATGTGAGTCGTACTTAACCCTAAGCAATTATACTACATTGATGTATTACATCTTTTATAATGCTCTAAGGATGTGAGTCGTACCACCCAAATCCAATTGACCACTGCAAAGTCAAAATAAGTATCATACAAGATCTATAGAAGAGTCATACTCCATGATCTCACCACACCTCTTGGTCAGTATGCGAGACAACATAAAGACATAACAGTCAACTATCGCCAGCGACATATAGTCAAGCTGAAAACACCTACTCCAACCTAGGTTCAGATCACAACACTAGAAAATAGATCATGCATGCCCGTTCTAAAAGAGGCACCCTACAATTGTATACATTGCTGCCTTTTATATATCACAAATTCTGAGGCATGACCACAATCATCATCCATAACTTGTAATTGTGGATACAAGGATATAACCTTGACTTGTTCCCCCGCATATTCTACAATATGCGCTCTAAGTTTCCCAGAAGAATTTCTCATTTCACCATCCAACAAGTCCTGACATTAGAATGGATCTATGGTGTAGTGCAACTACATGATTAGGTTTCACTTGATTAATTATGCCAATTGGGTATCTTTTACCATCAATCAAGTTTCAACATACAAACCATAGACAAATTCTACAAAGAATAGGGTAGATTACAACGTCATATATAAACTTGTCATGCCATCATATGATATCACTGCCAAACAAGGCCAACATCATTATCACATCGTCCTGGGATAACCATCCCTAATTACATCACTAGAGGGTATCACCCCACACTAGGAACAAAACCTCTTCCATGTAATAAGACCCAATCTCATTGTTCATGTACATCATCATTATCTCATCATGCCTCATAAAGGCTTATAGTCATCATCCTATATCATGTAAGAATTATGTAGTAAACACAAGCTATGAGTGCATTCAACCTACAACATTAGGGTTACACAAATAGGAGAGAGAAAACATCATTCCATGCTAGTCATTCAACATCAACCCTAGATACATCACTTCTCACATTCTTGGAGTGTATTAGGTTAAGCATCCTTACATGTGTAGCAACCATCAAAGTCATGCAAAAATAGAGACCATACAAGAATCAAACACATATAGCAACCACATGGTACAACCACGTATAGCGATCAAACCACCTTATACATATAGCGACCAAACCATGAACTTTATCAAGGTGTACCGACCACTAAGATTAATCACAAAACTCCCATGTCATCTTAAACTATATTACTGACCACACATGGTCTACCTAAGATGATAGCGACCGTCAACCATATATAAGAGATAACAACTTCAACCATGTGAACCATGTAGCAACCAACATGCATACGACAAGGTGTAGCGACCTCTCAACCATGCATAATGATCGCAACATCAGCCAAAGAGTTTTGAATAGAATATGATTAGGGTTAGGGTTGACTGATGTAGTGACCCACCTCATCCACACTACTTGTAATGACATCAACACTCAACCATATGACCAAACAACTGCTCAAGGTAGCGACCAACAAAGGATCAAGCCATTTGACTACAAGGAAGATTGTCATGGATAAAGACCATAAAACAACTTGTTCATATAGCAACCAAACATGTTAGGGTTAGTTTGCTAGCGACCAACCCACCCTAGAGACCCTAGGTCAAAAAACATTGCATCCAAAATAAGCTCATCACACGCAGCGATCACCAAGGTACGTAGTGACCCCCAAACATGTGATTAACACCAAGAAAATTGAAGAGTCACCACAAGAAAACCTCTTGGAAAGATGATTATCAAAAAACCCTAAAACAAGTGTCACAAGGGTAAAAATAAAGAACCATGATGAGATAAGGAAAACCACGCGTACAAATAATGCAACCAAAGATCAAAACCTCCAACATCATGTAAAACCAAACCTAAACATGGTATCAAAATCAACGTTCACAATGCATGCAAGAGACAACAACATCCACCATCACTAACATTTTGGGTACATGAATTAGGCTTCAGGAGAAAGAGTAACATATGCAAGAAAAACTCCAAATATTAAAACCTAGATCAAGTTAGCATTCTCCATTATATTATGATCACATTTTAGATATAGAACATTAGCATGCAAGCAAGATAAGATGAGCAATAATAGTAGAGGGAAGACTTATATAACCTGCCTTGAAGAAGATCAACTCCAAGCCATGAGCTCCAAGAAAAGGAAGGAAAAGCACCAAGCTTGGATCCACCTCCATAGTCAAATAGGTCACCTCAAGAGAAGAAAACATACCAAGGTCAAAGGAGCTCAAAAGAGAAAGGGCAGAAACCCTACACTAAAAAAAAAGAGGGAAAACTTCATCTCACTCAAGTACTACCAAGGACAAACCATAGTCTCAACCTCTATGGAGAGAACTTCATCAAGATAGTCACCATGGAAGAACCATAATCTACGGCCAAGATAAGAAGAAAGGGGGTAGGATTTCAAGAAAAAATGAGAGCAAGGGTATAAAATTATTTACCAAGAAGGAAGATCACCAAGAACAGCCACAACGGAGATGATCAAACCCTAGTTCACCACATGTAAAGGTGATCAACCATCAAGCTCCAAGATAAACACCTTATCTTGCTCCACCAAGCTTGACTGGTCGAGGCTGAACACAAGCAAGAAGAGAGTAAGAAGAGATCTAAATGGGATACTTGCATGTGAAAGGAGCATATATACTCAAGGGTAGGAGAGAGGTAAGGATCATGAGGTGTCAAGGTATGAAAGCACAGAAAGTACACATGTGCATCAAAGCCACGGCCATGCAAGCACACATGCAAGAGGATCATCAAAAACTATGTGTTGTAGCGACCACTTTTGGTCCATGAATCATAGAGACCACTAACCATCAACATGGTCAACCTACTATAGTGACCAAGATGGGTCAAGGAGGGATATCAATTTCCATTATCTAGGGAAATCATCCAAATATTTTAACCGCTACATAGCACATCCCAAAGATACATATCGTGTGCTATCCAAGGACCAAAAACATAAGGTCGCCATCACATCTCAAGCATCCATGTAAGGCATGCAAACCTTAGATCAACACATGATGTCACCTCTTCAACTAAAGCTTACAAGGCACCCTATGTACCATACTCTCTCTCATGATGCCAAAGCACAAGATGCACAACCTACATGTGACAAAAAGCAATATAAACCCTCAAAATGGGTAAATTGACACTTGGTCCAAAACAAGCATACTTCTAGCATAACTAGCTCAAACATTGTCCAATTTGGGCCAAACTGAAAACATAAACACGTCAAATGTTATTAAGGTGCATCACATTATTAGATTAATGTTTAAGCATCTTATTCACCAAAGCAAGCAAGATAAAACACGGAGCTATCTCATGGGTCTTACAATACCTTGTGGTGATAGTTGTGTCCAAACTCACATCACTAAATGGTCTTTGGATTTGAGTGATGAACTTGCATCAACATGAGGGTTAGGTTGGGTCTCGATTTTTGACCTACATCCACTCTATGGTATGTGGATGTCTTTAGAAAGTTTGCATATGTTGTAGGTGTTTCACTACAATTTGTCATCCTAGACACCCTCTACCCCACAAAATATATAAAGATTTATGTGTGTTATTGGTTACCAGAGATATTAGACTCCCAAGAACACTCAATATCATATTGGGTGAGATCATATACACCATCAAACTTTAGGGTGAAAACCCACACAATATCCCCTATACTTTCCCTAACCTGGCCGAACACCCTACATCATGTCTCAATCCTAAAGAGCTCAAGAAACCTATGCTATAGCAGTAACTCCCTTACCATATGTAGAATGTTTAAAACATAGAGTCTTAGTAATCATCTCCTTATCCTCAAATTTCTTCTGGGATATTTCAAGGGATTTGTAATCAAAGTAAAGGAGAGTACATTTTGGATGTATTTATATTTTCCCATAAGAAATAACTCTATGTTTTGATATTCATATCGAATTTAGTATCCTTAACTTATTTCATACATTTATGACTAATATTAAGCTTCATAAAATATCATAAGTAGTTTCACAAGAGGAAATTATATTAAACTTACTAGGTGATAGGCAAGACTACAAAATACTCACAACATTTGGTTCTCATGACAGAAGAAGGAAAGTACAACCAACATTAAGATATAGAGTTTGTAGCATTAGAGAACAAATGATGAAAAAATACATAAGGTTAATGAAGGATTATATTTTGTGGAGTGGAACATTAGATCTGGATTAAAGTTTAGGATAACTTGGAAGTAACTAGAGGTAGCAAACTACATTTCTATACCTAGAGAGATAACATGTAGAGGCAATGCTCTAACATACTTTGAGTGTCAATATTGAGATCATATATATAGGAAACACTTAGGAATAGCAAAGATAGATTTGAGGAGTGTTTGGGACAATTTTAGTGGCAAACTAGTCTTGACAACAAGGTAGTTGGGAATAAAATGGATAATGACACTAACTAAAGAGTCTACAGAACTACAACATCGTTCGAATTATAATTCTCAAGATGCATCTCAACCAATGTCCCTTTTGATAAAGACTCAGACTGACTTCATTCAGTCTAACAACTATGTCTTAGTCAAACCAAAGTTTGACCAACATGCATCTAGATAAAATAGTACTTAGACCAAAAAATAGTTTATTTCATGAAGAATAAACTTTTGACAACAACTCAAATAAATTTGGAAAAAATATTGACCTATTTTCATGAATGTATACAAGTACAAAGATAGGTCTAGAATGAGTTTCAAACCATTCTTAACATTTTTGTATGCCATCCCTATCAATTGTATAATTGCACTTGTACAAGATGTGATTCTACATAAAACTTTATTCACAAACATACAAACACATGAATTATAGTATATTCTTTGGCATTGGATATTGTCTTAGTAGCTTGGTCACCTAAAACACATAAATTCATATGGTAGTACCAAGCATGATAAATATTTGCAATATACAATTAGAGAGTGGCATATCTAGAATTCCAACACCCTTGATGACTAGGTTCACATGCACCTCACTAGGAGGTTGTTCGATAATCATATTCATTTACATGACTTGTAGATCTACATTTGTAGATGGTATACCAGATGATGGGGGCCATCATGCAACCACTCAAGGCCCCACAACCTCATGTATTAATTATCTTATCCAACTAGGTTTAACCCTTTTAGAGACATTGGTAAGTCCTATGAGGACCTCAAACACATGAACACATCTAACTTTTCAAGGGGAATAATCCAAAGAGACATACATGGTTGAGAGAGTTGAAGAAGGTCTTTAGACAACCCAAGTACAAGATAATTCATGTCATCTTGTTTTTTAGAGTATCATAAGACAATCGTGGGCATAGAAATAGCCCAGGAGTCAACATTAGTTACATACTTTAGAAGACTTCCAGTGGTATTTTAGGCATGTTACTGCACCACCTCATACATATGTGACAATTCTGTAAGTTAGAGAATTTGAGGACTAATTTTTGGAGCATATCCATCCTATTATGTGCCCATTGGATAGAGGGACACTTGGATTAGAAACTAAACCCACACTAATACCGCATCACCATAATTCCATAATCAAACATAAACAATGTCTTAATCATTATTAATTACCATTTTAATTTAAAAATAAATAAAAAGATGAAATTTCATTTTTCATTCCATTAGAAGACTTCGGCATAGTAAGATCCATATTCAATATTATTCTTGAATAACCAAATAAACAAACACACACACACACACACACACACACACACATATATATATATATATATATATATATATATATATATATATATATATATATATATATTATACAATGCACATGATAAGTTAATTACAACAAAGCCAGCCTCACAATAACCCTCTCAAGACCATGTAGGATAAGAATAACCTATTTCTTGTATAAATCCATAGGAACTTGTATTCATCCCACCCTCCCCATGAAGTCTATCTAAAAATGATCGACGATTCCACTAAAAAAGCAAATGTTTAACCAACAATGCATCACAATAACACTCTAATACTACATACACCCTCATGTACAACTCCACACCTCACTCAACAAAACCTATGTCATATTTCAACTCTTTCTAATGTATGTTATGCATTTCTCATCCATCAATATCAATCCATGAACCTGCATGATCCTACAAATAAAAAAACTTCACCTACAGTGGGGAAGAGGGAAGACACTTCAGACAATCTATCTTGGTTTCAACATATCCTACCTCAAAACTACTTTAAAAACTTACATCAACAACTATTAGTGAGGCAACATTTACACGCGCAAACCCCCATTGAACATATATCTAATGATATGGTTTAAAAAAATACCAATACTCTTATGAATGACATTATACAAAAAAATTCTTAATTACAGATTTGAAATATAATTGCCATACTAAAATCATCTATATGTAAACATATAGGAGAAGTGAAAATTAGAGTATATTTGCATATAGTTTTATCCACTTTTTAGGGGATGTTGTGTTTCCATCTCCTAGGTTTAGTCGTAGATTTACTTAAATGTAATTATCTTCCCATTTTTGGACTTTAATGCACTTTATATACTTTTCATCTAGAACTAGCCAAAAATACACTCCATTGCCTAGAAGGACGATCGAGCCCTCATGATGCCACGCCTCAAGGGAAGCAAGGCCCCAGAAGATTTTCACCGTCCACCTTCCGACCACCCGGTCAAGCGACCAGATTGCCAATGCTTGACCCAAGCCACTCTCTACTCAGAGTCTTTCAAACTCTATAGTCATGACGCGCGCTCTTTGTGTCCAACCTACTCTAGTTCAATTCACACTGGTCCGCTAGAGAGTCGAATACAAGGTCTAGATTGAGCAAACCGCATGAGTCATTGGGTGGACTGAGTATGGGCCATGCAATTAGCTACCTTTGACCATAAGCATTAATCAATAGGGTTTCAAAATTAAGGAATGCATCTATAAAAGGGAACTATTATCATCCATTCTAAGGATCTCTGATCATTGATTAGAAGCCACATTGCACAACACAAACCCTAGTGAGGAGAAAGGAGGTGACGCTTGCAGTGGAGAGATTGGTCTTCTTAGCACCAGGCATCATGGACCCTTCCATTGTTCTATCTATCTTCTCATTGTTGTCTCTTGCCATGAGTGAGTAGATGTTTGTGAGGGACTAACCCCAAAAGCTCATATTTTATGCTAGCTTGTTTCTAAACTCAACAATACTATTACTTAATAAAGTATTGTTTTTCTTACTTCTTTGCCTTGCAAATTGACATCTTGCTTTACATATGTGTCAAAATCATGGATGTGCATGTTTTGGTAATCATGATTAGAACTCTAGAATGATCTTATTATCCACTTGAAATGTCATCAAGGGATAGTGAGGTGATTGATTTACAATATGCTAATGTGCCATGGATGGTCTGCCGTAGTTAGGGAGTCTAGTCGGAGTAAACTAGGAATTTGGGTGTAGAGTTGGTTAGTTCCGAGGGAGTTTAATCCATGCAACGATATGTATCTTGTGAGGGCACAGTAGCAATGACTCTATTTTGTAAAATGTTATTAAGTGGTTAGATCTTGCTAGGATAATTATGTTGGCTTTGGCAAGTAAAACCCCATGTCCTGGTTCTCTTTATTATCATTTATTTACCTCTTTAATCATTGTTTCTTCGACAATGAATTAGTTTAATCAATCAATCAACTTACTCAGTGATAAATATTACTCTTAATACCAGTGATTTAAAAAGCGGGTGAAGCGACCGCTTAAGCAGCCGCTTAAGCGGTCAAGCCTATGTCCCGTTGTAATTTTAGCTGAAGCGGGCTTTGAAGCGTTTTGGACTGAAGCGGCCGCTTTTTCCCGCTTTTTGCCGCTTCAGGCCGCTTTTTTAGCCCCGCTTAAGCGACCGCTTCAGGCCGCTTCACGACAAATATTGCTGGAGTGACCTAATCACTCGCCAAATCTATAGAAAAATGAAAGCACTACTTTTGGGAGATGTGATGCTCCAACTATTGTATCTCAAAAGGTGTAAGAAAGTTTAGTAATTAGCATTTATCTTTACTTTGTTACTGATGTCTGTACACTCTGTACAGCTAGACTAGTACTTTGTACTTTCAAGTTTGTTTATGATATTATCATGTATATTTAATGTTGTTTATTACCGTTGATACTCTAATAGTCTGACATTTAGTATACTTGTATAAAACCTTTGGACAACCATCTGTGGACTGTAACAAAATGATGTCGTAAAATATTGTTATATTGTCAATTATGTACTTAGTGCAGTAACTTATTGTTCTTTATGATTTACTATGTATGATATTGGCATGTATGTTTAATGTAGTTTAATACCACTGACAAATTCATAGTCAGCCATTTTTTATACTTGTACAAAAACTTTGCACAACCATCTATAGGCTGTAACAAATAAGGTGGTAAAATTTGTTATATTGTTTATTATATACTAAGTCTAGTAGTTTATTGCTCTTTAGGATTTACTAAGTAATATTTAATTACCTTGATTCTACTATATATTGTCATGCATTTCTCTTTATTACTATTTAAATGTGCATCTATTTATATTATGTTGAAGAGTACCTTACTCAGTCAACAATATTTGTACAGAGTACTAGTATTCAACTACAACTACCTCCAGTTTTTTTTACTAAATGATAATTTCTAAGCCCAATTATTGAAACAATATTAAGTACATTGTACTAGTATGATACTTGATTGTTGAGCGAGGACTATGTGGTTTTATGATGTTTGAGTATTTTTAGCTTGTAACAATTTATTTATAGGACCCTTTTTCATATGTAAAAGTCATTCTAATGTAATGAAATATCATTTAGATGCTTGATTAATGATATGTTAGCAGTACAACGGTCACCAAATGTTTTCTATATTTTTTAAAACAATGCAGACCGCTTTTTCAAAAAGCGCCCGCTTTGGTCCGCTTTAAAGCCCGCTTTCCGCTCCCCGCTTCAAAAGGGTCAATCCGCACGCTTCCCGCTTCGCGCTTTCCAAAACCTTGCTTAATACTTATATATATAACTACTTAAAAGGATGTCCTTTGGGTTTGATGCTTAAGTATACTGCAATAAGTCTTCCATTAGTGTGGAGTGGGGAATTAGTACACAACTTTTAGTTAAACTTAAGGGTTATTCTCTTAGGGTTTTTATTGGTGCAACATTCAAAGCTCCATCCAAAACTGGCATTGTTTCCAGGGACAACAATTGTTGTACATCTTTAGAAGTTTAAATGTAATTTGGGTTTTCCTTTTTATGCTTGATAATATTGAAAATCTGCTAGAACTCTACTCATCAACTTATGATCTTCTGCCTCTTCACAGGTACTCCTAGAACATGCAAAGATCTAAAAGTCTAGTCTTGACTCCTAATTATTGTTTGACACTAAAATCAAAAGAACTCTCAAAAGACTTCGTAAGGAGAAAAACATGGCAGATGCATTAGTTTTAGAAGCAGCTATTCATGCACGAATCAAAGAATTTATTGTAGCCCAACTAGAATTAGTCATTGTAGAAGTCAGGTTGCAAGTAGAAGCCAAACTAAGGACCAGTATAGAATCCTCCCAAGCCGTAGAACATGCTAAATAATTAAGGGACTTTTTTATCCCTAAAGGCACTAGTTTGACTCATCCAGTCCAACCTCCAAGTGACCCGATTGAGATTAGGGCCCAGTGGGTTAGTCTATTGTAGAATTTAGCTTTCACAGGAAGGAGTGGAGATGACTATCGAGAACATCTCCTCAAATTTATCAACCTTTTCATGATGATGAAGCCATCAAGTGCCACTGATGACACCATGTGATTACAACTCTTCAATTACTCCTTAACTGACAAAGCCAGAGCATGGTATAGTGCTCTTTGAGGGGACCCGATCATGACATGGGAAGTTCTATAAAATTAGTTCCTAGATAAATTCTACCTACCCCCGATGACATACTTGAATAAGAGACAAATCACAAGATTTAATCATACCAAAAGAATTTGTATGAATCATGGGAATGGTTTAACAAACTCCTATGCAAGTGCCCACATCATGGGATTCCCAAAAACAAGATCATTGAATTTTTCTATTAGGGTGTTGAAAGCAAGACAAAGAAGTTCCTTGATTACTCCTCGAATGGAAACTTCATGTGATAGAGCTTTGACAGCGCATTGAAGATAGTCAACCTTGTCTTTGAGAATCAGACTCATTGAACCATGCCCTTGGGAAAAGTTGTTCTTAAAGTAGCTATGGCGGAGGATTTCTTAGTACTCGAATCCATATTTGAGTTACTAATAGATCTCTCTCTCAAGTGTGATCACCTCAAAAAATCCTTCAACGCATACGAGAGGAAGACCTAAACGCCTCAGGTGCAAATCATTTCACCTTCGTAGGAGTTATGTCATGCAGTAGATCACAACACAATCCACATCCAACAACTGTATGTTGCATTCCATGAACATCAAGCTGAGAACAATATATAGTCACCCAAGCTGAAGATGTGAATTCAATTCACACTATCCCAGGACATGATTACTATAACCTGAATCAGGATCATAGCCACCTAACTTTACAATACAAGATTCCCACTGGACCCGACTGTCCAAGTCAACAAATCTAAATGCAATCCACTCAGGCTAGATCACCGTCAAATTACATTGGCCGCACAACTAGGGAAATCACATACTCAACTTCCCATGTAGAAATTTCCAACAACGGAAGAAATATTAGAATCCAAATCAAGCCCCGCCACCATAGATAGAGGCAACTCCAGTAGAAGATCCAGTGAAGACACTTTAGGAGATGATGGTGGCATACCAGACTCAATTGGCTAACACCATGACAAATCAAAAGGCATGCATGGAGTCACAAATCATTTGCCTAGCAGCTAGTCAACAGCCCCCAGCAAGTATGATCATAGGCCAACCAGAAAACAACCCCAAGCACCCAGAGCAGTTAAACAATGTAATGAAAATGCCAGGGAATGAGTACTTCACACCTCTGACCTCAACTCCTACATTTGTTCCTCCTAGTAGAAATGAGGAAAACACAGTCAAGACCTCGAGTCACTCAAATGACCATTTGATAATCAGTCCAAGAGAAGCTCAGACACTTGGCCCTCTCATAACATTGACTCAGCAAAGCACCAGTGAGACCCAACCACAAGAGAACCCATGGTCAACACTAGACCGTCAACAACACCCAAAGCACCTATGCACAAACCTCATGTACCTTATTCAAAGGTTGCCTCAAGAAGATCAAGTTGGATGGTAGGCTCATGAAACTGAAGCATACTATGAAGAAACTCCATGTTGACATCTTGTTCCTCAATGCACTAGTCGAAATGCCAACCTAGAGAAAATATCTCAAGACCCTCCTACCCAGGAAGTATATGATTGAGGAATGTGAAACTATGAAGCTATCACAAACAACCTCTGATATAGTCCAAAATCAAATACCATAAAAGAAAAAAGATCCCAACTCATTTGGGATAGATTTTTTCTTAGGAGACAACACATGTCGTAAGGGACTTGCTGACCTAGGAACAAGCATATAAATTATGCCATATACCTTGTGCCAATGTCTAGGGTTCACTGGTCTCCTTCCCACTTCTATGACCATTCAACTGGCAGAATCATCCATTACAAATCCCTTGGGAATAATCAAAGATGTCTCGGTTAAATTAGGACATGGCACATATGCCCCATGTGATTTCATGGTAATGAAAATTAAAGAGGATAATTGATTCCCACTAATTTTGGGGAGACCACTCTTAGCCACCATGAGAGCTCTAGTAGACATTGAGACTGGAAAACTCATCGTACAATTGGGAAAGAATACGATTGAATATCGGGTTCTCAAAGATTTAAAGAAGGTACATAACTTGATTGAAGCCTTCAAGGAGAAAGGTAACCTTCAACCAAAACAATTAGATCTCAAAGGCTCTAAATAAGGTAACAAGAACCTACCCTCAAGCAAGGTATGTACATCATCTGACCATGATCCAGGTCCTATGGATTCAAAAGTCAAGGGTTTAGAAACCCTGGTCATGCACTCTATGTGAGTAATGATATCATCGGTCGGGTCTGCGATGTTAAACCAGGACGCTTGTTGGGAAGCAACCACAACATTTCAATTTCTTCCTTTTTACTTTATTAATTCTCTTTTTTTCACAAAAATTCTCAAAAAAAGAGGGGATGGGGGGCTATGTTCTTGAAAACCCGATTGAATAGATGGATCGCTAGCGCGACGTAGTTCAAGATGGACTTTGCCACCTATCCATAAATTCATCCATCAAAATGTCCAATTGATGATGCAGAGATCTCGTAATCTCATGGATTGATAACCATGCAGGGAGTGGGATATGTGGGATAATAAAGGTGTGTTCTTCTAACCAAATGTTCCCTTTTTTATTATTTATACAAAATTTTCTCTGATATATTTATTTTCATCTTTCACAAAAATCATTGTTACTAGGAAATTACAACCTATTTTATCCTATCTCACATCATTAATATTTGTTGTAATGATGTCTTGATGTAACTGAGACTTTTCAGGATGTGACATGATCTTTGTTGGCTAGGCGTTGTATCTAACACATGCATGGTTCACAACTGCCAAACCTTTCATGTCACCCTAAAAGCCTCTATTTTGCAGTTACAAAAGGAACGAGGCGCATAGCCTAGGAGCACAACCACCTTCCCCATGACGATCTTAAGGTCGTGCATTTCTGCCCGCTCCCCTAAGACAACACTATGACATCCGTGACTAACAACCTCAATGGAGAACTCCAGCCTTACCAACTTGCACCTCCGGTGACAGACGAGATACCATCTTATCGGGAACACCAACTCTACTACTCCCAAGACACCTACGTCCCCCAGGAGGCCTGCTTCATGCACCCTACACCCCAACGAGGACTGTCGCCAGCCGATCCAGACCCAATGACCAATTGGCTATTTGATCAGTGAGCCATCACCCTTGAGATAAGGGGCGGGCTAGACGCATGTTGTAGAGAATGGGGTGTGCATATGAGACCACCCTTGCCCCCACCAATGAGGATCATGGCAACTGGTGGTCAAGAAGGCACCCAGAGGAGGGCCTCACCAATGGGAGAGGGACCTAGTATTTGGGTTTCTATTTTGTGCTCTTTGACAAAGAGCAACATCCCCACCCCCTCCATATCCACCACCATCTGCATCAAATCCCATCCATCTCTAACTTTTTTGTACCCCAGGACAAGCAAAATTTTGAAGCTGGGGGTGGAGCGTGGGTGGTACATCATCCCCACCACTTCAACTCTTAGTCTCTTACCTTTTCTTTTCTCATCCTCAAACAAACTTTCTCCACCTTTTTATTTGCATTTGTCTTGTTTTTAGTTTTTAGAATCATTTTGTTTTGTATCAGTTGTAGTTTTAATCTATTCAGTCACTTAGTTGTATGCAATTTGGAAATATATAATTGAAAATTACTCCCTTTTTTCTTGAGTTGAACCATGCATAAAAGAAAATTTTAAGGAACAAACATGTCTTGAACAAATCTGAGGCCCAATGACAATAGTTGAGCATACTTTCCCCTTGGAAATGATGATAAGTAGATAGAGTCAGAAATTCCAAGCCGCATGTACCCCCGATATAACTTGCAAAAAAATTTGTAAGGTTATGTACCCTACATTGACTGAATTGACTGATATAATATGATGATATGATTCCAATGCAGCAATGAAATGAGGGAGCACTAGTCAATCTCTTGTTTTCACCTTTCTTCCATCATTTCATATCTCTTCACAAACCACAAAAAGAAAAAATGTAGCCATTATATGCCAAACCTTAGGTTCGAGGTGACATCCCTCTCAAAATTATATCTTCTCTTGTGCTTTTGTTCTACAGGCATGGCATAAACATAAGAGGACAATAAGCCCAAAGAAAACACACGATCAATGTAACCGCAACCAATAAAAATTCTCGAGTTGAATAGAGGAGAGAAAAATAAAATAATTGAATCCCAAATAAAATCTCAAGTTGAATAGAGGAGATCAGATCAAGGAAATAGGTTTGTGCCATTTCCTTCTCCTCTCCTCTTGTCTAAATTTCATACCCAGGGTATCTATCAGAAATCTCACCTAAATTAGCCAATCAGCCCTGACCTATGCTCTCTTCCATCTTGTATAGATAGATCAAGAGTATTATTGGTATGAAGTTAGTCTTTCATAGGTTCTGGAGTCTAGTAAATAGAGAAACAAGCCCCAAATGGGGATATCCAAGTGTGGATGACCTCAAATGACTAAGATCGCTTGATCGTGTTAGGTGGAAGGGGACCAAAAAGTGTGCTTAGTTGGGAGAGGAAACATGGATCCTAGTATCAATTGTTTTCTCTCCTTTTTATTTGCTTTACTCAGGATGAGAAAGGTTTAAGTATGGGATAGTTTGATGAGTATATTTATATGCATCTTTGCATACAATTTTACCTGCTTTTTAGGGGTTGTTGTGTTTCCATCTCCTAGTTTTAGCCTTAGATTTACTTAAATGCAATTATCTTCCAATTTTTGGAATTTTGTGCACCTTATATATCTTTCATGCATAACCAGACAAAAATATACTTCATTACCTAGAAGGATGATTAATCCCTCATGATGCCACACCTTAAGGGAAGGAAGGCCCCATAAGATTTTCCATTATCCCCCTTCCAACCACCCGATCAAGCGATCAGCTCCGCCAACGCCTGATCGAGCCACTCTCTGTGCAAACTCTTCCATACTCTATAGTCTTGACATGCATTCTTCGCATCTAGCCTACTCCAGTTCAATTCATGTTGGTCCTCCAGAGATCTAGATATGAGGTCCAAATTGAGTAACCCACGCAAGTTGCCTGATGGACTGAGTACGAACCATGCAATTAGCTACCTTTGACCATAAGTATTGAGCATTAGGGTTTTGGCAGCGAGGAATACATCTATGAAAGGGAATCCTTATCATCCATTCTAAGGGTCTATGGCTAGTGATTAGAAGCCACATTGCACAATGCAAACTATAGTGAGGAGAAAGGAGGCGACAACCATAGTGGAGAGATTGGTCTTCCTACACCAGGCGTCATGGCCCCTTCCATTGTTCTATCTATCTTCCTGCTATTGTATCTCACCATGAGTGAGTAGACGTTTGGGTTGGGGCATGGGGACTAGCCCATAAGCCTATATTTTATGCTATCTTGTTTCTCAACTCGTCAATATTATTGCTAAAGAAAGTATTGTTATGCATACTTCCTTGCCTTGCAAATTAACATCTTGCTTTGCATATGTGTTATAATCGTGGATGTGCATGTTGTTGTAATCATGATTAAAACTTTAGAACTATCTTATTGTCCCCCTAAAATGTTAGCAAGGGATAGTGAGGTGATTGGGTTACAGTCTGCTAACATGTCAAGGATGATCAGCCGTAGTTAGGGAGTCCAATCATAGTAAATTAGGAAATTTGGTGTCAAGTTTGCTTGGTTCCAAGGGAGTTTAATCCATGCAGCAATAAGTATCCCCTGAGAGTGCAGTAGCAAAACCTCTATTTAGTAAACTATTATTTAGTAGTTCGATCCTACTAGGATAATTACACAGGCTTTGGCAAGTGAAACCACATGCCTTGGTTCTCTTTATTATCATTTATTTACCTATTTAATTATTGTTTCTATCGACAACAATTTAGTTTAATCAATCAATCAACTTACTCGGTGATAAATATTACTCTTATTACATATATATATATATATATCGACAACAATTTAGTTTAATCAATCAATCAACTTACTCGGTGATAAATATTACTCTTATTACATATATATATATATATATATATATATATATATATATAACTACTTTAAAAAGTTTGTCCTTTGGGTTCGACTCTTAAGCATACTAAAATAAGGCTTCCATTCGTATGGATGTGGAATTAGTGCACAACTTTCAGTTAAACCTAAGGGTTATTCCCTTAGGGTTTTTATTGGTGCGACATTCAAATCCCCATCAATTGACCCCATAATTAGAAAATGGATCAGATATATGACATATCACAATCACCATAAAACCTCAAAGCCCTTCCCTTTTAGATATAGACTTACATCATAGACATTAGTAGGGTTTGGATCACTCCCAATGACAAATCATATTTCTTTAAGTATAATCTTTAAGTTTTAGAACCACATCGTGTATTACTTCTTATGAACCTTGAATTGGTACAAGGAGATATGATTTATTTTATAATGCATGCATAAGGGGAATGTCACATTATTTAGGGAATATAACACAATTAAACATGAATCCAGTGGTTATTAGTCCTCTTAATCATTTTAAAGGCATTAAAACCCAACTATTAGGATCTAACCCATTAAAGGATAAAATGTGATGCCCTTGAGGGTAGGACAATGCTTGCCTCTTGTTGTGGTACATGAAATAGCTATTATGGAGGGTCTTTCTCGTGTGTATACTCATATATTTAGAATATCATGTATGAAATGAAAGTCTAAAAGACATATGAAACTTTAATTCATCACTAATACTATAACTTCCACTTGATAACATCATTGATTACATCAAATTAGTAGTTCATATATTATGCTTGACATTCCACTAACATTCTAGAAGTAGTTCTTATTAATCTAATATGGGTAGTTCAATTTTTAATGTACATCAATTTATACCAACGAAATAAATGACAGAAAATGTAAAAAAATCATGACTAACGATGTTTAAGTGGGGAACACACCCATTTAGCTTAAATTCACTGATTCCATCACTCTTAATTCAAAGGTCATGCCTCAAATAACAATTTTCTTCAATTTTTCATTTACGATTTCAAGATATAGAATGAACGGGTAATATAATTATAAAAGAAACAAAATTCATCCTTGAGTACTCAAAATAAATTTATAGTTCTAACTGCTAGAAATAAGAATAAGATAAAATGAAATATACCACCAAATTTCATAAAGCTAGTCAACTTAATTCATTTCGTTACTTAATATAAATTGAGGAAATATAGTTATGTATTCAATTTGAGTTTTTTAAATTGAACCAAGTTCACTCACTATAGAAACCCTAATTTGGATCACCTTCTTTGAAATGACCTAGATGTGAAGCACATGTCAAGTTCTCTACATTTAGGAACAAATTGCAAATAAAATCACATTGGATATTAGTCTTAGTGGAAATTCTAGTAGGTGTGAATAGAGATAACTCTAAAATATGCAAATTCAAACACAAGGAGATTGTGAAAAACTTCATTTATTAATAATATTTGTCACATAAATAATTTAAGCAAGCATGTGATAAGTATAGCAGTTCTAGTATGAAAAATGTTTCATCCGCTGCTTAGTAGTTTCATACTATGCTTTGTTAAACTATTATTTAAATTTTTTCTTAGTTTGCCATACAAATTGTATTATCAACTTATTGCGTGTTCAAAGATGAAAACTCCTCTTTGGCTCCATGAAACCATTATCTCTTTTTTTGGATGACGATGATCACTCAGATCTTATTTTAGGCTCTATCTCTAAACATTCACATCTCTACTACAGCATGTAGGAGAGAATGTATCATGGAGAAGAAGTTATTCTAATATATCCATCAAGAATTCCTTTGAAAAGGAGTGTCAACAACGAAATGAGAAGGGGAAAATGAGAAGCTCACCAATAGTTGATGTATTCTTTTGAATCTTGCTAAGTATGATTATTTTGTATAAAATTATTACAGATAGTAGCAACTTAATGAATATTATTTTGCAAACTTGTCATAGATCACTAAGTAAATCAAAATACACACTAACTTCTCTATTTTCAAGTGGAGAAGGTAACTCTAATGTATTCTCAAAAAACTATGGTAATTTTACAGCTCTATTTTCACTATTTGGACCAACTAAGGCTTGAAACATTATTATCCCATACAACTCAAAAAGTAGGTATTTTGTTGCAAGAAGGCTCTAAGCTATCATGTAGAAAATGTATGTCGAAGGTTTAGTTTTGGTATTTTGATGCTCCTTTTTAATATAAAATGATTAGGATAACAACGATGGTCATCGTGAGTTTCTAGAGATATTTTAGTCCTCAACTCTACATTCTAAGTTGATACAACATTGGTATACAAGTAGTTTTGCTCAAGCATATTTTTGAAGCAAAAACACTCTAGATAAAAGTATAATTTGATTGGATAATATCTCAGCTGAATAAAGTTCAAATAGAAAATAGTAAACATTCATTATTAGTCCAACAGTTAGATCTTGTTCAATTTGCAATTTAACCAAACCAAATTCTATTCAAACTAAAAGCTTGATCAAAAAATGTTTATAAAATATATTCTTAAAAATTTTGATATTTTACCCAAATGGATTCCAAAAAATAGTCTAATGATCCTAATAGGTTCCTCAGGTTACATAAAAATCATCTATGTATGTTTGACCACTTTTTTATATTATCTTACATAGTTTCTAGCTAACAGTTCAAAACGAGTAAAATCATTTGTATAACTTGTATACAACCACAAATTTACATTTATTTAATTTAGTCTAGCCTTTATCATCATGCCAAATGTATATAAATATATGAACCACTTAGAATCATGTGGTAAACACATAAATGAAATATTTTCATCACCAAAATGGGAATTTGCATGATATCTAAAAGGCCAACACTCGGACATCATCCTTGATTTGGCAATACTTAACCCTAATAACACCCAAAAATGTCTTTTTCAACATGGATTGACCAAGAAACACTCTTTCGTGTGCCTATTCAGACACATAATTGTTCGCTTGTGTTTCCTACACCAAAATTAATCTTTGTACTACCCCAATAACCATATCCACATTAACCTTGTCCCAAAAGTTTGTATAGGACCTACCAAAATGGATCTAAGCTATACACACACCTACTAAAAATCATCGTAAATGTTACTACAACAACCTCCCTACATGTTATAGTATCATGAGATGCTGAAGTAATATTTGCACATGAGTCAATCAGATGCAAGCTACTATACATGGACTATGAGTGATCTTCCTAACAACAATGATCATGGATTTTGACAACAATTTGAGTCTCAAATTTCACACTGGGCCTTTAATTGCATGCACATCCATAGACTTCTAGAAAAATCTTAAATTTGTAGCAAAAATATAATCAAATGCAACTTTTTGTCCTAACTTTATAAATAGGAACATACATAGCACCTCAATGAGAGCATTGCACTTTAGGTTGATCCCACTTACTTCTGATGAAAGAAAACCTTAATGTCCTAAAAACCAACTACTTGAACTTTCAGTTAGTGTCAGGCATTAACAAGTAGCCCATAAGATCACATGCTTGACCTTCCAATTAAAGTTCATTTGAAACCATACGTGGGCCATGCGAGTATTAGGTTTTATTTTGAATCCCTTAAGATAGAAATAATCAAACATATAATGGAATGAGTACCTAAATTCACTCATTTTATCAACCATACAATTAAGCATAAAAGGACATGATCATCACCAGACATATATTTTGAGGTTCTAAAAAGTGAAAACACAACATAATGATAAAAATAAAAGTAAGGCACATAGGTCCTTACAGCCCATTCAACATTATTATTCATAGTTCCGCTAGGAAAGAAGAAACAACATTAGATAAATCAAGTTCTACATGTTCCTATGTGGAAGCACAACAATGTGTTCTTCAGTAGCTTCAAGTTGGGGTGCGTAAATCATAAAATCATAAAACGATTAAGAATAGGAATGCTCCTACATGGACAGAAATATAAATAGATGTGATGGGCACCATGACAATAAAAAATATATTATCAGGTACATCAAAATTAGAAAACACATATGCATTATACATTTTTTAAGTATTCAACTATGGTTTATGGGTATCATAAATAATCAACATAGATGCTTTCAAACATCACAATCTTACATACATTTATCTAGATAGACTAAGTTTATCAACAACAACAAATCCTACGACCATCCATGTCTAGAATAAAGTTTTATTAATGTTTTTAAACACATAATAAAACAATATGTCAAAGTCCATATCTAAAATGGTACTCCAAGTATGATATTCAACCCCACAAAAGCATCATAAAATCATAACATAACCAAGGTGTTCACATTCCTCTTAGGGATGTTGAGATTGACATAAAAAGCCCTTCTTGAGAACTTAAACCATAGGAAAAACTTTTTGTATTAGACAAGCAAACAAGGGTACTAGGAATAACAAATGTACCTTAGTACTACTTAAGTGAGGGTATCCATGGTTCCATTCTTAGGGGACTCATGATCCTCTTAGACCCACCAAGTCCTAACCTATAAATACACCTATAGAGCTAACAATGTTGGGTGTTTGATTATACATTATGAGATATAAGTCCTCGTATATGATTACAAATCTTAACATGCTCTAAAAGAACGTTACCACATTCTACACTATTTTCTATTTAGATTACATATAGTTTCACATATATTTCCTCACATATTACTTACTATAATTTTCTTAATGAAATATGGTTCCGATTAACCAAAGTGGTTGTGTGTACTAAATTGAGCTGAAGAATTGATATAAAAGGATAAAATTCCCAGGTTTGAAAGAGGAAAAAGGATCTTGTTTACTTATAAACTGAAATAGGTACACTGAGCTTCCAATAATCATTTTTCCTTAGGATTGTTACCTGGCTACTTGAGCTAAACTATAGAGTAGCCTTGTACATGACTCCATGTTCGAGCATGCAACACGGAAAATTGAGGCCAAACCAAGTTTTCTTGTGGTTCCATGAGCTCAACAAGACCACATAGGAAGTATGAGGTGATCATAGATGGAAAGACAACTCATCGAAGGTGAATAATTTCATGGTAAGGATGAAAAGTTGGGAATATTGTTAAACATAGAATCGGCTATAAAGATTATCCTTGACTTTTGGTGAGATCTCTAGATTTAAAAATTGGTGAAGTATGGTTCAAGATGGTCCAGATAGAGCTTCTAGAGTCGCAATATAGGTTGATAAGGTCATACATGGTTATGGTAATTTGCATACATTCTGATTGAGATCCATAATTTCTACCCCCAACGATTATAGGGAGGCTTGAAGAGAAAACCTTCACTTGATTCAAGATCCTTTTCATATGAAGTTGGGGCTTGAGGAAGCTCCTTTATAAATCCTACATCTAGGTGGTGTTCGAGGAAGATTCATGGGTCTTTAGGATTGCTTCCTACCCAAGAAATTGGACTCTCAATATCTAAGTCAAGGGTTAAGTTGTAGGTCACTAAAGAAAGTGAAGAGGAAGGAGAGGCTATTCAATGGTTAACTATTGCGTAGGTATGATTGAGGGGTAGTTGAGAGTTTGGTGAAGGTGTAAGGAGTATAAATAGCACTGTCAAGGCTTTAGGATAGAAAATTCCTCTCTTTTTTCTTATGTGACCAATAATGGATAGGGAGAACAAAGATGAGGTCGTAACTTGTGTCTCTAAGATCTATTGCATTCTATGAGTTAGGTAAGATATTTTGAGGTTTTTGGCTAATGGAAACCTTTTCTTTTGAGTGTTTTTTAGAAATTTTAGCTTATTCCTCAAGCATTTAGATGACTTCCAATTTAGCCTAGTGTTTTTGTTCATGTGAAAATATGTAAGGATCTTGTCCCATAGCTATGATATGTGGAAATTAATAGTTGGAATATGGAGTCACCACCATGTTTATGTGGTAAAATATAGAAAGCCCTTGTAAACTCCAGAAAACCAATGAAACAAGGTATATCTAGCGTTGTATGTATACTAGTCTTGATCGGTGGACTGACTAGACCAATAATTCCGCCTAGTATGTACCTAGACCAATTTCAAATCTAGTATCATTATTGGTCCTCTATCTTTTAAGATTCTGGTATTCAGTCCAGTCTGGTCCAATCTGTTCCAAACCTATCTTAACTAACTAGATCAAATAATATAAAACAATCTCTTCATGTTGTGAGTTAACTAGTATAAATATCTTATATTAATACTAATGCTTATGAATGATTGTAGGTAGTGAAGTGCATATGATCAATTGTAGAAATAACTAGTTATAGATAACTTATTAGAAATAGTATTACCTCTAGGATTGAAGGTAAATACTTATTAAAATATGTCGTGAGAAGAAGTGATATATATAGGGGGGAGAGATAACGAAAGTTTACTCTATAATATTAAAACTATTCATTACATTACATGTGTTTTTATCGTCATGAAATATTAATAATTATAATGATAATGTTGTTAGCTTCCATGACTTTCTTACAAATAAATGTGTGGAAAGAGAATAAGGATTGTTACATAAAATAGTTGACAACATAAAGAATTCAAAAATAATTATATTAGTTTTATTTTTGTTTTTCATCAAAGAAAACAATATCGTGAAAAAAATGACTAATCACACCAATATGATTCTCTTATATATTTAACTAGTAAAAAAATTTGTCACTCTGGTGTCAGTTTGGTCATGATCTGGTCCATATTTTTTTAGTCAAGTTAGATTGGTTCTTATTCAGTCTAGTCTTTGGTCTAAGAAGTCTTCCTTATTTGGGTCTCGGTTCGATCCAAGTTTGGACTAATGTACATCCTATAAGTATCCATACTCTTATATCTGGATAAGAAATCATTTATACACAATGGAAGCATTAGGTACCCCACAACACCATTATATTGGTATTTCCTATAACTTGAGGAAAGAGTAAATCAAATAAAAGCATGGATACATGTGTAAGACATAGGAAACATTGATCGCAATGACAATACAAAAAAACTATTAACTTTATAAAGTCAAACATGAATGTGATCATTAGTAAATGAGAAGTAGAGTATAGATCCTAGTATTCAAACTTACCACATAGAAAGTAGTACATGATTCCGATTTTAAAGGAAAGGTTAGATTTTTTTGGGGAGGTGTTATTGGATGTGTGGAAGCTTGTTTTTTGGATTCTTTTGGTTAAAGCCTCAATTTGTAGGGGGTGAGGGTAAATGGACAGTAGTAGTTCTTATTTCTAGGGTTAAAAATGTGATTATAGTATATTTAAGGTTTGCAATATTTTATTAGTAATTTCTAATATGCTCCAAAATCAAACTGGTGTGGATTTGCGAGCACTCTTTAGGCACTTTCAAACCCAAAATTATCTAAAAGATTCTTTTAAAGTCATTATACAAAGACACTTAATGGGGATTGTGTGGACACACAATTGTTGGGTGCCCAAATAAGGGTTTTACATGAGTTGAATCATTCTGGGAGGTTAGGGTTTTGAATATCACAAAGTTTTATAAAACTGTATAGGTGTGTATGAGTTGTTTGAAAAAACAATTAGGATTTTATTTTTATTCTGAGTCTATTTGGTATAGCACCTGGTTAGATCTTGATTCCTATGGGTAGGTTAGGATTATAAGAAACATTTTGGATATGTGTGTGTGATGTTGGGTGTTTTGTCTAGGTTTTTTGGGGGCATGTTTTGACAGGATGGGTTTAAATCCTTGTTAAGATCATGCATGACCTTATTAGCAGTTTTGTTGAAGCAAATGTGGTCCAAGATGAAGTTTATAATGATAATACATTCTTTTTGGATTGGATATTTCCCATTTTGTAAATTTCTTTCAAGTTTGTGAGTGTGATCATGACCATAAAAGGTATTAGGATCCTTTCTTCAAGAATTGAGGGTTAAAGATCAAAATATAGGGTTGGAAAGTGGTTGAATTGTTGTGGTCTATCACACTAAGGAGTGATCTACATATCATCCTATCAATCCATAACATCCCTAGGGAAGAAAATTGAGACCCTAGTTGGTATTCATGATTTTTCATCCAATGTCACCTCAGTGATCTTAGGCAAAACTCAAATAACTTAGGTTAGGACAATAGTTCATTGAATGAATCTCTTTTGGACAATAGTTCATTGAATTAATTGCCAGAAGTTCAGTTGCCAATAGGGATTTCCTCCAAGCCACCACGACCGTGGCTGAAGATGATCAAGATGACTGTGGCTCCTCCCACGATCACCTCCACCTCCTCCAAAACGGTCGTGTGAAGCCACACGGCCGTGGTGCATATTACCCACCATGACCGTGGCACTCCGCCACGGCCGTGGCCACCACCATACTTCACTTTTTCACCACTACCTTCACACCATGACCATATTCACCCCCCATGGCCATTCCCCACTACCCTCACCACGGTCGTGGCACACCCACCATGACCGTGGTGATCACCGACCCTACACAACTTTGCACTGCTTTTCCTAAACTACCCCTACTTGCCTAGTGCTTTCACCACCACCTATATATACCTGGGTGGCGGCCATAGCACGAAAGGGAGACGCCCCCACACCTGCTACACTACTCCACCCTCCATTATTGAGTTCCTTGTGCAAATTCCTTGCATTTTGGCTCTCAATCCACCATTTCCACCTACTTTCCACCATGGAAACCTAATTCCCTAGGTTTTAATCCATAATCCCTTACCATTCCATGCACCCCTGCACCCTTGGAGGAGGGAGGACGTCTACAGCAAGCTTTGAGGTGAACCATAATGGTTGTATGTATGATTTTATTGGTTATCTCATTTTCTTCAAGCATGTATCTCCTTTGTTTGGTTATGATTAGATATGGGACAATGGTGTTTGAGACCTCATGATTGAGTTTTTTGTTCCTTGCTTGTTTTTGACATTATACTTTTTAAACACTATTGGTTTGAAAAATTATCACAAGCACAATATTACTTGTCTAATTTTGGATGGGTCATCGGACATTGTTGTTTTCGACCATATGATGGTCTTTTTTAGCATTGTTGGTTTTTGATATCTTGCTTTTGTAATTATGTCTTACATCATGGATCATGACAATTTGTCACAAGCACATGTCAATCTAATAAAATTTTATTTGGATCTGAAAGGAGTTGATGCTCAATGTCTGGGAATGGGACAGGGCTATGTATATAATGAGTGCATCAAGCTCTATAAGGAGATATATATATATATATTT
This sequence comes from Alisma plantago-aquatica, assembly GCA_963693085.1. Classification (NCBI taxonomy): domain Eukaryota; kingdom Viridiplantae; phylum Streptophyta; class Magnoliopsida; order Alismatales; family Alismataceae; genus Alisma; species Alisma plantago-aquatica. The sequence continues at coordinate 1,004,858,533 of OY856409.1, forward strand.
TTTAACTAAGAAAATATGAAGGGTACAATGCATGTTTTTATAGAATGAGGTGTTTACATTGCCGTAAGAGATGTTTACTAATGGCTTTCTCATTTGCCTTCTATATCCTATTGGTGGAGCTACATGGAAACATTATGGTGATTAGAATTCATCATGCAGGCATTTTAATAGTTGGATTAAAGTTGCTAGATACAAGAAACTTTCATAATCAAAATTTGTAAATGGAGTAATATCATCATTGTCTACTTGGAAGATATCCTACTAGACCATATTCTTGTTATATCATAAAAACAACTCTTCCTTGATCCAAATCAAAATCTAGAAATTGTGGTGGTGAAGTGTGAGGTCTAGTTAAATTATTTACATTTTAAGAGGTACTAATTAAAGGTTAAATTTTAGATGAAAATTAAGTATGGGAACAATTTGGAGAATAGTGGACACATGATTGTGGTTATGGATATATATATATATATATATATATATATATATATATATATATATATATATATATATATATATATATATATATCTGTGTGTGTGTGTGTGTGTGGACCTATTGTTCTTATATTTAACCTTTTCCATATGCATGGATCAGTTCATTATTGGTAGAGGGTTTGTATGGTGTATTTTATAGGTTATGTTGTCTTGTGAAGTATAGATATCCAGATAACCGCTTTGATTTTTCCATCATCTAACATTGTTTAGTAACCTTATACTTTTCTTGTGGTTTGAGTTTACTACTGTCCTTATCAACAAGGGGTACAAACATTTCATGTGTGTTAAAGGGACGAAGATGATAACTAAATACATTTTTTCATGTCATAACTGAGAGGTTAGCTATCAAGAATGTCTTAGAATAGAAGAGACAGGAAGTACTCGAGAGGGTGTGTTTCTGTTGGCAAGCTCTATGACGTAGAGACCTGAAGCACTTTGTCCATACGTTTTAGGGTTTTCATGTAAGATATATGAAGCAATAGACATTGTATAGAGGTCATAAATTGATTTTGAGGCATACTTATCAAAAGATAACCATATAAAATAATTACCCCACTCATAAAAAAGGAGACTTTGAGGATAAATCCTAATAGGACGGTAAAAAAATTCCCTCACGTTACAGGGAGATTTTGATGATAGAAATGCCTGAGAAGAGGAATGAGAAATTTCCCCATACATCACAAGGGGGTGTATGTAGCCTCTGTCTAGATATATTCATGAATGATTAGTAATAGAAAAGAGATAAATGCTCTCATGATTGTGAATGGGTTTATTATATATTGACATAAAATGAAGCACAAGCATAGACAATTTATTGTTCCCAAATTTGTATGAAAAAGGAGAACACTTAGAATAACAAAAGGACCTTTTCCGCCGAGGATCGTATTAACCCAAATAAAAGTGTTTTATGTGACCTCTAGACATTGCATAGGATACAAAGGTGCTTTAATTTCCTTTTTATAGTCATAGATGGGATGCATGGATAGTCTTTTTCATGATATCATATTAAGAAGGGTGAAGATCCCTTTAGAGGAGTTGGACTTGTCTAATATATAGTATCTTAACATGACTATAAGGGCAAGACATACTCCTTCCAATTCAAGGACCCCAAGTTTCAAATGACAAAAGTCAATAGGAGGCAAATATCAAAACACAATAAGAAAAATGATGAATGAATGTTAGTATGAAGTGTTGGATGAGAAACATCTTGACAATGCATGTTGCAATAGAAATATTGTGGGGATAGAACATGGTTGTACCAATTTGGCCATAAATCAAGTATAAGGTAACTAAAGTTTGTATAATAAGGGTTTTATCTAGGTAAAACTTCAATCAAATTTTTTGAGTAGCTTTTCAAGAAAGGAGTATTACTGAATTGAAATTTGGATAGAACATTAGCATCACTCAAGTTCTTGAATAGAATATAGTTTTACTAGTTTGAGATTTAGGGATATTTTCCACAAGATATGGGTTTTGAACAAAAGATAATTAGTTGATATTTCAATATTGAGATAACGACTTCCACGATAAAGCATGTTGTGTTTCCATACTCTATGACAAATGGAATTAAAATGCTTCGTATGGAAGTGTTATAGTTGTAATCTCGTTTGTTCTTATGTATTCATTCTATTTAATATGATGTTTTATTTAGTCATAAATATTAATTTATCAATAAAATTAAGATGAGTTGTTCTTTGTTTTAATAAATAGATAATATATATGTTAGATTTGATGAGTAAGTTTTAGAAACCAAATGATAAAACATGATTAAAGTAATTAGATACATGGTTAGGGTCACTATCAGTTTAGGGCTGGGTGCTTAACTAATTGCAACATTAATAACTAAGTGTTAGACACTAAATACTAAGGAAATAGTAACAGTACATGGTTTCTAGTCGTAGAACTTAGGGGATACTAATAATATGATAAGACGATATTCAATTAGGGGTCAGCGAGCAGTAGCTCGGGTGGTCGCAGCACGGGGCCCCTCACGAAGGGTCCCGGGTTCGAATCCCCCCGTGGTGTTGTTCGAAATTGTTTCTCCCATAGCGCAGCCAGCCTCTGCGTGACTAATTGGGGCTCCGTTTCTTACGTGATGAGTGGACCCCCCCCCAGGTTGGGCTCGGCGCAAGCCTTACGGGTCTCCTGGGTTACCAAAAAAAAGATATTCAATTAGGGTTGATTGTGACAGAAGGTCTCCAAAAATAGGTTTGGTTACACTAACGTAGGCACCCTTGTATATGCATAATTTCTAGAAGAGTGCTTTTTATAGTTGAAACACGAAAAATTCACTAGCAGCGGTGAAAAATGTCTCTAGAAGGAAGTGAAATTAGAGAAATAAGACTATCTTTTGGGAGATGACCAATCATGGAGATTTTTAAAGGCACTACAGAGTAACTAGGGACATAGAAGTGTTCAAACTTAGAGGATAAAAGGGCTAGTTGGTAGTAGTTGTAGAGTGGTCACTAGTGAGGGAGTGGAGTCTCCACCGTGTGAGATCTTTCTCATTCACTTTCTTCGATTTAAATAAGGAAAATGCTCCCTTAAGCCTTCCCTACACATTTTGAGCCTCCCTTGCACCTAGTGATGGTCTAAATATTTTTTGAGCCACTTTTGGTGTGTGGGGGTAGAGGTGTTGTGTTAATCCTAGTTTGTTATAAATGCTTTTTTTGTCCCTTCTTATGTAATCTATCTTGTTAATTTCAATTAAAATCACGCCTCCTTTCTAACAACCATTGCACCATAGAATTTATTCAGAGCATATTCTTATTCTTCTTCATCTTTGTCTCGTTGTTGCTACTTGTGCCCTCTCGGCGTCAAGATCTAGTATTAGGGGAAAGAACAAAGCTCTTCCAAGACATGCATATATGATGCTTGGAGCTTCTATTGTAGTGAGGGTAATAGATTTGGTGAGTGGACAATCAACCTCAACCTTAAGAAGTCACGAATCATTTATTTTATACGTAAAACACCTACATGCACTAGTTGTAAACATAGTGTTTGCAATTGTACACATGTTGGTTGATTTGGTTATCTACATATCTCAAAAGACAATCTTCATACTTTTCACCTTTAGTTAAAATGTATTTTATGCTTATTTCATCTTTCTTAGAAAACCAAGTTAGATGTAGGAACCAACTGCAACACATTTTTCCATGTTTTAGCAACTTTCATAGAGTCAATTGTATATTTAGTACTCTTGTACCTTGTCTTTCCTACATTTGAATAATTATATGGGATGTCTTTAATAGAAGTTAGTGAACTAAATAAGATCTTGAAGAGTGTTTATCCTCTCAGAGTCTTTTATGCAACATATATAGAAAACATTATTACAAACAAGACAAAAGATAGTGAAACATTACATTCATACTTAGAAGTCACAATGACAAAATTTGTAACGAATTTCTTTTTTGTGAAGAAGAAATGTGTTTATAGGATTCCTTAGGTCAAATGAAGTAACAGGTAATCATATCATAATACATGTATAGGATTGGACCTTGGTGAAAATTATCTAATCATGTAGACAGAGGTACTTAACACAAGTCAGACCTTGATGATGCCTAAGTAGAAAAATTAGCCTTTAGGGAGACCATTTCATTTTGAAAACCCATTGAGAATCCACTACATCAGTAGATTACAAAAGCCCACATAGTTCCCTCCAACCCAGTATGAGAATTTATTTCAACATGAGTTTCTACTTATATCTTGCTAGGTAAATACCATTGATAATTAAAAGCAACACTCTATAATATACCGAGTTCTAGCTATCCTGACTCTAGAAACCCTATTTCTTTGATTTGGAGGATGATGTGCTTGGATCTTTAGAATTGACCAAACAAGGTTAAAGTTATTCCTAGACACACTTTTTGTACCATGATCAACATTTAATGCACATAATATGAGTAATTCACATGTTTGTACCCTAATGCATAGACAATGGTTGATCCAAGTATAAACCTAATTATGAATGCATATAAACCCCAACCATGGATACACATGACCCTATTTATACCTTGACCCAATAAACCCTGATATGATGATGAGATCATATATGGAACCCAACACTAGATTTGGATATGATAACGATGGGTATCAGAGGGTTGGTAATCATGTTGACCTAACCCTAGCATGAAGTTTGATAACCTTAATATATGCATCCTTGGTGACTTTCATGATACATTAATGACATTAGGTGTCATTTTCATATATCATATATTAATATGCATACACTTGACCTAATCACCTAATTGTGGCTTGATATGAAAATCAAATCATTAATTTGTAATATGTTTCACTTTGTTCACTAATACACATATAATGACCTAATTGTGACTAATAAAGATTGCATGTGTATAAACACGCTTACATGTTTGGGATGGTATCTAATGTGCTTAATATATGTAATGCAATAATAATTATACTTTTTATGTAACTAGATTTGATTAAGGTGCCATTATTTGAGTTAATGTGACATTAATGAACTTAATCAGAAATTGAGTAATATATATATATATATATATATATATATATATATATATATATATCCATGCAAGATAATATCATGAAACTCTATTTTAGTAATATAATGGTAATAGGACTAAAAATCATAATTATTGAGGATAATGGTAATATATTGATGCAGCCCTATTTTAGGGCTCCATTCTGTGCCATTTTGTATTTAAATCACATCTAAACGTGTTAGATTACAAGTGTTTACCCCTAATATGCTTATCATTGCAAATATGCTTATGGATGTTCTTTGCACTATTTTTCAGGTACTCGAACCATGCTTAGATGGAAGAGAGAGAAAGAAGGAGTTCTAGGGTTCCCCCACTCAAGGAGGGACCCAAAGAAGGCCCCAAAATCTCCCTCAACCTACCTCCAATAGTCAAGAATCATCCCCAAGCAAAGACATCCAAAAATGACGAAGATTGAAGTGTAATTGAGTGAGGCCAACCTCACCATGACCGTGGGCAGCATGCCATGGTCGTGCCTTTTTTAGCAATGAAGTGCCAAGTTCAACAGGGAAATTCCACAGAATCCCACGGCCGTGGCCACCTGCCACGACCGTGGCCATTGAAGACACCACGGCCCTGGCCATCAGCATGGTCGTGGTCAGTAGAAGAGAACACGACCATGGCACCCTGCCACGGTCGTGGGAATTAATTGCCTATATATACCTGGGTGGCGGCCATATCACGAAAGGGAGATGCCCCCACACCTGCTACACTACTCCACCCTCCATTCTTGAGTTCCTTGTGCAAATTCCTTGCATTTTGGCTCTCAATCCACCATTTCCACCTACTTTCCACCATGGAAACCTAATTCCCTAGGTTTTAATCCATAATCCCCTACCATTCCATGCACCCCTGCACCCTTGGAGGAGGGAGGACGTCTACAGCAAGCTTTGAGGTGAAGAAGGAGGCTTCTACATCAAGCTTCATGGAGTCCCTACTTCTTCTACCCCTTTCTTTTCTTGTTTTCTTGATCATGTCTAGCTAAGCCCCTTGTGGTGGGTTGTTTGGGATTTAAATGTAACTTTGATACCATGTTGGGGGATAATTTCTTGTAATGAACTTAATTCATATCTATGATGATTACTTCTTGCTTCTATCTCTTTTCCTATCTTATTGCATGTGGTTTGTGCTTCTTGCATGAATTGCTTGTTTTGAGGTTTTTGATGACACTTAGTTTCTAGCAGGAATTGGGGTGTATGTGGAAATCTTAGGAATGGCTCCTAGGTCCAATTAGTGGATCCCTAGCTAGCCCCCTTTGTTCCTACATACACATCCCTCCTCCTACAAATGAGTGTGAGATCTAAGTAGCTAGTGTAAGTGAGACTGGTGTAATTGTCTAGGGCCTTCTAAAGGCTAGAGTGGCTAGTGGCATGAGGTCAACTACCCTCATCTCTACTCCCATCTCTACCCTCAACCCTCAATTACTCACTATCACTTACCCTAGAAATCTAGATTTTGTTAATCTCATTAGAATTACACATAACCCTAGTCTTCCACTAGTAGTATAGGGTATGTTCTAATGACATTGACCTTATTGTTTGGTTTGGTAATCTAGATATGAATTGAGCACCATGCATGTTTAATGAACTCCCCCAACTAAAATCAAAGTGACATTTCCCAAACGGCCCACCCATCTTAATCACTCTTGCTTAAAACCTTAATTGCTTTGTTTGCTTGTTAATGATAGTGTAGTTCAATTGCTTTAGTTAACTTAGTTAATTGCCTAGTTTTTCTAGCTAGTGTTAATCTAGGTTTGTGATGTAGTTAGTGGTTAATTCAGTTCCTTAGTTGCTAATTGCTTGCTTAGTCTAGTCCATCTTGCCCCTGCCTTAGTTTAGCTAGTTTGTCACCTAGATTGCTAGTTTAGTTTTTGATAACTTAGTTTCAATTGTGTCTTTCATACTTGTTCTTTAGTATAATCAAACCATCAAACAACCTTAAAACCCTATCTCTGCAAAAGGAACATAGCCCACACCGTCTAACTCTGGTGCCCCCTCTATCTCTGTGGTTTGACCCCGCATCTTGCCTTTTGCCTATACTACGACAGTACCCCGTATTCTTGCGGGCGAACTATTTTAGTTTTAGTGATCGACTCAATCTGGGACCATACAAATTTTGAAAGAAAAGATCCCATCTCCCGTGCCTTCCGACCTCATGGATTGCACTCGGCCACCCTAGTTGGCCGGTGTTGCAAGCCTCTAGCGGGAGTGCACCAAGCTTTCTGGCACCATTGTCGGGGATAGAGGCACTCGGCCTAGTTAGATAGTGTAGCTTAGCCTTTCCTTTTGCCCTCACCATTGCTATTATTTATTCTTTGCTGTCCTTTTGCATCTTGGTTTGCTAACTTGGTTTCTTGTTGTTTGCTTGTGTCTTGCGCAGGTGACAGCTGTGCATGTGTAGCACGTACTCTACTTGCACCGACTTGGTGGTATATGACCCCGAGATTGGTAGAAGGAGGCGTCAAGCTCGCCGCAACCTACACCGAGAGGCCGAGATGGCTGAAAACAACCCGCCACCGGATGCTCAACCTCCACCACATCACCCGCTCCACGAGTACTTCATGTCGGGGAACTACAACTCCCCCATCGCCACTCTAGTTGACCAGATGCCAGGTCAACAGTTCTCCATCCTACTGACACTCCTGGGACTTCTCCCTACATACTTCGGTATGGAGAATGAGAATCCCTACCATCACATAGACGCGTTCCTTGAAACGTTCTCTACCTTCTGCACTCTAGCCGCCACCGACGACTCAATCAGGAGGACGCTCTTTCCTTTCTCCCTCAAGGAGAAAGCCAAGGAGTGGTATGTGACGAAACCAGAGTTGGTCACTTGGAATGAGGTGAAGAATGAGTTTCTCAAGAAGTTCTTCCCCATCGCCAAGTTATCCTACATGAGAAGGTGCATCACGTCGTTTGCCCAGAAAGAGAACGAGCTCTTCCACGAGGCGTGGGAGAGATTCCAAAAGCTACTTCGCGATTGCCCCCATCATGAGGTTCCTCTGTGGCAGCTCGTTCAGGCCTTCTACACTGGGCTTGAGGAGCAAAGCCAAAACAACGTAGACTCTTCCTGTGGGGGCACTTTCATGGCAAAGCCGCCCGAGGAATCATGGCCGTTGTTTGAGCATCTCGTAGAAAATTCCCACCACTGTGCTTCAACAAAAGTGGGGCATTGTGATTGAAGCTACACTCCTCCACCTTCTTCCACAGCTCCGAGTCGCAATACCAACGACCCCGATATGATGAAAATGATGGTCGATATGATGCGGATGATGAAAAATCAACTGGGTGGCTCTTCTAGCCAACCCACCATGGCGGTTGATACTGTAGATGAGGAAGTCAATGCTCTACATTCCTTTGGTTGCTGCAACAACCAGGTCCCAATGTCCAACTCCTACACTCCCGAGTGGAGGAACCACCTGAACTTCTCCTGGAAACAACAGAATGAGGATGGGCAAGGACAGGGGCAGCAAAAGCCATGCTACAGCTCCAAGTTTGAGGAGGAAGTGCTAGGAAGGCTAAGAAGCCTAGATGAAGTAAAAGAAGATGTCAATGCACATGGGCAGTCTATTAACCATCTTGAGCAGAGGTTGGATCAGATTTCTCTCTCTTTGGCTAGAAGGGAAGAAGGTAGACTTCCATCTCAACCAATGCCAAATCCGAATAATGATGGGGCTTTTCTAGGGAACACTTCGAGTGCTTATGTTCCACCATCTTACCAAGCCCCACCAAACCCATATGCTCCTCCACCTCCTCAAGCGCCACTCAACTATCAATATGCTCCACCTCCACCTCACACCTACCAACAACCACCTCCACAATACCACCCCCCACCACAAAAACAACCGCAACCCCAATTCATTCTTCAAAATCCCAACTCCCCTCACCAAAGGCCTCCACCACCCCAACAGCCACAACCACCTCCACAAGCTCCCTCTCCTACCACCCATGAGCATGTGAAGGCAGTGACTACATTGAGGAGTGGCAGGACTTTGGAGAGCCCCCATGGTACAATTGTTGGCAGAGATGACACTGAGGATGAGCAGGTTGATGCTGAGAGGCAAATTGATGATACTGTGATAAGAGGCAGCGTTGATACTGTGATTCCGATAGTTGATACCGAGATACTAAATGATGATACCATGATTCTCGTGATACCAGTCGATGATACTGCTGAGATGGACCATTATTTGGGATCCCAACTTCCCCCTTTCCCCGAGGCTCTTAAGGAGCCTTCTGCCGAGAAAAGAAGGAAAAAGCATATCGAGGACATTCTGGAAACTTTTAAACAAGTGAAGATCAATATCCCTTTACTTGATGCAGTCAAACAAATTCCTTCATATACTAAGTTTTTGAAGGATCTTTGTACTTTCAAGAGAAGAACTACAGGGAGAACCCCGAAGAAGGTAAAGCTTACCGAGAAAGTGAGCTTGACTCTGCAGCACACCATTCCAAGAAAGAGGAAGGATCCCAGTGCTCCTATCATATCATGCTACATTGGGGCGCACTGCATAGACCAAGCTCTCTTAGACTTGGGCTCGAGTGTGAACCTCATGTCGTACGATGTTTTTGCTGAATTACAGATGGGACAGTTGGGTCCGGCCCATTGCACCTTGCAATTAGATGATAGGTTGGTAAAGACGCCTACAGGGCGTGTTGATGAGTGCTCGTGAGACTAGATGACGAGACATCTGCTTTCTTTCCTGCTAATTTTATCGTCTTGGATATGGAGAAAGATACGAGGAGGGTTCCTATCATCTTGGGGAGACCCTTCCTAGCCACAGCTAATGCGGTCATTCATGTGAGGACTGGTACGATGTATGTGACATTCATGCACATGAAAATCCGGTTGAACATTTTTAAATCTTCAGCGAAGGCTGAAGTGATAGGTGCAACAGAAGAAGATTGCTATCTAGTTGAGTGTCTAGATGAGATCGTGGAAGAATGCCTACTTTCTTGGATTCAGACTGCCACTCAAGGTATAGGATTAGATCCGATAGTTGAGTTTCCTGAGGATGACAAGGAAGATGATGAAGAGTGTGAGCTAGCCTTGGTGGCTGCAAGTGAAGACCTCCCTTCCATCTCTGAGCCATTGAAAAACTCTCTTGAAGAGTCCCCCACACTTGAGCTGAAATCACTTCCTGAGGGTTTGAAGTATGCTTTTCTAGGGGCAAATGACACCCTCCCGGTGATCATTTCATCCATACTTTCACCCGAACAAGAGGAGGCTTTGATGAAGGTTCTGAAGAAGAACATCCAAGCTATCAGATGGACCATTGCTGATTTGAGGGGTATTGATCCCTCCATCTGTGTGCACCGAATCTATCTTGAAGAAGACGCAAGGCCAACCCGCCAAATGCAAAGGCGACTAAATCTAAAATTGAAAGAATTGGTGACTCGAGAGGTAGTCAAATTGCTTGATGCTGGAATTATCTACCCTATTTCTGACAGCACTTGGGTGAGCCCCATCCAAGTCGTACCCAAGAATGGTGGAATCACAGTTGCTGAAAATGTCGATGGGGAACTAATGCCAGTGAGAGAACAATCTAAGTGGAGGATGTGTGTGGACTATCAAAAACTCAATGAGAAGACGAAGAAAGACCACTATCCCCTCCCATTCCTTGATCAAATTCTAGAGAGACTCGTTGGGCAGAGTTTCTATTGTTTCCTTGATGGGTATTCTGGATACTTTTAGATCGTCGTACACCCCGTCGATCAAGAGAAGACAACATTCACCTGCCCGAGTGGCACATTTTCTTATCGAAGAATGCCATTCAGGTTGTGTAATGCCCCGTCCACATTTCAAAGGTGTGTTACATCAATCTTCACAGATATGCTTGATACGTCCTTGGAAGTGTTCATGGATGATTTCTCAGTTTTCATAAAGACTTTTGATGAATGCTTGTTACACTTGGCTGCCGTCCTCGAGAGATGCGTGAAAGTTTGACTAGTTCTATCTTGGGAGAAAAGCCACTTCATGGTGCCCGAAGGCATCGTTCTAGGCCACCGAGTCTCTAAAGACGGGATTGAAGTTGAGAAGGCCAAAGTGGGCCTCATCTCTACCCTCTCCATTCCTTCCACCGTAAGACATGTTCGATCTTTCTTGGGACATGTTGGTTTCTACCGCCATTTTATTAAAGACTTCAGCAAAATTTCAAGACCGTTGTGCCACCTGCTCGAAAAAGATGTTGAGTTTCACTTTGATGACAAATGCATTGAAGCCTTTAATCACTTGAAGGAGAAGCTAATTTCTGCTCTGATCATGCAGCCCCCCAACTTCTCTTTGCCATTTGAGATCATGATTGATGTATCTGATATGGTAGTGGAGGTTGTGCTGGGTCAAAGGATTGGCCGGATTCCTCACGCTATATACTACGCGAGTAAAACTCTTGATGAAGCGCAAAGGAATTACATCACTACTGAAAAAGAGTTACTCGCCATTATCTTTGCTCTAGACAAATTCCGTTCCTATCTTCTACAAAATAGAGTTGTGATTTACACGGATCATGATGTGTTAAAGTATCTCATGTCTAAGAAGGATTCAAAGCTGAGGTTGATAAGATGGATTATGTTACTGCAAGAGTTTGATATAGAGATAGTGGACAAGAAGGGAGTAGAAAATGGTGCAGCCGATCATCTCTCCCGGATTGATCACCCTTTTGACAAGACAAGGTTAATCAAAGAAACCATGCTACACGAACAACTCTTCCTCCTCTCATCTTCTCAAGGGCCATGGTACCAACACATAGCCAATTTCTTGGCTAGTGGGAGGATACCTAGCACGTGGACAAGGGAGGAGAGCAAAAGACTATTTTCCATGGCGAAGAATTATGCATGGGATGACCCTCACCTTTTCAAGTATTGCCCCGATCAGCTGGTAAGAAGATGTGTGCCAGAGGTGGAACAACAAGACATCCTCGCCATGTGCCACTCTGGGATATGTGGAGGACACTTTGGAGGAAAGCAAACAACTGCCAAGGTACTGCAATGTGGTTTTTACTGGCCCTCATTGTTCAAGGATTCACACGGATTCTGCAAGAGCTGCTTGAAATGTCAAAAGGTGGGAAATATCTCAAAAAGGGACATGATGCCTCTATCACCCATTCTAGTGGTAGAGGTATTTGATGTATGGGGAATTGATTTCATGGGTCCTTTCCCTCCTTCATTTGGGTATATCTACATCTTAGTTGTAGTTGACTATGTGTCAAAATGGATAGAATCCATTCCAACTCGGACAAATGACCACAAAGTTGTTTGTGATTTTGTAAAATCAAACATCTTCAGTCAGTTTGGCATTCCAAGAGCAATGATAAGTGATGGGGGAAGTCACTTCATCCACCACACCTTTGAGGGATTGCTCAAGAAACATGGAGTGAACCATAGAGTTTCCACTCCATATAATCCTCAAACAGGTGGCCAAGTTGAGCTGGCCAATCGGGAGATAAAGCTCATTTTGGAGAAAATGGTGAGACCGGACCGTAAGGATTGGTCACTCCACCTCAATGAAGCTCTATGGGCATGCCAGACTGCTTACAAAGCCCCGATTGGCACCACACCCTTCAAGCTCATATATGGCAAAAGCTGCCACTTACCGGTGGAGATGCAACATAAAGCGCTTTGGGCTTTGAAGAATCTGGACTTTGATAAAGAGAATGCAGCGATGAAAAGGAAATTCCAACTCAATGAGCTAGAGGAAATTTGCCATGAGGCGTACGAGTTGTCAAAGAGTTACAAGGAGAGAACAAAGTTCCTCCATGACAAGATGATTAGGAAAAAGGACTTTGAGCCCAGAAAATGGGTATGGCTATACAACTCGAGAATGAAGTTCTTTCTCGGAAAACTCCGGTCTAGATGGCAAGGACCCTATCTTGTCAAGAAAGTATACCCATCAAGGGCTGTGGTCATTTGTGAGAAAGAAGGTGCAAAGGAATTTGTCGTCAATGGGCAAAGGTTGAAATCTGTTGTTGAAGTCATCCCGGACAAGGCCAATCAAGATTTTGATATTGTTATGCTTGTAGAGGAAGAATCTGATGAAGAAGAATGCTTGGATGAGGATGAGAAAGGAATCTACTACAGGATCTATTGAAGGTTCCGAAGAAGTGAAAAAGTTCAACAATCAATAAGCCTGGCTGAAGGTGTAAAATTTAGCGCTAGTGGGAGGCAACCTACGTCGTTTGAGATTCTCGAACCTTTTCCTTTTCAATACTTTAGTTTTCTTTTACACCAATACACACACGCACATTTGTGCTTGATGTTTTTGTTTGAGTTTTGATGATGTGCGGGTGTTAGACAGTAGAGAGATAGGTTTTAGAAGTTAAGTCAAGGTCATTCAAGAAGTTTGGTGTCAAAAGAACCAACGAAATCGAAAGTTCAAGTTTTGAAGTTTGGAAAACTGAAGAAACGACCCCAACACGGTCGTGGAGATAGACCATGACCGTGGTGTGCTTGGCCAAACACGACTGTGGCACATGGCCACGGCCGTGGGAATTATTGCATCTTATTGGCCGAAGTTACAGGGTTTTTGCAAGATCAGCCATGATCGTGGCAACTCACCACGACCGTGGCGGGAGGACAAGGCCACAACCGTGGTTTCCCACCACGGCCGTGCGAATTAAAGCACCAAGTTGGCCAAAGTAACAACATTTTTGGAGAAATGGCCACGACCGTGGTAAATCACCACGGCCGTGCTGAGAAGGAACAGCCATGACCGTGGCACACAGCCACGACCGTGGAGAGGTCAAGTCGGGGCTCTCTTCTTCGACAAGACGACTGTGGCGCCCGCCACGGCCATGCTACCTAACACTAGCCACGACCGTGGCCACCTGCCATGACTGTGTCCGAGCCCGGTTCAGCAAAAAAAAATACAAGTCATAAGCATCCAAACCCGACCCCCTCTTCATTCTATCGTCTTCAAGCTCTCACAAAACGACCGTGGTGGCAGAAAATGACTCCGTGCTCCCCCATTCACCACCTCCAACCCCCAAAAACACCTCCGTTTGATCCCCAATCCATTCCAAATCAATCCCCAGCCATCCCTCTACCATTTCCACCATCCAATCTAGCCCAATCGCTACTCCATCTCCATTTCCATCTCCACTCCGCCCTACAGCTCCCCTACACAAAACCTCCATGAAAACCCTTCCATTCTCGCCCAAATCCACCAAAAATCATATACCCACCATACATACATCACCATCCTTCCATTCCACCCACAAAACCACATCCACACCACTTTCTCCACCAAAACCCAAAAATCACCACCTTCACCTCCATCTCCACCATGAAAAAGATTGGGAGAGCCTTAACCAAGGGGACGAACATCATCACCGGAGGGAAGTGGTGTTCCACGAATGCTTCCTCCGATGTGTCCATGCCATCCCACACACCTTCACCTACCACCTCCACCCACCATTCCCTCCGCCGGTCGCAATCGGTGAGTGGATCACACTCCCGCTCATCCGATAGCCACCACATCACAGATGCCACCTACGAGGGAGAGAACGAAGAAGAGGAGGAGTCCATGGGGGTCGACTTGGACAACCTTATTGATGAAATCCAGCTGGCGCCTGCCAAGAAAAATCCAAAAACAAAGAAAGTGTCATCATCATCCAGGCTGCCTCCAAAGCCCACACCACCCCGCCACTCGACGTCTAGTGTGGTGGTGAGGCGTGATGTGCAGCCGACCCACGCGGCAACTGCAGTAAGATAAGGAGTAGTCGGCCCACTGGTACAATCTGGACACCAGCTCGAGGTCACATTCCTACACGAAGGAGGAAGAAGAAGACAGCGAGGAGGAAGAGGTAGATCTTGAGCCGGAAGGAGATGATGTTCTGGCACATCTGGAGGAAGATAGAGAAAAGACCCTGGGTAAAGCACCGGCGGGGGTGTCCTATGGTGGAGGACACAAGCAAAAGAAGGTTGATCTTATATACCCCAAGTGCATGACAAGGTGAGTCGTCACCACCAAGTACGGGTCTCAGAAAGTGATTGATGATCTAGGGATCAAGGAGGCAGTGGAAGAAAACTTAAAGAGAATATGATTGTGGGATATCCTTTTTACACCGCAACCAACCTACGTCACCTTGACCTGAGAATTATTCTCTACTCTCGAAAGGACGAAAGTGAGAGGTTGTGATGCAATCAAGTTTGCCATAATGGACAATGTGCACACCCTCACATCCACTGAGCTGAATGGGATATTCGCTGCAAGTCCTGAAGAAGCTGTGAAAATGGATGAAGGCTTGTTAGAGAGGGAGAAAGAACTGTATTATGCCTATTTCTGGAACACAATCACAGGCAGCGGCATGTACGATGCAGGAAGATCAAAAACAGCCGCCATAAGCAACCCAATGATACGCTATGTGCAGAAGGTCTTGGCAAACACAATTGTGGGGAGGTATGATAATCAAGGCTCCATTTCACAAAAAGATATGTTTGTCTTGATATTGATGCACCTAAAGAAGCACCTAGACCTTGGTGTTCTATTGATTGATCATATGAAGTCCATACCCTACAAGAGCATAAAACCCTTTTTCATGGGTGGGTTTGTGACTTCGATTGCACTAGCATTGGGATACGATCTCTCGGGGTTACAAGACGCACTTGAGGTAGAGTTTGTTGACCTCAACTACTTGGTGCACTCGCACACTATAAAGATGAAGGAAAAGAAGATGATCTATCTTACTACTAGTGTGCCAGACTTCGAGCTCGAGGTGCCATACCACGCGGTGCCTCTTGTATCCGCGTTGGGAGTTCTTTTCAAATTGAAAGAAAAACTTTTGAAATGGCAACAAGAACACCCAAGAGAGACGTATACAAGGGGAGCCACTGTTGTACATGAAGACATAGATGAATCTAATGTGCAAGGGCAGGAGCAAGAAGATGCAGAATAAAGGCAACCCTGAAGAACAAGAAGGAGGGATGAGGGGACATCCCAACTGCAGCCACCCTCAGGGAATGCCTATGACATGGCCACAATCCAGGCACACCTTGAGAATATTCAGAAGACCCAAAGTGACATGCAGCTTTCCTAGAAGAACATGTGGTATGATCAGCAGTAGATGCACTATCAGATCAACCACTTGTATCAATATCACCACGCTCAAGCAGCAAGAAACCCTGAATGGGGTGCAGATTTTTGGGGTGGTCTAGCTGGGTATCCACAGACTTACCCTCCACCCCAGGACGACTACTGGGGGCACTACTACCAGCATCCTCCATCAAGCTCATCTCCAGCCTCAACTCCACCTCTAGATCCTCCATAGATGCCAGACCAACCACCGCAGCCATGACACTTCCCCTATCTCCCCTAAGCTATAGTTTCATGCTGAGGACAACATGATTCTAAAGTTTGGGGTGGGTAGGGCGATATGCACCACTCTATCTCTCATTTTGTCATTTTGTTTCACCTTGCCATATAGTTCAGTTTAATTGTTATTCTTTTCATTGCATCTTTGCATGGCATGTAGTTGACTTCTTACATTTTTGTGTAATTTTTCAAAATTTTTGCTTTTCCATACCATGCATTGCATCTTCATGTAGTTTTTGTAGTTTCTTGTGATTTTTAAGTAGGATTTGTTGCTTTATGCTTTAAATTCCCTAAAGTAGGTTTAGATGTGATTTAGTGCAAATTGGCACCATTTTGTCTAATTTTGCCCAAATTTTAAGATTTCTTGTCTAAAAAGTATGTCTTGACCCAATCTCTACTGTTTTGAGTAAAAATGACGACCTTTGACTAGTGCAAGTGAAATGTCATGCTTTATTGCTGAGTGGTATCAATGTTTGACTTTTTACATGTGCATCACCTCTCTTAGGACTGTGATTGAATTGGTTGAATTGTAAAATTGAGCAAGCTTTGAACGCTTAGTGTTTGTGGAATTACTTGTTTGATATATCAATTTCATTTTGTTCATTTATGTGGTGTGATATCTTGGATGAAGTGTTGGATTAATTCTCATGCAGGATGTCTTATGTGGAAAATCATACCAATGACCCCTCTTTGACCCGACTATTCTTTCACCATCTTCATACCCCTCCGCCTCATAAAAAGATGCCAAAGTGCACATATTAGCCGTGGCCACCTCCAAAAGTTTGGGGTGGCCACATCTCTGCCTCCCCACTTCACTATATCCACCATTTGCCCTATCTACACCAAGGGCAAGAAAGAAAAGAAAAGAAAAAGAAAAGCAAAAATAAAATAAAAGGATGCTCCTGTTTAAGAGCATTCAAATAAAGAAAAGATGAGTGTGTAAAAACACTCCAAGAATCTTACCGCAACCCTTTCTTCCACTTTCATACCTATTGAGCTAGGAAACATCAAACCTAGCTCATTTTTCCCTTTTCCACAGCCATGTGGGTCATTTGGTATGATTTGAAATATAAGACTGAATGCATGAATGTGAAACGACACTCCTAGTCATCCTCGATTAACACTATCATGAAACGGTTTACCTGGAACTTTATGGAAGAAGTATGGATAGCTTGTGTTTTCTACGCACTATATTTGAAGTTCATGTGCTTTGTGCTCTTTTCATGATTAGATTGTGAAAGAAGGAGAGGAGAGAGGTGAAATGCATGTGATTAGTCATCTTTGATACCATTCAGCAATAATCATCTTTTACATTGCATTTGTCATTTCTTGTTTGTGGAAAATTTGTAGAGAGATTGAGTTAGAGCATACTTGAGGACAAGTATGTTTTAAGTTTGGGGTGGTGATGCATCCCTATTTTAGGGCTCCATTCTGTGCCATTTTGTATTTCAATCACAAGTGTTTCCCCCTAATATGCTTATCATTGCAAATATGCTTATGGATGTTCTTTGCACTGTTTTTTAGGTACTTGAACCATGCTTAGATGGAAGAGAGAGAAAGAAGGAGTTCTAGGGTTCCCCCACTCATGGAGGGACCCAAAGAAGGCCCCAAAGTCTCCCTCAACCTACCTCCAATGGTCAAGAATCATCCCCAAGCAAAGACATCCAAAAATGACGAAGATTGAAGTGTAATTGAGTGAGGCCAACCTCACCACGGCCGTGGGCAGCATGCCACGGTTGTGCCTTTTTTAGCAATGAAGTGCCAAGTTCAACAGGGAAATTCCACAGAATCCCACGATTGTGGCCACCTGCCACGACCGTGGCCATTGAAGACACCACGACCGTGGCCATCAGCACGGTCGTGGTCAGTAGAAGAGAACACGGTCGTGGAACCCTGCCACGGTCGTGGGAATTAATTGCCAGAAGTTCAGTTGCCAACAGGGATTTCCTCCAAGCCACCATGACCGTGGCCAAGTCGCCACGACCATGGCTGAAGATGATCAACATGACCGTGGCTCCTCCCATGGTCACCTCCACCACCTCCAAAATGGTCGTGTTAAGCCACATGGCCGTGGTGCATATTACCCACCACGACCGTGGCACTCCGCCACGGTTGTGGCCACCACCATACTTCACTTTTTCACCACTTCCTTCACACCACGACCATATTCACCCCCCACGGCCATTCCCCACTACCCTCACCACGGACGTGGCACACCCACCACGACCGTGGTGATCACCGACCATACACAACTTTGCACTACTTTTCCTTAACTACCCCTACTTGCCCTTGTGCTTTCACCACCACCTATATATACCTGGGTGGCAGCCATAGCACGAAAGGGAGACGCCACCACATATGCTACACTACTCCACCCTCCATTCTTGAGTTCCTTGTGCAAATTCCTTGCATTTTGGCTCTCAATCCACCATTTCCACCTACGTTCCACCATGGAAACCTAATTCCCTAGGTTTTCATCCATAATCCCCTACCATTCCATGAACCCCTGCACCCTTGGAGGAGGGAGGACGTCTACAAGAAGCTTTGAGGTGAAGAATGAGGCTTCTACATCAAGCTTCATGGAGTCCCTACTTCTTCTACCCCTTTCTTTTCTTGTTTTCTTGATCATGTCTAGCTAAGCCCCTTGTGGTGGGCTATTTGGGATTTAAATATAACTTTGATACCATGTTGGGGGATAATTTCTTGTAATGAACTTAATTCATATCTATGATGATTACTTCTTGCTTCTATCTCTTTTCCTATCTTATTGCATGTGGTTTGTGCTTCTTGTATGAATTTCTTGTTTTGAGGTTTTTGATGACACTTAGTTTCTAGCAGGAATTGGGGTGTATGTGGCAATCTTAGGAATGGCTCCTAGGTGCAATTAGTGGATCCCTAGCTTGCCCCCTTTGTTCCTACATACACATCCCTCCCCCTACAAATGAGTGTGAGATCTAAGTAGCTAGTGTAAGTGAGATTGATGTAATTGTCTCGGGCCTTCTAAAGGCTAGAGTGGCTAGTGGCATGAGGTCAAATACCCTCATCTCTGCTCCCATCTCTACCCTCAACCCTCAATTACTCACTATCACTTACCCTAGAAATCTAGATTTGGTTAATCTCATTAGAATTACACCTAACCCTAGTCTTCTACTAGTAGTATAGGGTATGTTCTAATGACATTGACCTTATTGTTTGGTTTGGTAATCTAGATATGAATTGAGCACCATGCATGTTTAATGAACTCCCCCAAATAAAATCAAAGTGACATTTCCAAAACGGCCCACCCACCTTAATCACTCTTGCTTAAAACCTTAATTGCTATGTTTGCTTGTTAATGCTAGTGTAGTTCAATTGCTTTAGTTAACTTAGTTAATTGCCTAGTTTTGTTAGCTAGTGTTAATCTAGGTTTGTGATGTAGTTAGTGGTTAATTCAGTTCCTTAGTTGTTAATTGCTTGCTTAGTCTAGTCCATCTTGCCCCTGCCTTAGTTTAGCTAGTTTGTCACCTAGATTGCTAGTTCAATTTTTGATAACTTAGTTTCAATTGTGTCTGTCATACTTGTTCTTTAGTATAATCAAACCATCAAACAACCTTAAAACCCTAAAACCCTAGCTCCACAAAAGGAACATAGCCCACACCGTCTAACTCTAGTGCCCCCTCTATCTCTTTGGTTCGACCCCGCATCTTGCCTTTCGCCTATAGTACGACAGTACCCCGTACGCTTGTGGGCAAACTGTTTTAGTTTTAGTGATCGACTCGATTTGGGACCATACAAATTTCGAAAGAAAAGATCCCATCTCCCGTGCCTTCTGACCTCGTGGATTGCACTCGGACACCCTAGTTGGCTGGTTTTACAAGCCTCTAGTAGGAGCGCACCATATATAATAATAAATAATGAGATAATTGAGTTAAACCCTAATTATAGTAGAGCTCATTCTAGATAATCTCAAAACCTAAATCTAACTTCATAATCATGTTTTCTTAGGTCCTATTTAGTTTAGGTGTAGAGTTTCAAATTAATCATATCACATTTGTTACTAAATGGTTAGAGAAGATAATTCTTTGTTATACATTCCTTATGTAGGTTGACCTTTCATTGGTTGACTTAATACCTCATTTATCTGGTCACATGTTGTATTTCCTTGATTTTCACATTTCAACTAAATTCTGACTGTGACACAGAGTTTCCTAATTTTCAATATTTCAGGCTCTATGGGAGTTGTTGGATATTTATTGCATGACTCCTAGGTTGTCATCTAGCTTGAATTATCTCTATGTATGGACTCCTCACACCCATGTGGCATGCACCTCTTCTCTTAGTGTGTTTTCTCTCTCTGCTCCTCCTCTCTCTCATATGTCATTCTCTCTGTGTTCCTCGTGCATAGGCAAGTAATTTGATCTCTAGTTCAAATAGATTTCCTCTATTTAAAACCCCAATCGATGAAGGGGTGTCATGATCCCCTATCTTCCATCTTTGATGTGAGACTCGAAAATGTCATGTCTTCGTGACTATATAAAATCATCGGTCGACCACCGCCAAGTCCACCAAGACTTGTCCCTATAGCTGGCTTGATCTGGATCATCACATACCCATCATTCCCAACCTCATGTGGTTGTCGGAGCCACATTGAGTCTAGAGGCGCAGACTAGACCATTGTGTACTCTGTTGGAAGATTTGGTTGCTTAGGCAAAGAGTCGAAAATCTTCATATACCTTAAAATTTCCTCAAGGCTAGTTTGGATGGTTCCTAATCTGCAAATTTTATTGGATATTATCAAATTACTAGTTCTTGTGGTGTGCATTTGTTGCTTTCATGGTGCATGGGGTGATGGTAACGCTAGCCATCACATGGTCCATGTCTAGGGTCATTGGATCCAAAGGAGCGGAAGGAACCCTCTGTTGGTGGTAGTCTTCTGATATATCCTACATGGTTTGATTTCAATTCATAATAGTTGGACTAGGAAGTTGTGGGTTCTCACGAGGGTGAAGAATGGGTAAGGAAAATTACGTCTAGTGATATCAATTATTTTCCCTAGCTCTATTTCAATATTTGTCACTCAATCTATGGGTATTTTCATCCTTGTGGTCTCTAATGCAAATAGTGTCACAGGTTTATGTAATTCAATGGTTCTGTGAATCTTCCATGTCACACATCAAGATAATGATGTGTGATGTAAGGGCTTGTTGGTCTTTTGCCTCAAGTTTTCAATTTAAATACATCAAATCATTTCATCTTGCAAAATTCATATCAATTCATTGGAAGGTCAGAAAATTAAACCAAAATATGTTTTGGAATAAAAAAATAAGATATATTGTTTGGTATAGTTTTTTTGATCTAAGTCTAATATATTAAGTACGTGATTTTTATGGGTTTTCCTAATTATCGTTTATTTTGAAAAAATCATATCTAATGATTTATAAGTCAAAAATCAAAAAATAAATATGTTTGGATATCATGAAGATGTAATCTATCTGAATATATAATTTTCATAACCTAAATAAGTAACAAAAAAAGGTTAATTTTGGGGTTTTGTTTATAGGAGACTAAACCCTAATCTGAATTCTTAGTATGTAGCTTTCAACCTTTTGATTTGGCTCTAGATTTGATCATAACTTGTTGATACACATCTTTAAGGTATGTTGCTTCTCTTTATTAGTCATTTAGAGGATAGTCATATTCTCTCTCTCTCTCTTTCTGACTTGATTGTGGAAAAGAACTTCATGTGACATTGGGTTATCCATGTTTGACACAATTGGGTCCAATTCACTAAAATTCGTCTTGTAGACTATTGATAATGAAAACTGAATTTCTTTTGTTTAATTTTTTGAAGCTTATTCAATTTTCAACTCTTATTATAGTTTTGCATCTTATTGTTCCATTTAATAATGGAAACCATAATTTAATGAATGGCTTGTACTGAACTTTGTCTTTCTTCTCTCTTATATGCATGTTCGATGGTTGAGACTATTATTGTCTATTAGTAGTGGTATATTATGGTTTTTGACCCCATTATACAACATTTCTAGTATATGGGCCTTTGAAGTTCTCAATTAAGCATGAGGTGTTCTCACCTATTATATATACACTTACATAAAGGAATTTTGGTGCACTCACCTCCTTCATAGGCACAAAATGTGGAAGTGTCCCGACCTTACTTTTAAATGGTCATAGTCTAATACTTAACCTGCATGCAAAATCTATTTTTCATTTGTCATTCTCTGATTTGCAATTTAAAGGCAAGAATTCTATTATTATACTTTTTTATTTCTTCATATAATCTATTCTCCTTACTATATGAAAAACTATCATGATGTCCACTTGGATGCTAATTCCTCCCTCTTCATTGGGAACAATGTTATTTTACTTTTGATGTACTTGTTCCATACAAATTGTCCACTCCCCATTATAAGTGCATATTGGATTTTGCTAATAATCTTCCACCTTGTCTTCTCTTGTGGCGGTGCTCCCAACCCCTTAGATGGAGAATATCTTGTCATAGGTGATCGTGAGCTACAACCTGCTTGAGAGTAGTTGTTCTTCTTAAAGATAGATTGGAGTAGCCAAGTTGTCATTTGCAGCCTCATGGTTATCGTTTAGTTTCCTCTAATTTCTTTTATGCACACCCTGCATGGCGATGAACTATGATAAACATGTGAATTGTAATAGTTAGATATTTACTTCTGCTACTACATTATTGGTAATGATACAATACATACTTCAATTTCAGTTATCATCATTTGCAAAAAATTACTTGTGATGATGGCCTTAGATGGTTTTCTATTTATTCCCTCAAGTAAGTTGAGTGGCTCCCCTCTCAGATCACACTCCTTACACAATTCGTGTGGCAGATTGGGGATTTTACCATTGTTAGTATTAAGGTACCTATGTCTTACTGTGACGTCCCCAGATTTTCTAAAACTTAATATGATGTGTGACATCCAAATTGAAACCCTCGCCTCAGTGAGAATCCCAATTTAAACACCCCACACTAGGCTAAGAAGAAGAAAATCAAGGGAGTCAGAAGGAAACAATCAGTAGCACATGTACATGAACAATAATAAAACCATACACACATGTTCGCCATTCAACATATAATTACAACATGAATTGTTACAACATTTGATATTACATATCGAATAGCAAACTTATACATATACATGTACTACCACTAAACAACAGGATCTTAAGACAATAGGTCCACCTATATATCAGCTCGCCACACAACTCTCACTATCCTGCATCTTCAAGAGCACATAACCACACCCTAAACAAAAGATTACATGTGGTACACGTCAGCACAATATTCAAGAATATTGTACTGAGTATGCCTACGTGTCTTTTATATACCTCTCATCATATCTTGGCAATAAGATAAAACTAAAACTTGAAAGTTATAAAGAAATATAAGAAAATCATATACTTGCACAAAGATATTCATTAACAAAAGAGAACACATATTTTAAGGTTATTTCCATCATAGATCCTGTACATGTGCCCCTAGGGCTTTGATGTTTTTAGGCCTTATGATATACTACCAAAGAGTTTGAGATCATTTTATGTGTGATCTACTACCAAAGAGTTTGAGATCTAACACATGTGATCTACTACCAAAGAGTTTGAGATCACTTCAATGCACTGTACTACCAAAGTGTTTAGTGCTATCATATGATGGATCAGATATCTTATTTTTCATGTGTTCATATCCATAAGTATGGAAAATCAAGCAAGATATCATACAAGAACAATCATTTCATCCAATACCATATGCCAAATATTTTACTACATATAACACAAGCATAATGTATAATAAGCCAAGTAAGAGGTAATGACATACCTTGATCAAGAACAAACATAATCATCATATCCTCATATCATCTATATCCTTGGTCAACCCTGATTAAGACAAGACCACATACTATCATCAGATTCTCATCATTTTAACCCTAGTTGATATCCATTTTAGGTTTCGCTTACTCATTAGGATATTCTCATTATTATTTCTTGTCTATATCTTCTTGTTATCTAGGTTTGACATTACTGATGTTGTATTCCATATTATGATCAATAATCTGATTATTTGATTACATATGATTACGTGTACATATTAACCCTAGATCATATTCATTTAGCATATTAGGGTTTTATATCACATGAAGAGTCATTATCATGTTACCATTAATTCCATATATAAATATGATCTCGGAGTTACATATCATCTTATAATCACTTATATGAGGGTATTATGTAATTTCCATGATTTATTGAGCACGTATGTATTTATTGAATTTATTAGGGTTATTAACCCTAATTATCCTTATATAGCAAATTACATGATTTCGCATATCAACATCATAATTACTGACATCCACTGGATTATAAGCATGAATATTGATTAACTGACATATTCTCATAATTTTAGGCCATCATTTGTTATTTATAACACATGATATAAGCATAATACATCATACATGATATCACTGTTATTAGTGCATCAAAAGACTGATATTATCATTCTAATGTGTTCTACTCATTTTTCTGAGAATATTGGTACCTTACTTGTATTTTCTGACAGTTGAACTATTTACTATGAATTATATAAGATTTGGGGACCTCTGAGATAATTACCTGCTCGGGCCAATCAGAGTCGGCCATGTGTCCACATGGGGACACGGCTCCTTACTTGCTGGTGAGGCCAGTGGTTCAAGGCATGCTCGGTCCACTCAAGATGGGTCGGTCGGTCTGGGTCTCTTCTTTCTCCTTCGCGAGATTGTTGCGCCTGACGCCTGCTCCGTCAATTCTCAGCGCATGAGACCGCCGCCTCCTGGTGATCCTCCTCTCTTCTTCCCCGCGTTCCTGATAGGGTGCCACCATGGAACAGGGAACCCATATGCTTATGTGGGTCATAGTAGAGCCGCCGCTATTGGTTCTACTCTGGCAAGTTAGAAGCATCTCTGTCACGGGATCATCCGCTTATGCCGTCGGTGACGCCTGAAGTTGTTCTACTGGAAATGGTCACCTCCTCGAGGAGGCTCTCCAGGTTGAGCTAGCTCCATCGCATGCGAGCGATCCTGCAACACGACGTAGCGGCAAGGCTGGGTCTACTCCGGTGAGGAGTCTGCCGCTTCTCCCTCCTTCCTTGGCTTCTGTGTTAACATCCCAACGCCTGACTGGTACCCCCGTCCAGTCCAGAGTGAGATATACCTCTGGCCACCGTCATTAATAGCTTGGGTTTGATCCCTGTGCCGCTGGTGGTTGGATCTCTGACAAGCTCTCATGGAGACTCGACTCCTCATGGACTGCTCCAGATCTTCCTCTATCCTACTTCTTATCTCATTGTATAACTCCTCCCAGTGATCTGTACATGCCGATGGAGAGGTAGCACAGACGGAGAAGTGAAACTCCCTACCTCATTTCTATTGTGTATACAATGAAAAGGGGTCCCTCACTCCTTTGTTGATCTGAATATGGCTGGTGGTCAAAACCGCTCTCGACCCACGAACGCCGATCATGGTGTTTGATCCCCACAGCACCAGTATGTAACTCGAGGGTTGTGTATGGGTTGCACTACCAATTGAGTAAAACAGTCGTGTCACCCACTGGCTTAACCAAGGTGTGACAAGATGTATACCCACAACTTAGGGTAAAGATATCAAACCTTGATCTAACATACCTTAAAATGCACATTATTTGATGATATTCAAAAACTCATAACTCCTTGTAGGAATATCAAAACATCCTCAATAGTTAGACATGGATTCCTTATCGCTTCATCTACCATCTAATAAGCTTTGATGTCAGTATTCAACCATTTGGCCTATCAACCAAATACTCCACAAAGACATACATTTATGGATTATAAATTGGATATCAATATCAACAACATCCAACTTTATCAAAGTATTTGGAAATCTTACTATATATCAGATGCTTGCACTCACTTATATCATTGAACATCCAAGGATTCCAAAAGTCCACTTCATCACATCCTACACGCCTTAAAAGAAATTTCATCCTCAGAATTAAGCCAAAAACCCAGTCCATCACAACATATACATCTTAAAAGAAATTCGTCCTTGAAATTAATCCATCCTCGTACTCCAAGGAACAACCAACAAGTCTTCATCCATATGTAGGACAACACTCTAGGTGTAGCATATCAACAAACAACGGATTCATAACTATATCCATGTCTTTCTAGGGCATTTTAAAAGAATCTAGGATCAACTACCCCTTCATAATGATTGAAGCAAGGGTTTAGAAGCTTAGGTTATGTCATTACACATCTCATATATTAGGGTTGCTTCCTTACCTTAACCCATGCATTATTATACAACATCTTACTATCATGTTCCAAAGGAGTTAACTAAAGTTAGTCCATTATATCAAGGTGTCATCAACATTTTATTGAGCTAATTATTAGAACATGTTCAAGATTAACATGTTCCCTTTAAGAGGGAGTTAACTAAAGTTAACCCACTTTATCTATGTATATCATATCAAGGTGTCATAATCATTATGTTGTACTAATTGTAAACTATAATTTTCATCTTTATTAAGCACTAAGATTAGCACCTCATGTAACTGGTTTCATTCATATGATCTTATTTCATTGCTCATGATAAATTGCAACAGTTACTAGTGATTTCATCACAAGATTAACCAAAAATATCACATTATCATCATGATTCATGTATATGATTAACCATTTGTGCATTAATATCTATTAAACCATCTTTAAGTTTTCCATCATGTCATATCCACTATCCTATCTCAAGATTGGATCACATATTACGATCAGATTTACATATATTATATCATGGTTGTGCTATACAAACTTATGTGAGTGGCTTATAAAAACATATATCAAAGATTTATCTATCCCAATTGAGATTCTCCTGACCCATATCATGAGGGTAGTTCCATGCTCAGCCTCTCTGAGCTAACTCATCTCTGTGAATATCTCATATGTACAAACTATAACTTCCCTCTCAGTCTAGGGTTCACATGTATACCTCATTAGCACTAGAGATAGCCTTACAAGCTCTAGCCACATAAGCACAAACCAAAACATGATATGGCATACTCTTTATAGATCTCTAACCATGAAACATGCTTACCCAAAACTCTCTTATACACACACCACTAGAGTCCTACATGGAACCACCAACCCGAGCATGAGGCTGTCTAAAAACTAACACAGCTACCTCCTCCAGGGTCTTGGGCTCTCTCCCTCACCCAGATGGCAGGCACTCATATTCATGTTCACATATGCACATATATAACCAGCCTCTCTCTATCTCTAGGGTTTGGTCCTCCCAAGGACATCTAGGGTTCAACAAGACTATAGGAATCATGCATTAAGCAACACCACTCAATCACTCATGAGTATTCTAGTTTAGGACATATCATATCACATATCTCAGAATTCTCATATCTTAGAGTTTAGGTTCTCTAACCTTCTCCCAATGGGTCTCACTCTCTCTGGAGTTAACCCCAAAACTGGTCCTAACACTAGAGGTCCTCCTTCGTAAAAGAGATTGAGGCTCGTGTTGACTCACAACCTAGTCTTAACTTAAGACATCTTATCTTATAAAAGCCTAGTTACTTGCATCATTAAGACTTATCTCAAAACCTCAAACCTAACTCATGTCCTCAAGGACAAACATAAATCATCATAACCATCTTATATCATCTATATAAGACTTAGACCATATCATCAAAACTTATTTCATCTATTCATCTATCATATATTCCAACAAGGCTCTAGACATCTAATCTAAAACTACTCTCTCTTCTAGACTGATGTCATTCACTTTCACTTAGGTTGCATGATCACCTCCTACTCATACATGTGTGGGGACACATTTTTGTAATACATATACATAATAAAATATTATATAGTTTTTCTCCGATAAAACAAGCATCAGAGAAAACTATCGAGGTTCGATCCGTTTGGAATCAAAAACCAAATCCTGAAAACGAGTGTCCCACACATAGTAGAGAGTATAGTGTCATGAAAACTAGTGAAAAGGGTGAGAACAAGGGGTAGACTAGTGAAGCTACTCTAGACAACATGCGCAATATGTCTAGGGTTTCTCTTCCTTTGATGCACATCATTTCCAAATAGTGCAACGTCCCATACCGCTACACTACAAGGAAAGAATGACATCTAAGGACTTGCTACCCAAAAAACACCAGTCTAGACCTAGTTATCCGATATCTAGGCTCAAACCTAGAGGCTAGGTCAGATCTAGTCTCTAAAGGATGACTAATCCAACCCTAAAGATTATTAAGGTTCAAGGTTTTCTTTACTTTGAGTTGCATAATGAGCAAATGTCAGGCTTTGCTATTGTTCATGCTCTGATACCACCTGTGACGTCCCCATATTTTCTAAAACTTAATCTGATGTGTGACGTCCAAATTGAAACCCTCACCTTAGTGAGAATCCCAATTTAAACACCCCACTCTAGGCTAAGAAGAAGAAAATCAAGGGAGTCAAAAGGAAACAATCAGTAGCACATGTACATGAATAATAATAAAACCATACACACATGTTAACCATTCAACATATAATTACAACATGAATTGTTACAACATTTGATATTACATATTGAACAGCAAACTTATACATATACATGTAATGCCACTAAATAATAGGATCTTAAGACAACAGGTCCACCTATACATCAGCTCGCCACACAACTCTCACTATCCTGGTTCTTCAAGAGCACATAACCACAACCTAAACAAAAGATTACATGTGGTACATGTCAGCACAATATTCAAGAATATTGTAGTGAGTACGCCTACGTGTCTTTTATATACCTCTCATCATATCTTGGTAATAAGATAAAACTAATACTTGGCAGTTATAAAGAAATATAAGAAAATCATATACTTGCACGAAGGTATTCATTAACAAAAGAGAACACATATTTTAAGCTTATTTCCATCATAGATCTCGTACATCTGCCCCTACGGCTTTGATGTTTTTAGGCCTTATGATCTACTACCAAAGAGTTCGAGATCATTTTACATGTGATCTACTACCAATAAGTTTGAGATCTAACACGTGTGATCTACTACCAAAGAGTTTGAGATCACTTCAATGCACTGTACTACCAAAGAGTTTAGTGCTATCATATGATGGATCAGATATCTTATGTTTCATGTGTTCATAGCCATAAGTATGGAAAATCAAGCAAGATATCATACAAGAACAATCATTTCATCCAATACCATATGCCAAGTATTTTACTACATATAACACAAGCATAATGTATAATAAGACAAGTAAGAGGTAATGGCGTACCGTGATCAAGAACAAACCTAATCATCATATCCTCATATCATCTATATCCTTGGTCAACCCTGATTAAGACAAGACCACATACTATCATTAGATTCTCGTCATCTTAAAACTAGACGATATCCATTTTAGGGTTTGCTTACTCATTAGGATATTATCATTATTATTTCTTGTCTATCTCTTCTTGTTATCTAGGATTGATGTTACTAATGTTGTATTCTAGATTATGATCAATAATCTGATTATTTGATTACATATGATTACGTGTACATATTAACCCTAGATCATATTCATTTAGCATAATAGGGTTTTATATCACATGAAGAGTCATTATCATGTTACCATTAATTCCATATATAAATCTGATCTCAGAGTTACATATCATCTTATAATCACTTATATGAGGGTATTCTGTAGTTTCCATGACTTATTGAGCACATATGTATTTATTGCATTTTATTAGGGTTATTAGCCCTAATTAGCCTTATAGAGCAACATGATTTTGCATATCAACATCATAATTACTAACATCCACTAGATTATAAGCATGAATATTGATTTACTAACATATTCTCATAATTTAAGGCCATCATTTGTTATTTATAACACATGATATAAGCATAGTACATCTTACATGATATCACTGTTATTAGTGCATCAAAAGCCTGATATTATCATTCTAATGTGTTCTACTCATTTTTTTGAGAATATCAGTACCTTGTATTTTTTTATAGTTGTACTATTTACTGTGAATTATATAAGATTTGGGCATTTCTGAGATAATTACCTGCTCGGGCCAATCAGAGTCGGCCATGTTTCCATGTGGGGAGACGACTCCTTACTTGCTGGTGAGGCCAGCGGTTCAAGGAACACTCTGTCCACTCAAGCTGGGTCAAACGGTCTAGGTCTCTTCTTTCTCCTTCGCGAGATTGTTGCGCCTGATGCCTACTCCGTCGATTCTCAGCGCACGAGACCACCGCCTCCTGGTGATCCTCTTCTCTTCTTCCCCGCATTCCTTCTAGGGCACCACCATGGAACATGGCACCCATATGCTTGCGTGGGTCATAGCAGAGTCGCTACTATTGGTTCTGCTCCGGCAAGGTAGAAGCATCTCTGCCATGGGATCATCCACTTATGCCCTCGGCGACACCTGAAGCTATTCTACTGGAAACGGTTGCCTCCCCGAGGAGGCTCTCTAGGTCGAGCTAGCTCCATCGCATGCAAGTAATCCTGCAACACGACGTTGTGGCAAGGATGGGTCTACTCCGGCGAGGAGTCAGTCGCTTCTCCCTCCTTCCTTGGCTTCCGTGTTCACATCCCAACGCCTGACTGGCGCCCCCGTCCAGTCCAGCGCGAGCTATACCTCTGGTCGCTGTCATCGATAGCTTGGGTTTGATCCCTGTGCCGCTGGTGGTTGGATCTCCAGCAAGCACTCACAGAGACTCGACTCCTCACGGACTACTCCAGATCTTCCTCTATCCTACTTCCTATCTCATTGTATAACTCCTCCCAGTGATATGTACATGCCGGTGGAGAGGTAGCATAGATGAAGAAGTGAAACTCCCTACCTTGTCTCTATTTTGTATATAATGAAAAGGGGTCCCTCACTCCTTTGTTGATCTGAAGATGGTTGTTGGTCAAAACTGCTCTCGACGCACAAACGCCGATCATGGTGGATTGATCCCCATGTCACTAGTCTACAACATGAGGGTTGTGTATGGGTTGCACTACCAATTGAGGAAAATATTCATGTCACCCACTGGCTTAACCAAGGTGTGACAAGATGTATACATGCAATTTAGGGTAAAGATATCAAACCTTGATCTAACATACCTCAAAATGCACATTATTTGATGATATTCAAAAACTCATAACTCCTTGTAGGAATGTCAAAACATCCTCAATAGTTAGCCATGGATTCCTTGTCGCTTCCTCTACCATCTAATAAGCTTTGATGTCAGTATTCAACCATTTCGCCTATCAACCAAATACTCCACAAAGGTGTACATTTATGGATTATAAATTGGTTATCAATATCAACAACATCCAACTTTGTCAAAGTATTTGGAACTCTTACTATATATCAGATGCTTGCACTCACTTATATCATTGAACATCCAAGGATTCCAAAAGTCCACTTCATCACACTTACATTATATAAAGCCTATAGAGACTTAAAAAGACTAGGTACACTCATGTAAACTTATGGATATAATTAAAATACATAAAGATAATTGAAATCAATAGTTGAGCATGTAAAATAATTTGGTTTAAATATTTCATTGAACATTTAAACTGACTACCGCTTTCTTATGCATGACCTTAGTGTTTTACTTAATTTAATGTTAGTATTTTCAGTCCTTTCTAACCTTTGAGATGGTTTTGATTAATA
Source organism: Alisma plantago-aquatica (assembly GCA_963693085.1). NCBI lineage: Eukaryota > Viridiplantae > Streptophyta > Magnoliopsida > Alismatales > Alismataceae > Alisma > Alisma plantago-aquatica. The sequence continues at coordinate 1,004,890,553 of OY856409.1, forward strand.
TAGGATGAGTTTTTATCCAGTCACTAAGCCAACATCTCACACTACACTTAAACATATTTTTGATACTTCCTTATTTTAGGAAGATCAACATGGGTCATAGATGTACTACCACATTAGTGAAAGTACAAAGTTGCCTCCTACTTTGTTAGTTAGTTTTGTTCTCTTGATAGCTTTACTCTTATATAAAACTTAGAGAAAAAACTATATTGAGTGAGAAAAAGAATAATTTGTAACATTAGTGTTGTAACCTAGGTTGCACCATGAAGTTTCAAGTAGTTGTTAAATGTTGTATGAAAGTTTTCCTTCAATTGGTTGTATGTAGAAACAAAACAAACTTATATTTTGAATGATTTGTCACTTTATTTATTTTAGTTCTAATGTTTTGTATAAATGTGGAATAATAAAAAGAGTGGATATAGAATCATTAACATTTCTACTTAAGATCAATGTAGTTACTTAATTTGTTTCATTATGGCACATAGACCTAGGGTCTATGATTAGGGTGACATAGCGGGTATTAGATCTTAGGTTGGAAGGTCTAGTTATTACAATATCAATAGGATTATGAAACTTTTTCTTATATTTTAGGTTGCCCAACATATCAATCTTGTATGGTGAGAGACAACAACCATAGGGTTCAGAACATGTAGAGTAGCCTTGCACTCAATCCCAACCATGAAGATATATGTGATTGTGTTCCTTATGAGCCAAGTGTTTAAGAGAGGGCCATTTTATGTCTCAAAGACTTTTGAAGGGTTTCTTGGGAAAAAATCATAAGTCGGAAGGGGAAGATGGAGAATATTCTTCCATGGATTTTTTGAGACCTATGATTTGGTGAAAAATCATAAAGGGATGAATATTAATAAGAAAGAGGATCAGAAGAGGTAGATGGGTGGTTATGTAAATTGGACGAAGTCTTAAGGTCATTACATATCCATACAATGAGATATATAAAACATACAATATACCTTTCGAAGGTGGGGATGCAGAGTTGTGGTGGTAGAAAATATAGAAGAATAGGTGGGGAGGAGCCCCAAGCTAGAAGGACTTCAAGGAAGAGTTTCATATAAAATATTTTCCCTCTTATGCTTTTGAGTAGCAAGATGAAATATTTGAATTGCTAGAGCAAAAGGGATATGATATTGAGAGTGCATGAGGCAACGATGTTAAGGATGGTGAGCTTTTGTCTGAAGTTGGTGCTATATGTGTAGAGATGTGTAAAAGATTTGAAGTGGGTTATAATGATGAGATTAGGCATACTTTTTCTATTATTATAAAAAAGGATTGTGAAAACTTTAAAGTTCTTGTGGAGATGCTAAGAGGATGGATGAATATGTGAATGCATTAAAGAAATTGTATGCAAAAAAGAGGTTAGATGAGTTTGACCGAGGAGGGCCATATCGTGGTCTAGGAGGTTTCTTAGGGAAGCTAAGAAGATTTCTTCCATCTTTTAGAGGACAACAAAACCATCGACAAGGTGGACCATCTAGTAGTATATGAAGATCTATAAGGTGGTTTTCCCTTCCATGATGTTCCCAAGATCAATCTTTAGTGACCGCTTCCATCATGGTACCAAAAATGCAAGATGTTTGATCATGCAATGTTTATGAAAGGACCCACGAGAGTGAGTGTTGGGAAGTGGAGTTGTGGGGCTTCCATTTATATGACCATACAAGTAAATTTCAAGAAAAATTGTCCCCATAAACCACTAGCCTATAGTAAACCATATTAGTTTCATTACCCCAATCAATCCCCTTCGTTAAAAGTAAACATTTGCAACAACCAATTTATGACATGGTTCTTATAATTGTTGTGTGTAGTGAGGAAAATGTGGCACACTAAGAGAAACATGGATGTTATATGCTTTGACACCTCAAGTGGAAGTGGTATCCCCCATAGTTTTTATAGGTGATATGCATATTTTCATTATTTTTTTAATTTTTCACCTTGATTGATCCATGTGCAAAACATTGCTTTATCCAATGATCTTTATAGACCAAATAAGCCTAAAGGCTCAGGATTTTTCCTTTGAATTTTATGTGTGGAAGACCTTGAGAGAAAGCAATGCTTTTATTGGTGTGTATCAGATAGTCATTGTGTTTTGGAGGAGTACCTTCTCACTCAGTCTCATATCCCTCATGATAAATTTGTTAGATGTCATCATGGGTATGGATTTCTTGGAAGCATATCTAGACTAGTTTGACTAATGGAAGGAGTTCGCCTTACATCTAGGAAACTTTTGATGTGTCTTATTTGGAGACTAGAATGTGTTGTCCATGTGCATAGTGTCGGTTTTATTGGTTAATTTGTTGTTTTGTAAGAGATGCAAGCTTTCTTGGCACACATTGTGGAAACCTATGTAGGGAATCAGGTTGGAGGATATTCTTGTTATCTTTGAGTTCCCATATGAGTTTTCTTCAGAGCTCCTAGATTGTTCCCTCTTTTGAAATCTTGAGTTTGAGATATAGTTAATGTCATCTATTCAACTAATAGCCTAGTCATTATCTTAGATGGCCCCTAGAGGTTGAAAGAGTTGAAGACTTGTTCCCAAGGATTTCTAGAAGGAAAAAAGTTTAATACACCCTAACACTACTTCTTGGAGAGTTTCTCCCTTGTGAATAAAAAGGATGACATGATGCAATGATGTAGTAACTATAGGAATTAGAACATGATAATGATCAAGAACAAGCCTCATTTGCCTATAACCAATGATCTCTTAATTAGATTCAAGGAGTCTATATTGTTATCCAAGTTCAATTAGATATAAAATGTCATCATCTGTGTATCAAGGTTGAAAATGTGTCAAGGACATATTTCATATTGAGGTATGGGCATTACAATTCGTGTTCATGCCTTTTGGGTTCAAATATGTCCTACAATGGTTTTGGATCTAATGACTGTGTGTCTTCTAAGATTTGAGATTAGATTTTGGTTTTTTTAACATTGAAATTTTGATCTTTTCTTAGGGTTTTCACCTTGCTTACCCTTTTATCATGAGCTTAGAAAAATCTAGTTATGTTTATATGTTCTTTCTTGTTGTGATATGATTTTTTGTTTAGTCATAAAGATGAAGCTGCTAAGAAATTAATATGGATTTATATTTGTTTAAGAGAGATATAATGAGAGAAATTATGTTTGATTGGAAAATATCAACAACTGAATGATGAAAACATGAGTAAATTAGTAAAATCGATGATATGTCACTGATAAGTTTAGTTTGGGCTTGATCCGAACACCTAGAAAGTTTCACTGACAAGTTTAGTTTGGGATTTATCCAAACACCTAGAAAGTGTTTTGGATACTAGTTTTGGATTATGGGCTTGTAGAGACCTAGGAAGGGTGCTAGTGACTCAGCTATGGTGGGTGTTTTGTTGATTTTGTTAGCAACAACTAAGTTTTATTTATTGAAGGCTAAAAAATGTAGTGCTATATCATCACTAGTGATAGACTAAAAGTGATGCTAGCATTCTAACTAGCATATATGAAATTAGGGTTGGATATCGGAAGGTTGTTAGTGATGTGTGTGGGTCCTCTAGAGAAGGAAGACTTGTGTAGAGGGAGTTATTTTATGATGGAGTGTTCTTGGCAATGGCAACACGACAATGTCACTAGTGACAATAGAGAAACTAATGAGTGGGAATTGAAGTTAGATAATAAGACTACCTTATGAGATGTGACCAATATTTGAGATTTTTGGATATTATAGATAGTCACTAGTGATTTAAAATGGTTCAAATTCAAAAGAGAAAAAAGGCTAGTATATGGTAAATGAAGAGTGGTTGTTGGTGAGACATAGCCAAGCTACTACTGACCATGCTCTTTTGTTTTTACTCATGTTTGTTAATGGAATTAAGTCAAATGCAATAAACCATATATAGTCCACCATTTATTTGAAGCCTCCACTACCCATCGTGAGAATCCCCTACAATCTAGTTATGATGTTTTTGAGCCACTATTGATGTGTGAGGCGGAAAACAGCATGCTCTTCATAGTTCTCGGTATGTGCTTTGTTTACTTGCAATATATCTCCTTATGTTCTCTATCTTCTTGATGCCAATAAGAGTTGCACCACTTGCATGAAATCCACTCTACCATTGGAGTTGTTGAGCGCATCTTCTTATTCTTCTCCTTGCATCCATGTTACTACTCACAACCTTGTCGGTCACAATAGCTATTGTTTGGTGAAGGAAAAGTGCTCTATCAAGGTGTATGCACACGACTCTTGAAGCTATTGTTCCAGTTAATGACTAGTTGGTGAGAAAATAAACAACTCAACCTTAATCAATCATCATCTCTTACTTTCATGTATATAAATCATGCATGTAAGTGATTTTCTTTGTTCTAAATGTAATGTTTGTTGCTTTACACATGAACCAAGTCTATATGTATGCAAGGGATTTTCTTTGTTCTAAATGTAATGTGTATACATATTTCGGATGTGTTTGTGTGCTTGTTTCTTCTTTAGAATTTAACAAAGTTAAATTTATAGGCTTACACTACAATGTCTTTTGTTAAGTCAAGAAGTCGTTGCATTCTTCCCACCCTCCATGCACGACCAAACCATATAAGAAGACATCTACAAGGATACGAGACATGCCCTTTCTACTATCCTACAAAAAGTTGAAAAAGAAGTAGGAGAAACATCACTTATATCACCATATATTGTACAAGACCTACAAAAACATTGGTGTCTATATATGTATCCCTCCACCTACTTTTGATGTAAGGTGTACCTCATCTATCCATGATAATCCATATGTTAATACTCATGTGTAGCCTCAAAAATTATTGTATAGTAAAAATATCAATATTATTCATGCCCCACTTACCAATTTCTCCTATTTTTTAGTTTGCCTCCTTAGTAATAACATGTCAAAACATCACCTAGTCTTGCACTAAATCATTCATAAAGGAGGTAGTTGATCAATTTAGTTTTAGGGATTGAACCTTAGAAACAACAGAAGATGATTGACCAATATGCAAAACATACAATCTAGAAATTTGTACATATTAATATGAATGATATTCTTAATGATGGTGTTCACATGAGGAATGGAACATAATTCCTTAACCATTTGGTATGGGGTAGAACTTGCTTTCTTTGATCAAGAGTTATTTCTAATAACTTCAAAGAGAAGATACTTGTGTGGATAGGGCAAAGTAGGGGCTATCCTTGTCGTCAATGATGGTATAACTAGTATCATCAATTAAATGATTCCCTACTCCATAACTAGCTCCATGAGCATGTGATAATAATATAATACCTCTACAAACTAGAGATCAACAATAAAAATGTGTTGTTTCAGATCAAAATGTTAACATGATATGATGTTCATCATCACTAGGGGGACTACCATGTTTTGTTCCAACATTGAGAAGCACAAAATCAAGATTTGAGATAATTTTGATGATCATCATAAATTCTCATCCTCCTCCTGTGGCATTTCATCTTATAAAAGGAGAACTAGATGAAGTTGCTAAACAAGAGCTCCCAGCAAGCCTTCTTATAGAAATCCTTCATGGTGGCCATTAGTTTGGGGAAGATGAGACTCCTAAATATTTATAGGTCACAAACATCAACCAACACACTTAAGATCATCCCTTAAATTGTCTTGTACTTTTTAAATGAAATTCACCATCTATTTCTCAATGTCAGGATCACCTTTTAGGGGGCAATGTTAAAAAAAGTAACTCAACATTCAAAAGGGATAATTTTACCCTTAAACCTTGTTAACTTCTAATAAATCGCATCAATGACATACAATTTCTTTATTTTTCCCTTTACTAGTTGGTTCAAATGTAGTCAATCATGACACCCTTATCCTAGAGGTGTACCATCAGCTGTATCCACAATTGCTTGAACCTACAATAAACCCAAACTTGGAACGATTGGTTTCCTATTAAGAGAATTCCTCATAGGGGTCGGAAGTTTTATGAGGGATCCATGAGACACAAACTTTTTTCTTGAGTTTCTTGGGAGATCTATGAGGGTGTATAGGGTTCAACACCTTTGTGCCTCATAAGAGGTTTTGAGCCAAGGTTATGAGCAGTAAACATAAATAGAGATTCTTTTTGCCTACTTGAGGATAGGATGAACAAAATTTCCTCTTGGATTAAAACAAAAAAAAGAGAAAAACTCATAGTCCCACATCATCTTTTCCACGTTCTGGAGAGACAGATAGACACATTTTGAGAATAAGACGATAACATTTTGATGTCGGATTTAATTGCACAACAAATTCCCTAGGACTGCAATCCTTAGGTTTCACCTTAACCAAAAGTATGACAACCCACCCGCAAGTAGATGGATCTTATCATAGTATAGTTCATGATCATATTCAAAGGACAACATATTGAAGAAGTAATCTGGTCAACATAACAAACAAAAAACCAATACTTTTTACAAAATTTGGATTTGGTTCGATTATACTAAGTTTGGAATAATTACAAATATGGATTGAAATTATCAGTTTATCAAATGTGGAAGCACTAGGGTAATGAGTTTTACCATTCATACCTAATATTCACTTTCACACTGCATCATAATGTGCATGAACATATCACATTGAGATTCTTTTAGAATTTGAAATTAAAACTAGACAAATATTACTCTAATATAGCTATTGCATTACCTAGAGATCATGTATCTATCACCTTGGGAAACACCTATTCAAAATTCTCATCAAGGGTTAAACTAGAATCTAATCGAAATATTGATCCTAGATTCAAAATTATCTACACCCAAGTCTAGATAAACATGCATATATGTCATCCAAACACATAAACAAGCACTATATAATATATTCAATTTGTAATAGAGTTCACATGAGTTTCGATGCATATAACAGAGAAAAAATAGATTGTGTGACTAATCTACGAACCCTAGAAAGGGGACTACTTTCTCATCGTGAAGGGATAAAAAATATACAGAGAAAAAATGTCATAGTCACAAAATCAAATGGATGAGTATTCGTGATGTGGAGATGCTTTTCTTTTTGCTTAGGGATGTCTTGGGAGGAACACAACATCACAATAGTCAATAGGTGGTTTACCATAGGTCAATTGTTGTTTAAGGATGGTTGATCGATTCAACTTTGTCGAGGTGAGTGATCGAGGTGGTGGTGGTCGATAACAGCTGAGTGGAGGTTGATTGGCTAACAAATGAAGGAGGTTAATGGGTCTCTGGAATGATGTTGGTCAATCAAGCTAACTCTATCGAGGTCATACTACTGATATGAGGTAGAGTTCAATAAATTGACCTATCACTTTTGAGGAAGAATCAATCAATTTATCGAGTGGTGGAGGTCAATTGATATTGTCTCTTTCAAGGCCAATCATATGAGGTAGAGAACATATAGATCGAGTTATATCTTTCAAGAAAGTTTATTGAGCCTTGTAGTGACCAAATGCAAATTGGAGTTACAAATATAGTTATGAAGCCTTTCTGAGTATCTAGATGTCCCTCTAGTGAAGGCAATGATCTTCTACCTATAGGAGGCAAAGAGGAAGTCCTATAGCCTCCTCAACAACCCTTAAGGAATGCGACACAACACCATGGAAAATGGCAACGTTTACAGTTGTCTACATTAAATGCATTGACAGGGAGAAGAAGAAGGACCTGAGGCTATGGTTTACTCATCAAGAAGGTTGAGTACTTGATGTCAAACAGTGGGTTTCGATCGATGATGGTCAATTTTTAGATGCTTGTTCGTTAGATGGTCGGTTGATGAGTGTCTCTCAAGGTGGAGACTCTACTTGTTGATGTTGATAGGGTGGTCAATTAGTGGACCTTGATTGGGTTGTTGATCGATCAATCGAGCTTGATCATTAGTAGGCTGATTAGTTTACATTGATTAGTGGTTGGCCCTCAATCACTATACTTCGATTAGATGGTCGATCGAGATAGTTGATTGTGGTTTTGAGCTAAAAATGTTGATCAATTTGCCTTCTAAATAGTAGGACCTCCTATGTCATGATGGTATGGAGAGATTAAAATCAAAACCTAGAAAAGAATCTAAGAAAATATCAAAACCCTAAAAAATTAAATAAAATCTAGATAAAATTAAATGAAGCTATAACTAAGGAAGACTAAGAAAGCTAAATGCAAAAGTAGACTATTATTGTGACTAAAACTAGGATGAATATGCATTCATCACATTCACATAGGAAAAATGGGTAGAGTATCACCCCACATCCTACCCAATATTTCCCAACTTGGTATGCCATTGGTTCTACCTTGATCTCCCTACATATACACTTTTCAAATAGAATGAACAATATGGGTGATCAAGGTTGCCATGTTTAAACCTTTCCACATAGGTAAATGACGATGGATGTTGCTATAAACAAATTTGACATCCATGAATCCTAAAAAAAGAAAATATAAAGACAAATAGAAACAATCATAATCCGAAATATTACCAAGACCATCCTTGAAAAAGATCATAAAACTTCATCATAGGCTTCAAGATATCATATTTTACCTTTATGTTAATGTGTAGGGTTCTAAAATCAATATTTCACGTCAATATAACTTCCAATTTAATGTATAAATGATAACATTGTCATGTATTGAATGAAAAATGTTTCACTTCAAACATAAATGGAATCAAGGAGGCCAGTCTGTCATCAAGGATGTGAGAAGTATTTGTACATGGATATTTTCAATCAAGTTATGGTGGAAGACAGCAGCCAACAAGACTACATTATCTACCATAGGGATGAGAACACATATATTGCTCTTAAACTATGGTTGTAGAGACATCATTTGAAGACAGTCTTCTAGACACAAAACCATCTTTAGTGATGTACCAATAAGGAAGGTAATACTTTATAGAAAATATGTCATGACCTTGCATACTATAGTGAGCCATCTCCTTTATAGTTTTAAGAATCTCATCCATAAAGGGTGTGTGGTAGGGAGGAAAAAGTGTCATTCAATGAGAGAGCCTCATACATTCCCATCAAGATAGAGTTATCATAATATAACGTTCCATCAATTCATGTATGTAGAAATGCTTAATATATCCATCTTCCACAACCATATATCCTCCTCATAAAAAAGAGTCATATATTCTTCCTAACTAACTTACTCTTCATTTTTTCTTCAGTACTGGGATGGTAGAATCTTATGTTCTTACTATCATTAGTTAACCTATTGATCCTAGACTCTTCTCTCCAAAGAGACTCCTCATGTGTGTGTTTCTTTAAGGTTATATCTCAATCTCCTTGAGTAGTGTTTCATTAATGTCAGACGGGGTGTCAAGTACTCAACCTACATCTTATTAACCACATCCTACAAGTTATTATTTCTTTGAAGGATGTGAACAAACATGGTGTAATTCCAAACCCTCTAAACTTTTCTAAACATCTTCATCATTTCATAGCATCTATGGGATGGGTTTCCCCAATCCACCACCCTACAAATATCCTCAATTATTGTTAGACATACAAAGTGGGATGATCAAATTTTACTAAAATAGAATGATGTTCCTTTGTGTCATGGAGTTTCAAGTACTCAGTTCATCAATGGAGGATAGTGGTTAGAGATACGCTCCCTTATAAGTGCTTCAAATGCAGTTGGACCATGTTGTTATGACAAGAATCTTTTGATATGCATATAATAATCTATACCAAGTCATAGTAGAAATACATTGTTTGTCCATCCATGTAAAAGCACAACCCTCAAAAGGAATTCCTTAATATCCATGTGTGTGACCTAATTGTTGACCTCCCTTATGGACATGCTGTCATGATCCTTGTACCCTATCTTTCATGGAGAAACCTCACTACATTGGAATTTCTACCAACTATCAAGGAGGATAAGAATAGTGTGCCTCAACAAGGAGAGGTGTTCCCACAACATTCTTCTCTCCATTGTCATGCATTTTGCATAAATATCTGAAAATAACTTATTGTGAGAACAGTCCCACACCACTGAGAATTGGGGTCTTCCTTGGGCTTATAAGGTGTGTGGTCCCTATCCTCATTTCCAATTGATTCTAAGTTGAATTCCACATATTCTTATATGTACCAGGGCATACCCCATGAAACAGGTGTCGAGACCACATCCTACTTAAAATTACAAAGTGTAGGCACATACAAAAAGCATTTGCGATGAGGTGGGATATGAGAATAATTCCGCACCACTGAGTTCAAGGGTGTTCATTGGGCTTATAAGGTGTAGTCTTTTCACTTGTATCTAATTTATTTTGAGTTTCATACCACACATTCTCATACATCTTAGCATGATTGGGTAACAATAAGCTAATGGAAGTGAGTTCAGTGTGTGAGGAGATCACCCATTGAGTTCAAGACATAATACATCCAAATCTTCCTACTTGAATCATCATATGTGGTACACTAATACAAGAAAACAACACTAAGTAGTTGTTGACTTCAAACAGTGTGGGGGAATGGTTCAATCAAAGCACCATAATGAGTGTATGTCTCAATATGTTGCATAACTAACTAATAGTATGTGATCTATTTTATTATCAACTTTTGTGATATTATAGAAAATAAGCTTATCCATGAACCACTAGATAAACATCATCCATGGTTTTGATATCAATCCAATTAGGTGTAGCAATACCTCCCATAGAGGTGTCCTTTTCTTATCTGAAAGCTTTTCTCTAATCAGTCATCATTGAGTTTGCCTTCATTTTTCATACCTCCTACTCCTACCTTTTTCATTGGTGAAACCCCTAAATTTTATCGGTATTCTTCTATATGAGGCATGTTATCGACCTCTTGTGAAATAATTGAACCTATGAGAAGTAGATCTTTTGAATTCTTTATTAGAATAACACTGGGGTGGGTAAAGACATGATCATGTGTCTTGATGAAGTCATTTGGATTTCCATCGAGGTGTCTCTGCTAACCATCTTGTCCTTGAACCTGTCTATTGCACATAGGGGTTCATGTGGTATGTCAATGGCAATGGATGGGTTCTCAGCTATAGTCGTCTACCTAGAGAAGGCTAAGCCACAAGTTGTGTGTCTTGATGATCAAAGCCACAAGGAGAAACAAGTCTATTACCCATTAGGTATGTAGATAGATATGTCAAATAGGTTGGTCTGGAGAATTATTATATGAATCAAGAGTGATATTTCTTTGGCGATGAGGATGGGGTTCAAAATTTTCATATAATGTTCCACAACTTTTCATATTCTAACAAAATGTCTCTAGTGTATGATAGTAAGTCAGATCACATAGAGGATATCACCTTGAAATTATTTAATCACCTGAATGCCACTCATGTAATGTATGGTTCTCTATTCCGAAATCATCCTAGCATTTCCAAATGATCAGCTAATATCCTTGATCCATTCTTCATCCCTCGAATCAAATAGAATCCCATCCACCCACAACCATAAATAATTTTAGTTATGCCTCGTTCTAATTTTTAGGTGTCTTAAAACACCAATTTTTTGTTGCATATTACTCAAGGTCTTTCTTGGTCACTACATATGCATCCACTATAGATGTAGAGAAGACCAAGGCAATTTACTCAATAGACCTCATTATCTCCATAGAGGACGGCTATAGAAATATGAGGATCTTGTGAGTGTCCAGTCATTCAATTTCAATCATGAATTAGATATCCACTGCATGTTGTAAGGATCTCCAAGCTATTCTTCAATATCATTCTCTACTTTGAGAGTCACCACTACTCTTCTAGTGAACTAGTTGGGTCCCATTCTCTAAAATTATCTAGGAATTGCCCTTATTCATAATCGTGGGAGAAATGTGTCAAATTTCAATGTTTGTGGGTCATTGCAAAAATGTATTCTTGTCACAAGAATGTCTAGCAAGGTGTCCAGTCCTCCACAAGAGTAGAAGACTTTAGAAAGTTGGCATTGAGATTTCCTTTGTCCTTTTAGCATGCATCTATAACATGTGTCCTTTTCTGTGTTGTAGACATTCTCCTTTACCTTCTAGATTAGTTTGGGTCTACCATATAGGTTTTTTCATGTTGGAATAGTGTATATGATTCTATTATTTAGAGAAGTATATATTATCTCAAAATAATGGGGACGTCTAAATTGATAGGCTTGGAGTCCAAGATATTGTGTAGCCTTATATTCTCCACCTGTCTATTTCATTTGGAATTGTACTTATTATCCTTTCCAATAGTTTATGATATCATCTCATCTGCCTTACTTGGTTTGGACTTATATTTTGGGATAAACTTACCTAGTACTATGGGACTGTTATAAATAATACATTAAGTCATGTGATATGGTGTACCAACATGCATTGAAGATGGGCCCAAAGGCAAAGACATTAAGGAGACTAATGAGAATGGGATACATGATTCTATTATGGACATTAGATTGAGAGAGGAACAATCCTTATAATCTTTTGAAGTTCTCTTCATAGAATTTGTGTCCTTGGCTACTTGCTTGGTGGATACTGAGACAGATGACAGGAGATGTCTTTGTTTTGCATGCTCAGGACGTACCTTGCATAATGGATTTTTTGGGCTTGAAGCTTCTTCAAGTGGTATCAGAGCATGGTTCATGTCAAAAAACATGGGAGTCACATAAAAGCATGATGATGTTAACTATCTTTGGGAATCCTCTCACAAAAAATTGATGGAATTTATTATTGAATCTTGTACTTCTTATGGATGTGTATTACATTTGGTTTCTAGTTTCATTACATATATTATCAATATTTATGATAGAAGTATTATACAATTTTGAGCTCTAATATGTCCCTGGTCCCAAAAGTGATCTGTTATCTAAGAGGGAAGTTGAATTCAGTGGTTTTGAAAATATTAGTGGAATTGTGCAAGTCATTTGTAAGGGACAAGTGATCATAGAGGGTACCTGGTCCAATGGAGAATATCATTGGTTTGAATATAACCTAACTAACAGAGAAGCAACTAGAGGGATATCTAAAGACACATGAGGCGTAAATGAAATTGCAACACGGGTGGCAAGAGTCATGAATCCAAATAGTTTAATGTGTATTCAACTCTCAAGTGCAGCCGGATGGGAGATGCAAATTTAGCAACAAATTTCAATAGGAAACATTGTAGGACCAACCACATGGTACCATTGATCAGATGTGGTCCGCAGCAGGTACAAACCTATTACAAGAAAAGACAAAGGTGAGAAAGATGTAGTTCTTCCAACAATAGGTGATCGAGGTGCAAATTATGAAAGTGTACAACTAGATGAGATCTCACATGGAGGTTCGGGCAACCAAACCCAAACATGCACTCCACATAGATGTATAAAAGTAGAGTATTTATTGAATGCAATCAAATTTTGAGGGTGTAAGTATAGAAGGGACGGATTTTTGGAGAAGAGATTATACTTCCAACATATAAGATTCAATATGGAGATTGTTGGGATAATTTTTAATATCCTACTATTTAGGATAATAAACATTATTTGGAAATATTGGTAACATCCAAATTTATAGGTTTTGAGTCCCAAGATATTGTTTAGCCGTAACATATTCATTTACTTATTTAGTTTGACATTATCTTTAATGATCCTTGCCAATTTTTTGTTGCATTATGTTGTGTTGACTAACATGGTCTGATCTTATCTATTAGGATAGTCTTATCTAGTACTATGGGAAAACTATAAATAGGTTATAGAGAGGTATTCCATGGTGTATCAACATGAACAAAAAAGGAGAACTAGAAAATATAGCCAAAATGGAGAGAGAACAAAAGTGGGTTACGAGATTCTATTGTGGGTCTGGGGTTGAGAGAGAGAAACAATACAGATAATCTTCTAAGTTTTTTTAATAGAATTTGTTGTCTTCTTTGCCAATTCTTTTTTCTTTCATTGGCTATTTTGTTGGCAATTATTGGGTATTGTCTTTGTTGTGCATGTTTGGGTTTTATCTCACATAATAAATTTCTTGGGCTTGAAGCTTTGGTGAATTACTTCAAGTGGTACAAGAGAAAGGTTCATGTGAGACATTTCAATAGCATTGGATGTACATAAAATCTTAACAATGTCAACTGCTATTGTGAGTCATCCGGTAGAAAAACTTGATGTCAGATTTATTATGGAGTCAAGTACTTTTTATAGACATGCATTAGATTTGGTTTCTAAATTCATTATATATCATGTCTGGATTTATGATGGAACATGTTAAATATTGATAATGGTTTGATATGTCCCTGATCTCAAAGGTGATCTGATATCTAAGAGAGAAGTTGAACCTACTTTTTGTGCAATATCAATGTGAGGTGGATTTGTACAAGTCACTTTCAAGGGTCAAGTGATCATGAAGGCTACCTAGTCCAATGGAACATACAGATTGGTTGGATATATTTTGACCAATAGAGGAGCATATAATGGAAGATCTATCAACATGAAACAGTGGCAAGGGAGGCGGGCGGCATGAACCTGAATACTACTATGTGTATTCAACCATCAGTTGCATCTAGGTGCAAAATTATAATATCGATTACAAATTCCAACATGTATAGAGGAAAAGTTTCTCATCATTAGAAGTAGGATATTTGGTAGGACTGACCACATAGTATCGATGAGTGGGAGTGGATCATATAAGGTACAAACCTATGACATGAGGGCCAAAGGTGCAAAGGATATAGTTCTTCCTACAATAGGTGGAGGTGGTGTCATTTAACAAATTGTACAACTGAGAAGCTTTCATATAGAGGGTTCAGGTAGTGAAGCCTGAGAACTCACTCTGCTTAGGTGTGTAATGGTAGAGTGCTTATGAAAATGAAAGCAAATTGTGAGGAAAGAAACATACAAGAAGAACAAGTACAAATTTTATTAGAAAATCAATTACACTTCAAAGGATAAGATTTTCTGTGCATATGCTAGTGTCAAACTTCTAATTTTAGGAGCCTAGTAAGTACATAATTAAGTTATGGGAATATTTTTATAATATCCTTGAAGTTTGGGAATATAAAATTTGAGGATAGTAGGTGACAAAATTAGTGAAATATTCAAGGAAAAATGATTAATCTAGTTAATGGTTTGAGCCCTAGACCTGGCTTAGGTCTTCATGTTATGTAACTAAGTAATATTGATCATATGTGTCATACATGAGCTATAGTTGATCAATTATATTGATCTAAACTTTAGTTTTATAATTGAGAATAGGATTAATCTCATGGACCCTTTGAAAGCCTAAGGAATGGGCCAAGTGCCCTAGAACCCAATTCTAGCCCAATTGGGCCAATTAGGTTTTACAAATAGGTCCTTAGAGTACTAATTTGGGTATTGAGTATTTCTTGTTCATAATAAATATTTAAAATATTTTTAATAGATGTATACCTGGAATATAAGATTGTAGAAGAAATTTTAAATGATTTTTATTTATTTAATAATGTAGGTAATTAAATTAGTAATTATCTATTAATTACATAGGATACAGATTTGGAGTGGTTATTTGATTAGTTTTGATCTTATACTTATGCCAAAAAAGGGATAATGGTAATATGTAGTCAATATTAAATTTTGGTATCAAATGAGGGGAATATGTAGCTTGTATAATTACATATAGATATAGGACTTCTACCTAAAAGAAAATAAAAAAGTGGGGAGTGAATCCAGTCCAACGCGGACTAGAGAACCGGACACATACCCAAATAGAGACCCATGGATGGGGATGTCACCAGCAATCTTGGAGAAGAGAATATACAAAAACCCTGAAGGGGTTCGAGCATAGGGTCTCATGGACCTAATACTAGGATTTTGGCTCAAAATCTAGAAAAAGAGAGGAGCAAAATCAAAGATAAAGAAGACTATGAGGGGGACTGCCGATGGCGGTCGTAAGAGATTTCCTTTAGGGATTTTTTATTCTTCCACCCAACAAGAGTGCCACTATGGATAGAGAGCATTGAATGAAGTCTCTTATCGGTCCATGTTTGGCCAAAAGAAGCTTGGGAGTAGAGTTCGCGTCGCTGAAAGGGTGCTTGGCATCGCGACCACTACACTCTGTAAAATAGAGTCGCATGTAGTGCTTTGGGGACCCCTCTGGTCTTTGTAATGGCATTACTTGCTAATCAAGCTAATCAGAGGATAAGGCATCACTCACCTGGCTTTTTTAGGGTCTGAGAGGTGAGAATCACCTCACTGGAGAAGCCTTGGTGGTAGCACCCTATTTTGGGTGTGGAACAGAGGAGACTGCGAACCCCTTTCTCATATGTGCATCCTTGAGGAGACACCAGACAAGGATTGTGTTGGTGTGTAAGTGGGCCGCTAGTTTGGCTCTGAGTGGATGAATCAGGATTTCGACCCATGACCGAGATGGAAAGGACCAAGGAGAGTAATCTAAATGGACATTCACGAGTAATCTAAATCAAGGTAATCTTTGAAAAACTATAACTTTAGATTTTTTATTTGTTTTGGGTGAACAAAGTATCAATAGAAAGGTTTTGAGTGTCATAATCATAATATAGGCCTCAGTCCCAACTATGTTGGGGTTGTCTACATGGATCCTTTGTTTCCATTCAGCTCTATCATGGGCCATATTCTGGTTAAGATGTGGAGATTCAAAATCACTCTTTATAAGATCATCCCATGTTAATTTAGGTCTTCCTCTTTTTCTATTTGTTGTTCTTAACTCAATAGCATTGCTTCGTATAGTTGCATTTGTCAGTCTACGTTGCACATGTCTGTACTATCTAAGTCGGCCCTCACACAACTTGTCCTCAATGCTTGCCACCCCCACTTTATTCCTGATATAGTCATTTCTCAAGCGATCTTTTCTTTTCTTCCCACACATCCATCTCAGCATACACATTTCATCCACATTCATCTTTTTGAGACCTTATTTCTTCACCACCCAACATTCACTCCCATAGAGCGTGGTTGGTCATATAGTTGTTCTATATAACTTACTTTTTAGCCTGAGAGGGATCTTCTGATCGCATAATACTCCAGTTGCACTGTTCTATTTCAACCATCCTGTAGTGATCTGGTGACAAGCATCATTTTGGACATCCCCATCTATTTGAATAATAGAACCCAAGTAACATAATTTATCATATTTTGGTATATCTACTCCGTCCAACTTGGCTCCATCATTCACACTACGAGATTGGCTGAAATTGCAATGCATATACTCAGTTTTGCTCCTGCTAATCATCAATCCATTTGATTTCAATGTCTTTCTCCAACGTTCAACTTTATCATTCAATCCATCTTTAGTTTTGTCAATCAAAACAATATCATCAGCAAATAACATACACTAAGGAATATCATCCTGAACATTCTTTGTCAACTCATCCATAACAAAAATGAACAAATATGGGCTGAGTGTTGATCCTTGGTGTACCCCAACTGTTATAGGAAAAGTTGGTGTCACTCCTCCAGGAGTCATCACACTTGCAGTAGAGCTATCATACATGTCCTTGATCAAGTCAATGTATTGGATTGGCACACCCTTTTTCTTCAAAACCATCCACAACACTTCTATGGGTACTCCATCATAAGCCTTTTCCAAATCAATAAATACCACATGAAGATCTCTTTTGCTTTCTCTATACTTCTCCATAAGCCGATATCAGAAAAATAGCATATGTTGTTGATCTTCCAGGCATGAAACCAAATTGGTTGTTTGAGTGTACTACATCATAAAAATGCCTTCAACTGATGAGTTTGATGTTTGAGCATATATATAATTTATGTATCAAAATTTATATGATTTTAATATTTTGGGCATGAAAAATACCAAACAACTTTAGAAATTCATGAATATTTTACAGTAAGTTTATTTTGATATGTTTAACATGATATCAAAACTTGATCTTTATGACTTTATGTTTACTAAGGTTTTTGATATAAACCCTAATAATGGCATAATGGGTATTTCACCCAATGTTTCACAATAAACCAATCAAAATTTTCTCCTAAACTTCAATATAAATTGTCATTATTGTTTTTAATGTTTTTTTGGAGTTTCATGTATATTTATACCAGTATATGATTTTTGAGCCAAAGTGGCCATTACATAAGATAATTGCTTATGATTTGTGAAACAACATGTGATTCATGCACTATTTGGTAAGGAAAATGATTTTAATTGTCTTTTACTCTGACATCAGAAGTAATTCAGTGATATTACTATATTTTACTATGTTTGAGGCTTCTTGTCCATATATGATGTATATGCTCGTATTAGTGCATAAGATGATTATTTGGCTTATTTAAGTATAAAGATTATGATGGTTATAAAATGTAAATTTTGATATACATTTAGCACTAAGAGTTTCTTTGTAACTTATATTAGAGTTATGTTTCATCTAAATAGATACCCTAATTTGGTTTAAGGGCTTAAGGAGATGGGGACTTGAGATTTAGGAATCGAAATAGGGAGTTATAAATTTTTGTTAATGTCCAGGTAAATATGTTATGAACCAAGAATCCAGGTTATGTTAAGGATTTCCTCAAATAAGGTAAGTGGGTCATGTCCATTGAATTTTATTATTATTATTATTATGATTCAGCCACACCTTTCCACAAAGTAACATAGAGATTAAGTTACTATTAGACATTCAATATTTCTTGCTTATTTCATGTCTCATTATACTTTGAGTAATCAAAATTTATTTATATTAAGTATAACATCCCAAGATTTGAGGCTTCAGATAAAATGATCTTCAAAGGAATGATTAGACTACCCATATCACCAAGGTGCACCTCCTTTTCTGGGAGCCCATCACTAAAGAACTCCATAGTTAAGTGTGCTCAATTTAGAGTAGTACTAGGATGGGTGACCAGTCAGGAAGTTGACCCCGGCTTGTGTGTGAATGAGGACAAAGCGTACAGTTGAGTCTAGTGGTGGTTTGTGGGGCTAGTCATCGTTCTTGAAACTCTACTAGAGCCTTGGGAAGTGGGCTCGGGCGTTACACATGGTATCATAGCCATAAACGGTCGGCACTCATGCATGTCTCATGGAAATTATGTTAGTCAGGAACATAAATTTAGTAGTGAGGACTTAGATAAATAGTTGACAACAAATCCCAGTCTTACTAGCCCTAACTACCAAGGATAGAAATAAAAGCATAAGTGGTCATATATGTGCCTTGTCCTAGAAGTACTTAGGATATAATTGCATCATCTAGTAGATTTTAAACTCCTTATCTAGGCATGGACTTATTTTGAGATAAGGATGAAGGAAAAAATTGAGGTATATGTGTCTACTTTTGCAATTAGGTCTAGTAGAACATCACTTAGACCCCTCGATATACAAATATGGTAGATTGTCCTACCTTATTTCCTTAGTTTGGTACATCCACAAATAAATAGAAATATGGAAAATAGAATGAATAGATAATATATGTCTTAAAATCCTTTGAATTTATGTCAATATTGTCACATATGATGAAATTGAAATTTTGAAAAAAAAATGATTGAAGTATACTCCCCTTTATAATTGTGTAGTTACACCTTTTAAAGAAAAAGAGAGTCAAAATTTGATTCCAATTTGGGGCTAATATGTAAGTAGTAATTGTTGTTAAAAACAATAATAGGATCGATATATTATTACACCCTCAGCTACATATATATATAATTTTGGGGGAACAATATGGTAACAAGACCCTACACAAAAACATAAACCATGATACAAAATAAACATCACTAAGACATTACTAACAAATATATTGGATTAAATTTGATGAAGTATTTATACATAGCTTGACCAATAAGCTTCTAGTGTAACTCAAACTTTGGATAGCGATGGACAAAACTAGCAAATTTAATCTTTCAACTCTCGTATTGGAACAAGATGTTGGAGGTATGATGGGTATATTTTTCACAGTAGAATTTGAACCTAAACCAATTAAGTGACCCCATAAGATATTAAGAGGATTGTTGGATCACCATAAATAGGAACTGTGATAGTGGAAGGAAAATTGGCTTTGCATATGGTTTAAGGTGACACTTCAGCAAGAGAGAGTATTGTGGAAAAAATTGTGGATTGAATCATAGTAGGAATGCTATTATTAAAAAAATATTTGATTTCGGGGACAAAATCTCTTTGAATGGTGGTAGTGTTGTAACATACTCAATTTTGGGTAAAAGAAATATTTTTGAGTTGTATTTCATATTCCTCTAAGCAATGAATCCTTTTCAAAAATTTGTCCTTCATTGTTCAAGCATCTTGGAGGATGGTATCATTTGGTCCCCATATTAGATTTCTTGTGTCTTAGATGAACTATATATCTTCTTTGGAATAACATTTGCAATCTAGCCCTTCATTTGAAATCATTTATCATATTATGCTTGTCTGTGAACCTTTAATTACATTTTTATATAAGTTGAAATTTTTGAAACCAATTAATTGACAAGACCTTGAAAACATCAATGAATCCCAAATTTGCCAAACATTGGCTTTGGATTAAATAAAACATTAAATATGTAAATATATATTTTAATTATTTAAGAGAGTGATTGAATTAACCATCTTAGAACCATAGTTGCAGGTGCTAGTACTTTTCTAATTTGGCTTAATGGAATATGAATGCATGCTTTGAATTTGATAGCTTTTCGATGTGTCGTTTAGCACATATAAAACTCTTGAAAGTAATTATCAAATAGGAATCGTCAATGCTTATTAGCATTTATCACCTAGGTTTATGAGGCAAGACATGCTTTTCCTCCTTGTAACGTTGTCGGCGTATGATGTTACAGAAGTGCAAGAGCCCTCGCCTCTCCACCAAGGGATTCAAAGTCATATCAATTACCCTCTACTCCCCCTACCTTCGGACTCCCTCTCTCTCTCTCAACCCTGGCCTGTCAACGAACATCAAGGAAGGCAGGAACGCCTGCAGCCTTGATGCCGGTGAACTGGAAGAAACAACCACATAAGGTGATTTGCAGAAGAAACGGTCACTGATTAGTCACCCAAGCACATGGCGCCCTTGCCTTCATCCCCTCGACATAAACCCTAGCAACCACAAACATATTAACCCTCTACCTAGGCGGCCAACAACGGACCAGCCTTCAACATCAGCAACAACACCCATACTCCTTTCATCCCATCATCCGACCTACTGCTCCACAGTATGCAACCACCAAGCCGCAGGTCGGCTACCGCCAGACAACACAACTGCCATCAGCTACTCCAAGTCCCAGTCACCGCCTCCCTGTTACCAAAGATTTGCAGATCATTATCATCCTTATGCCAAGAGCACCACTGGTTCTACAGCACGTCACATTCTTTGACCCTCTCCAGCCACAGATCTGTAACAAATCCAATTTGTAATGGTGCCCTACAAGCTATTACCACGGCTAAATCTGTAATCCGTCCTTCAAGCCCCTCACACATGCACTTTCACCTTCTTCCAACATCAGCTCCATCGTGTCTCATCCTCTTCACCGTCGACCTGCAACTATTCCGAACCATGATCAATGGCGCCTCACCAGAATCTGTCACCATCATCCTCCTTTGATCAATAGCTTCCCCATAATCTGACCCCGGTCCTTGTAGCATCACCACCTGCGAAGCCCACCACTTGCAACTCCACCTGCATAAGTTGCCTCCCCTTCTTTCCTCCTTCCTTCTTGTAACAGGACGACACCACCCACAGAACCTGCAACATAGTCCAGGCTTCTCACAAGAATCCATCTTCTTCCTACAAACATTCCAACCCTAGCTGATGTTACTCCGTCTCACGGTGCCTCTCAACACCTATAACCACGCAGACACAAGAATATGTCACGACCTGGAACGCATCACCTGCAAGCCAGACCCAACGCTAAACTACATTCCACCCACCAGATTCCTCACAGCCAGCAGACCCGCCACTGGAATTTAAACACACCACCTTTAATCTCAAAACCGACCTACTTCTTACTATGGCTGCAACTCATCAAAGGACAAATCTAGTAGACCGGCCATAACCATCTCCACTTCTATGATAGTCTCTGGACGTGAAGAGGAGAATCAGATCCCTCTACTCCCATTCAGATTTGCAACATCAGAGTAGGAATTCGACATGTCCAAGTTCCCTTGCACAACCAAGGGTCGTCGCAAGACCAATCTGTAATAAGCATGGTGAGTTTTTTGTACTCCGGTAGACGGTAGTGATCCTTTTCATAATTGAACAAGGAAATAATGAACCTGATGATACGCTGATAATAGCTAATCTACTAAGTCTCTTACAAACATGTTTGAATACTAATCCATGTAATACTATATTGTTACTCTCAAATCTATCACATTACATTCTACATACTAAAATAATAAACATTCAATTAGATGATAGTATTGTTAAGCATAAGTATGGAAAAGATATCTAAGAATGTATAGTCAAGTACATCATATATTAGTTGTAACGTCTCCTCTAATCTTGGGTTGGTTAGTAATGACATATGATATATTAGATTATGTATTAATCTAGACCTTTGAGATGTAGGGGCCAGTCCCATCAACAAATTACATTATGTGATCATATTATTATGATAGTTATAATTATACCATTTTTTGTTGTATTAATAAGGATGATATGTGAAAGCTATGTTCGAAATTATATCTTATTATAGTAGGCCTATGAAGTAACTTGTACATAATTAATCAAGATCTAGGTATATGACTAGTACGTATAGAGGTATATCGGATTAAATACTAGACATTACTAGTAAGGGTATGGTGGTATATAAACATATCTAAACCTAGTAGCGGAATACAATTAAGAGAGACAATAATATTTTAAGAACTAATCTATAGAAAATGTTATAAAACAATTGAGTATGTAATATTGAGTATATATGACTTAATTGGAAATTTAGAAATGCTATTGAAGGAAAAATATGGAATGGTAATCCGACATGATAAACCTAATCCTAGATAAGCCTAGTTGAAAAACATTGATCCCAAGCCAAATGATAACCAAATTGTACCATACTTTGTAGATTTCTCATTCTTGGAGCCATATTTGGTGATTGTGCAATCTATGGATTGGATAAATTGGGGTACTAGATTCTCTATTTTTATATTGAGTTATTAATTCCCCTCTTAAATTCCATGCACATTGTTTAGTGGTAAACCCTATACTTTTGAAAACTTCTCCTGCCTCTTTGAAAGTTCACCACCTTAGATTGATTATTGTTTGATTGCATTGAATATTATAAAAGCACTTGACTTGATCTATTTGTAGTTTTGACTCCCTGGACTTTGGTCCCTTTGGGCTTTGGCCCCTTGGAGCTTTGGCTCACTTAAGGTAAGGTATGTCTTGTTTTCCTATGCACATGTTGTAATGGTTTAGTCAACCCCCAGTCGACTGGTTAACATAGTAATTAGGCTCAAATATTGTTCTTGCATAGATGATTGAAGGCATTGTTTCCCTTTAAGGAAATGATATGATAGTGATCAACCTAAATATTCAAAAGTTGATCATTGCAGGTATCTTGATAATTTGATATCTTGAACTATTTTGAATAGACTTGTGGAAATTTGATCTTGAATTACAAACATTGAAATATTGTTATCCTTATTTTGATAAATTTTGTCCACCAAATAATCCCTGCCTAACTTTGATTTTACCTTGGATTGCATTTTTGTACCTATATTTTGCAAATAGCTCAATATTTGAATTTAGTACCAGCTTTTGCTGACCTTTATTTCCCTTCAATGGGGTCCATGTGTGGTTTCGTTCCCTCTGGGAATTCATGGATTGGTAGTATATGGAAGAGCTTAAAGAGACGTGCATGAATAGTCCTTTGTTGAAGACTAGATAGGAATGAATTATATTTCTTAAACTTGTAATCATATTTGTAAGCTTCCGCAACTCTGTTGTACAAGCATGATTGTAAAAAAGATGGTTTATGTTTTTGATATTATTTTGTAAATATTCGACTGTAAAGATTGATTCTTTACATTAATTAAGTATGTTGTGAGGCTATTATATTTTATATTCTTGGTACTTAAGATACCTTCATATAGTATTTCTACATTCAATTTAGTTAATTTTTGTCAAGCCTTTAGACTCAAATTCAAATATCCTATATTTGAATGAAAGATCATACCACATCAGGTTTTTAAGATTTTAGCGTAATAATAACTTTTATACAAGATCAATTCAGTTTATAAGTATATCAATTCCCAGATTCATATTTAGATTTAGTTGATAAGTTAAGAATACAAATTTAGAATCAAAATTTAGTTTGGATATGATTATTCATTTTTAGTATAAGATAAGTTCAGATTTAAAATTCAATAAGTTTAAATTTAAGATGATTAAGTCAGAACCTTCATATAAGACATTATATGATAAGTCCTCATTCATTTAGTCTCGCGACAATTCAGAGGCATCTGTTTCCAATTCAGAGAAGTGTTTATTCCAATTCAGAGGTACTTCAGTATCATTTAAGGGTGTAGTCACGCCACTTCAGATACACCTTGGTGTCATTTAGAGGCATGTAGAGTCATTCAAAGGTACCTCGATACCATTCCAAGGCGTAGATACACCAGTTTAGGAGGATTTATCGTATAATGGTGGTCACAAGTTAGATAAAAGATATAAATAAAAGACACATCAGTTCAATATAAGTTTACAATTTTTGGATATCAGTTTAGCTTTTAGTTTTAGTATATTTATGCTTATTTTATTATAACTTCAATGCCACTTACTCTAACCTGGGTTTCCCTTGATGCATAGTTGGGGACGAGATGTCTGTAGATACTAATCTTCAGGAGGAGAGGTCAAGATATGGGATTCATATATAGTTTCAGAAGGTTTTCTTGGTGGAGCGTCATCTGTAGGATCTGAGACATTAAGATAGAGTACATATTTTAGCATCATGTATATAGACTTTTTATACAGTTTGATGCACCCATGTTTCTTTTCCTAAGAATTTATTTCATACACAATTTATAATAATTTTTATCAATCATTATTGTAATATATATAATGTTTGTGACACTCCCAATTAGAAAAAAAAATAGTTTTTCTCATGCGATATAAAAAATTGGGGTGTTATAGGTAGGGTAATATAGCTTATCCTAGTATTTTTGATAGTACATATTATCTAAAATAATGGAAATGTCCAAATTGATAGGTTCGAGTCTAAAATATTGTTTGGACATATCTTATACACTACCTATTTAGTTTTGCATTATTTTCTAATTTAACTTTCAAATAGTTTTGTTGTATCATCTTGTCTTGCTTGATGTGATTTTTCCTTACCTTTTGGTATGGTTTTATGTAATACTATGAGAGTATAATAAATAAGGCATATAGATGTATGACATGATGTGCTAACAAGTGTCAAAATTGTGGGCCAAAAAGGGAAGACAAAAGGATAGTTAAAAAGGAGAGAGAACAAGAGTGGGATACATGATTTTATTGTGGGTATGTGATTGAACAAGAGTGTTGATTCTTGTAATCATTTGAAGTTTTTCAATAGATTTTATGGTCTTCTTAGCCAAATTTTTTCTCTCATTAGCTATTTGTTGAGCATTCATTGGCTCTTCTGACTAGGGTTATTATTGTCTTTGTTGTGCATGATTGGGCTGTATATTGCATAGCACTTGGGCTTCAAGTTTGCAAATTAGTTTATCTACTAATTTATGTTGCATGTGCACATAAATTATCCTACAAATAACCTCATCCTTAACCTCTTATCCATTAGAGACTTTTCATGTGCACTTAATGTTGCATGCATCATCTTTTCCTATCATAAATTTGTGATATCTAACAATCCAACTTTATCTCTTATATGTTTTTCTAAAACCACTTGTTCTACTTGTGGCTTATGTTTTGTGTTTTTTACAAGGGAGACACACACTTAAAATCTGATTAAAACATATACAAGTGGGTCACTCATGTATGATCTTCCTTTCTAACACTCTCAAAGATATTGAGCCCTTACCAAATAATCATCTCATTGACATGTTGTTTCCCCTTCTCAATATACTAAAGTAATCAACACAGTGGTTGTGCAACCAATCTAAATACTACCATGTTATATGTCTATTGACCTACAGTCAGACATATTCAAACCAACCTAGTCTCTACTACTGACCTCTTATGAGATTCCCATTATTTTTGGTTTAGTATTGTTGTCCCTATGCGTCTAACTACCTTCATAAAAAGTAGCTAACTTCCACCTTGATTCTACATAAGCAATATGCTAAAGGGCTTCCACATTCAGGTTGTCATGAAGTGTTTTGGCCTTATTCGTGCCCATCATTTCTAATTGAGGACAAAGCCATAGAAACTCAATGAATTAAATATCATATTTTTAATTGTGATAAACATTGCTTGACATCATCAAATACTATCATTGTATACTATGATATATGATCTTGTATAGTAGCAAATTTCAAAATGCTTCTTGAAATTTTCCTACATCATATGCTCACGAGAATTGTTGGCCTATTCCATTTTTGATCATTTCTATGCATTACGCATTGATAGGTTGAATATGTGGCACAAGTTGTCCTCTGCCACCTTTAAATTAAAAGACACTTTGTCTAGCCGAATAACCCCTATATCATCCTTGAATAGACTTTAGCCAAATCTGTGAGGTAGGCTTTTATAGGACTTTTTGATGTCCTTGATGTTTTTTGTTGAACCATCAATAATGGTGATGTTTCCTTATAAAGAGGAATGGTTTATTAAAATTCCTTCATTATGGAAACCATAATGTACTCTACCACCATTCTCTTGTATAGGAACTAAAGGATCAAATGCTAGCCTTTAGCCAAGCTCAATCAGATCCCATTGTTCATCAACATCTCTATAAGGTTTCTCTACATGCTAAATGGTGGACTTTCCCTTCTATTAACATAGTCTAAAAATCATTCAATTATAGAAATAAATAGCTAAATTGATACAAACTTACCTCCTAATCCTATGATCTTGAAGACGCAACAACCAAACTCTGATACCACTAACCTTGGGAGTAATGTTGATTTCCATGGTAATTAGGACTAACACTAGCCTTGATCATATCAAAAGAAAATGACAATTAATAAACCAGTTCAAAAAGAACTTAACAAAGAGGATATGAATTTCTTTTCACATGGAAGATAAACATATTTAAATGTAATCAACATAATTCAATAAGGAATCCAATTGCATATCATAATGATAACATTAGCATAACAATGGAAGCATTGAATAAGAATATTTTCAACATGAGAATCATAAAGACTGATATATTAGGTACATGTTCCAATTCCAAACACTTATGTGAAGTTTAGCCAACATACTTACGTGATATTTAACTGAGGAAACATGCTTATGAAAATAATGAATGCAGATTATATTCAGTCAAACAAAATACATGTGGTATGAAAATACATATGTAATCTTAATACCTTTAAAACTAATACATACTTTATCTCAATACCTTTGAAACTAATACATGATTCATCTCAATACCTTTAAAACTACACACTTAGCACTCCTATTACATCCTAGGACCAACAAATAGGTATTTGGTTCATAGTTGGAATATGTGCAAAAGGTTCAAGTGTAAGTTCATAAAAAGAGGATCTAGTTCAATGAAGGGTAGATTTACGAGGTCTGAATACCAAGTTAATTTGATTGAAAGTTCAAATAATTATCTAGTTAATTGGTTAATACCAACTTTTCTTTCCCCTTTATCGGTCTTGATATGATGTTACTATTCCTCAATGGATGTTGAGTCAAATTCCAACATACACCCACTAGGGATGTAGACACATACGCCTAAATAGGGCGGTCTAGTAGCATTATTGTTTAAATCAAGAGTGACATTACTTAGGCAATGAGGAGGAGCTCCAAGTTTATAATATCATATTCTATAACTTTTCATATTCTAACAAAATGTCTCTAGTGTATGATAGTAAGTCGGATCACACAAGATATCACCTTGATATGATTTAATCAGCATAAAACCTCTCATGGAATGTATGGTTCTCAATCATTCAGAGATCATTCTAACATTGCCAAACAATTAGATAATATCCTTGATCGATTCTTCATCACGACAATTAACTAGAAGCCCATCCATATATAACCATGAAATGGTTTTAATTGTGCCTTATTCTAATTTGTAGGCGTCTTATAACACCAATTTTTTGTTGCATATTATTCAAGGTCTTTCTTTGGTCACAACAGATGCATCCACTACAGAAGTAGAGAAGAACAAGATAGTTTTGTCAAAAGACCTCATGATCTTAATAGAGAAAAGCTAGAGAAATCTAAGGATCTTGTGAGTGTTCAGTCATTCACTTCCAGTCATCCATTAGATATCCACCATGTGTTGTAAGAATATCCAGCCTATTCCTCAATATCATCCTCTCTGAGAGGCTCCACTAACTCTTCTTATGAACTATGTGGGTCCCATTATCCCAAATTATCTAGGCATTGCCCCTATTCATAAATAGGGGGAGAGATGTGTTGACTCTGAATGTTCATTGATCATTGGGGGGAAATGTATTCCCACCACAAAAATGTCTAGCAAGGCTTCCATTCTTCGACAAGAGTAGAATACTTTAGGAAGTTGGCATTGAGATTTCTTTGGCCTTTTACCATGCATCTATAGCAAGTGCCCTTTGCTATGTGTAGACATTCCCTTTACCTTATAGATTAGTTGCAGTCTACCATAGAGGCTATTTCATGTTGGGATCATGTACATGATTCTATTATTTATATAAGTAAATATTATCTTGCAATAATGAGGAGGTCCAAATTGACAGGCTTGGAGTCCAAGATATAGTTTAGCCTTATCTTCTCCTCTTTCCTATCTAGTCAAGATTTATCTTCTCATTATCCTTTCAAATAGTTTACTATATAATCTCATCTCCCTTAATTAGTTTAGACTTATCTTTTGGATAGTCTTATCTATTACTATGGGAGTACTAAAAATATGACATAGAGTCATATCATATGGTGTGTCGAGGTGCATCGAAAGTGTGGGCCAAAAGGGGCCATAAAAACAAGCCATTAAGGGGGGAAATGAGAGTGGGACACATGATTCTATTATGGTCTTTGGATTGAGAGAGAAAGAGAAACAATCCTTTTAATCTTGTGAAGTTTGCTTAATCGAATTTATGGTCTTCTTTGCCAAAAAAAATCTCTCCTTGGCTACTTGCTTGGTGGTTATTGAGTTTGCCGTCATGAGTTAATATTGTCTTTGTTGTGCTTTCTAGGTATGTACCTCACATAATCCTTTTATTTTTGGATTTGAAGCTTCCTCAAACAAATACAAGTTGTATCAGAGTAGGGTTCATGAGAGATGATAAAAAAGCATTGGAGGCACACAAAAGCATGACCATGTCAACTGTTGTTGAGAATCCTCTCATAGAAAATTTGATGGCAATTTATTATTGAACCACGCGGTACCAAAAATCGGTTGTGGGTCAGAGCAAGTACAAACCTATGTCAATGAGAGCCAAAGGTGAGAAAGATGTAGTTCTTCCAACCATAGGTGATCAAGGTGAAATTTGTATAAGTGTACAACTAGAGGATATCTCACATGAAGGTTCAGGAAACCAAGCCCAAACATAGACTCCACATAGAACAGTAGAGTGCTTATGTGAATAGAATCAACTTTTGAGGGTGGAAGTTCATGCAATAAGAACAGATGAATTTTTCTAGAGAAGCAATTAGACTCAACATATAAGATTTTAGGTGGAGATTGTTGGAAGAATGTATCTTATCTTATTATTCAGAGTAGTAAATATTTTTTGGTAATGTTGGTAATGTCCAAATTGATAGGTTTTGAGTCTAATATATTGTTTAGCCTTAACATATGCACTTTTAGTTTGACATTATCTCTTAATTATCCTTGCCAATAGTTTGATTGTATCATCTTGCACTACTTTATTTGGTTTGGTCTTATCTTTTAAGATGGCATTATCTAGTACTATGGGAGTATGATAAATAAGTTAAAGAGAGGTATGACATGGTCTACCAATGTGCGCCAAAATTGTGAGCCAAAAATGGGAAATAAAAAAATATAGCAAAAATGGAGAGAGAACACAGGTGGGTTATGAGTAAATATAATATAGATTATTAAATACATTATTAAATATTTTATTAAATATTAAATACATTTTAATCATCAATTTAATATTTTCTTTTTATTTTCTATTTTATACATTTAATATATACACAATGTGAATTCTTTGTATTATACATACTAATGAGATTTCTTCTATTGTGGGTGTGGTATTGAGATAGAGAAACAATCCTCATAATATGTTGAGTTTGTTTAATAGAATCTGATCTTATTTGCCAAAATTTGTTCTCTCATTGGCTATTTTGTTGCCAATTATTACTTATGTTGACTAAGGTTGTTATTGTCTTTGTTGTGCATGCTTGGGTTTTATCTCACATAACATATTTCTTTGGCTTTAAGCTTTGGTAAATTACTTCAACAGATATCAAAGAAGGTTTCATGTGAGACAACTAGATAGCATTGGAAGCACATAAAGTCTTGACAACATTAACTATTGTTGTGAGTCATCCACTAGAAAAACTTGATGTCAAATTTATTATGGAGTCAAGTACTTTTTATCGACCAATAGTAGATTTAGTTTCTAATTTTATTATATATCATGTCTATATTTATGATGGAACATGTTAGACACGCATGAGGGTTTGGTATGTCCCTGGTTTCAAAGGTGATCTGATATCCAAGAGGGGACTTGAATCTATGGCTATGAAAAAACAATGTGAGGTGGATTTTTGCAAGTCACTTGCAAGGGTCAAGTGATCATGAAGGCTACATGGTCCAATGGAACATGTTGATTGCTTGGATAACGGATAACAATGGGTTGCGGGTGTCATGAACCTGAATACTGCTATATGTATTTAGATATAAGTTGCATCTAGGTGCAAAATTATGAAATCAGCTGCAAATTAATTTCAACATGTATAGAGGCAAAGTTGCCCATCTTTAAAAGGAGGAAACATGGTAGGACTGACCATGTAATATCGACGAGTGGGTGCAGATCAGATAAGGTATAAACCTATGACACAGAGCTAGTGGTAGAGTGCTTCCAGAAGTGAAAGCAACTTATGAGGGCAGAAACATAGAAGAAGTACATATTCAAATTTTATTAGAGAATCAATTACACTTGAAGGAATAAGATTCAAGGTGTATATGGTAGGGATAATGTAGCTTACCCTCTTACTTCAAATAGCAAATAATATATGTAATATTGAAAAAGTCAAAATTGATAGTTTTGGAGTTCAAATAATTGTTTAAACCTATCTTATACACATACTATTTAGTATGACATTATCTTCTAATTATCCTTTCCAATAGTTTAGTTGTATCATCTCATCATGCCTTATGTGATTTTGCCTTACCTTTTGGTATATTTTTATGTAATTCTATGAGAGTACTATAAATAAGACATAGAGATGTATGTTATGATGTGCCAAAATTGTGAGCCAACAAGGGAAGACAAAAAGATATTAAAAAGGGAGAGAGAACAAGAGCAGGATATATGATTCTATTATGGGACTCTAATTGAGAAAGAGTGTGACAATCCTTGTAATTTTTTTAAGTTTACTTAGTAGAATTTATGGTCTTCTTTGCCAAACTTGCTCTCTCGTTGGCTCTATGTTTGGCAGTTATTGGCTCTTCCAACTAGGGTTATTATTATCTTTGTTGTGCATGCTTGGGCTGCATCCCGCATTAAGGATTTCTTGGGCTTCAAGCTTTAGAAAATTACTTCACTTGATAAGGAATAAGTACATTCTACCCCTTTTAATTTTCATTTATGGAGTACAAAACTTGTTCGACTTGTTGAAGGTTGGCTTACTTCTCACAAGATTTAAATGGTGTCTCATAGTTAGGTGACTATCATTGACTTACTACATTTTCCCAAGAAGTTGATCATCTTTCTAATAGGTCAATCAACCTTTTAGAATCCTAGGTATTACAGGTCAGTGACTTCTTAGAAAATGGCCATCCTAGAATCCTTTCATAATTTGGTTTGAATTGCGATACATAACTTCTCACAAGTCAACCACACTCTCCCACTAGCTTCATACTCAATGCCATTGACAAGTTAGTTAACCTTTTAATCCACCCATCAACTTGTAAAAAAAGAGTGCATGTTAACATATTGCTTCAAAACGAATGTTAATAGACTTTCATCCTTCATGCATCTCCATCACTCAATCTAACCCAAAAAAAACTCTCAAATTGGTTTCTCATTGAAAATCTAACAAAAAATTTATCATAAGGTTAAACAACTAACCCATTTCGTTCAAAATCCTAATTTAAGAAACTAGGGTTTTGTATCAACACCAACTAACCTAATCATCAAAAAATACAATTCGAAACATCAAAAAATCTGATAAAAATAGTTACATAGATCAAGATATTCTTGAATCCTGAAGACATCAACTAAGGCTTATAAGGAAAACAAAGTACATGTACTTCTTGTATAAATCCAATTATCCAAAAGAAATTTTGAACCACAAGCGTATGAATATATGTTTGGTTAATGTTTGGTGTTGTCTATGATATATGTTATGATGGATTACATGTATATTCAAGTTTTCTAATTGCAGTGTGACTTGTGTATTTGATATTCGTCATAGATGGTTTATTTTATTAGGTATGAACATGTATCTAGTTATCTGTTAGAGGTAATCTAGAAAGTAACCCCAACATACATTATCTTTATCCTACAAATTACCTCATCATTGACCTCTTGTTCATTAGAAACTTTTCATGTGTACTTGATCTTGCATGTGTCATCTTTCCCTATCCTAAATCTGTGATATCTAACAATCCTACTTTATTTCCTGTATGTTTTTCTAAAACCACTATTTCTAGTTGTGGCTTATGTTTTGTGTTTTTTACAAGGGATACACATACTTAAAATTTGACGACAACATCCAAAAGTGGGGCATTCGACATGCTCTTCCTCTCTAGCACACTCAAAGATATTGAGCTTGTACCAAATACTCAGCTCATTGACACCTTTTCCCCTCTAAGCATATCAAAGTAATCAACACATTGGTTGTACAACAACTCTAAATACTACCATGTTATACATGTCTATTGACCCACAATCAAACATCTTCAAACCATGATAGTATCTACTACTGACCTCTTATGAGATTCCCATTTATTCTTATTTAGTATTATTGTCTGGATGAGTTTGATTGTCTTCATAAAAAGTAGTTAAGTTCCACCTTGGTTCTACATAAGCTATTTTCTAAAGGTTTTCCACATTGAGGTTGTCCCCAAGTGGTTTGATCTTATTCTCGTCTACCATTTCTAATTGAAGACAAGCCATAGAAACTCAATGAATAAAATATCATATACTTTAACCGTCATTAATATTATTTGACATTATCAAATATTGTGATTGTATACTATGCTATATCATGTTGTACAGTAGAAAATTTCAAAATCTTTCTTGAAATTTTCCTACACCATACGCTTATGAGGATTGTTGGCCTGCTCCATTGTTGATCAATTCTATGCAATACACTTTGATAGGTTAAAAACATGACCCAAGTTGGCCTCTGCCACCTTTAAATTAAAAAAACACTTTGCCTAGCTGAATAACCATAGATCTTCCTGGGATAACCTTTACCCAAATTTGTGATGTAGTCTTCAATAGGACTTGTTGATGTCCTTGATGTTTCTTGTTCCACCATTGGTAGTGGTGGTGTTGCCTTCTAAAGAGGAGTGGTTTATTGAAGTTCCATCATTATGGAATCCATAATGTACTCGACCATCATTCTCATGTATAGGAACTAAAGGCTTGAATGCTACCCTTTAGTCAAGTTCAATCAAATCCCATTGTCCCTCAAGGTCTCTATAAGGTTTTGCTACATGCTAAATGGTTGACATTTACCTTTTGTTAACATAGTCTAAAAATCATTCAATTATAGACATTAGTCTAAAAATCATTCAATTATAGACATAACTAGCTAAATGGGTACAAACTTACCTCTTGATCCTATGATCTTGAAGACACAACCAAGCTCTGATACCACTAACCTTGGGAGCAATGTTGATTTACATGGTAATTAGGACTAACACTAACCATAAACACATCAAAAGCTAATGAAAATAAATAAACCAATTCCAAAAAATATAACAAAGAGGATATGAATTTGTCTCACATGGAAGCTAAAAACATTTTGATATAGTCAGCATAATTCAATCAAGAATCCAATTGCATATCATAACGATAACATAAGCATATCAATGGAAACATCGAATGTTAGAGAATATGTGCACGTATATTATGCAATAGTTGGGTAAAAAACAAAATATAATATGTTTATTGTGAAATACATACATTATCTCAATACCTTTAAAACTAATACATACATTATCTCAATATCTTTAAAACTAATACATACTTTATCTCAATACCTTTAAAACTACACACTTAGCACTCCTATTACATCCTAGGACCAACGGATAGGTATTTGGTTCATAGCTGGAATATGTGCAAAAGTTTCATAAAGAATGTTTTATGAGGTACATATTTCAATGCCAAACACTTATGTGCAGTTTAGCTAAAATATTTATGTGAGATTTGACCAAGGAAATGTGCCCGGTGAAAACAATGGATACAGTTTACATCTAATCAAACAAAATACATGTCATGTGAATTACATACATTATCTCAATACCTTTAAAACTAATACATACATTATCTCAATATCTTTAAAATTAATACATACTTTATCTCAATACCTTTAAAACTACACACTTAGCACTCCTATTACATCCTAGGACCAACGGATAGGTATTTGGTTCATAGCTGGAATATGTGCAAAAGCTTCAAGTGTGGGCCCAGAAAGAAGTATCTAGTTCATTGAACGGTAGCTTACGAGGTCCGACTTCCAAGTTAATTTGCTTGAAAGTGCAAAGACCTATCTAGTTAATTGATGGATACCCAACTTTGTTTTCCTCTTTATCTGGCTTGGTATGGTCATCAATACCCAACTTTGTTTTCCTCTTTATCTGGCTTGGTATGGTGTTACTACTCCTCAATGAATGTTGAGATGAAATTCCTTTCCAAAAGAAATGGACTTACACCTACACTTTCCCTCTCAAGTTCATTTGACTGGTAAGAATATATAAATGGCAAAAAAAACCTAAATGGAACATTTGCCAATTTTAATTACCTAAATGGCACGTTCTTGAACTTATTGCCCAAAATGGTACATTTTGGGAGCAATGCGTCCCCTGCTGGGACGCATTTCCCTCACGCGAGGCAATGCGTCCCGGCGGCAGACGCATTGATCCCACAGGAGGGCAATGTGTCATGGTTCGGGATGCATTGCCCTCCTATGGGACCAATGCTTCCCCCGCCGGGACGCATTGCCTCACATGAGGGCAATGCATCGCAGCAGGGGACGTATTGGTCCCACATGAGGGCAATGCGTCGCACACGGAGACACCCCCAACGATTAGAAATGGCTAGAAATTGCCACGCGGGCAATGCGTCCGGGACGAGGATGCATTGCTCCCTGGACAACGGCTATTTTATCGTTGGGGCCGCGGCGCGGTGCCACGTGGGTACAATGCGTCCCCAACCGGGACGCATTGCTCCCATATATATTGGCCGAAATCAACCCCCCAAACTCACACCATTCTTCATTTCCTTACTCTTGCTCTATATTCCCATTGCTCTGGAGCTTTTGCTCGGATTTCTACTGCTTGGAGGCGATTTCTAGCTTATTTCGGGCGATCTTGGAGTTACTATCTTCTATTGCTCGGAGACGATCTTGGAGCTTCTTCTTTCTCTTCTTGTATTCTTCGATTGTCAAGGGATAACTCTCCATTTGAGGTATTTATTCTACCAAAATTTTAATTTTCAAAACTTGAACTTAACATTAGTATGAAATATTACAACTGAAATAATTGTATTGTTACTCCTTAATTCCACATTAGTGAAATAATGATGTAGAAAATGACAATTGAAGGCTAATTAATACCTGAAAAATTATTGTTTGAAATTACAAAATTGTTGTTCTGAAATGTTAGTGTTACTAAAAATTTAGCAAAATTGTTGTTATGAAATGTTAGTTAATTTTACTGAAAAAAATAGCAAAATTATTGTTCTGAATTGTTGTTCACTGTTAATGTTATAGAAAAAGTAGTAAAATAAATTTAATTCCAAATTCAAAATTATTGTTCTAAAATCTTAACTATTATTTTAAAAATGATGTCACTACTATAAAATATTAATTCATGTTAATATAATGTTATAAAATATGAATTTCTTTCTGATGTTAATATAATATTCTAAAATATAGGAACATGGCATCTAGTTCAAATTCACGAATTGTGAAGATGCGATATGATGGGCAATTTCTCTCTAATGGGTCTTATTCTAGTCGATATGTTAGACCCATAAAAATTTCACTTATTAATACCCTATCTGAACTAAAATCATATATCTATACAACACTTGACATCAATCCCAACCACTTCTCTATCAAAATATCCTATCTTTTCCCTGGAGAAAATCATATGCTCATACAAGTTGATGATGATGATGCATATAGAACCTTGTTATCACTTTCAGTTGATGCCTATATTGATGTGTTTCTTGAAAAAACATCTATCCACCAACAACCTTGTTTAATGAGTCTATTGAATCAATTTCAATCTCAATTCTCTCAAAGTCATTTAACTACTGAATGGATTCAACCACCTCAATTCAGTCTTAGCAATTTAACTGCTGAATGGAGTCAACCACCTGGATTTTCTCAAAATCTTACTACTAAGAATATTGGTGTTGAGGTTGAGGAGGGTGATAATGATAGTGATGATGAAGGTGATAACAATAGTGATAGTGAAGGTGGTAATAACAGTGAACCACCTGAGGATGAGTCATTGACTGAAACCGATGATGAGCACACACATCCACTCCCTGACTCTATTGCAGCATTGAGTTCTATTCCATCCATATTTGACAACCAATGGCCCCAACATGAACACATTGATTCCAACTATGAAGCTTTTCAAGATGATGACTGGGTGGCAGATTTTCGTCATGAATTTCATCTCAATTACAATCCTTCCAGTGTTGTTATATATGAGGGTGCTTTATTTGCATCCAAAGTTGTACTGGTTGAGACACTCCAAAAATGGTCGGTACAAAAGAATGTCCAGTACCGTACATTACGCTCAAATAATCGTCATCTTAAACTTGTTTGTATCCATGATCAACGATGTCCTTGGAGATTGACCGCTTGCCAGTCCAAAAGAGCAGGTGGCATGTGGAAGATAAAATGTTGTAAAGTAGGCCACAATTGTGAATTAACGGTTATGAATCATGATCATCACCAAGTCATAGCATCTTATATTGCTCGAATGATAATGCCAATCCTAGTATAACGATTAGATATGTCGACACGATAAATTTGTGACAAGGTGAATGTTGAACTAAAGCTCCATATATCTTACAAGAAGGCATATCTAGCGAGGAGGAAGGTTGTTTGTAAAATATTTGGAGACTAGGAATCATCATATCATAGTTTGTTGTCGTTCCTGATTTCTCTGACACAATATATTCCAAGAACTATATATGCCCACCTTATTGATGATTATACCCTTCAAACTGAAGGCACTCATAGATTCAAGTGGGTGTTTTGGGCATTTGGTCCAGCTGTGAGGGGTTGGGCCTATTATAGGGATGTTCTTACTGTTGACGGCACATTTTTAACAGGAAAATATACTGGCATACTTCTCATTGCATGTGGCATAGATGTTGATAATGGTCTATTTCCACTTGCTTTTGCTGTTGTCGAGAAAGAAAATAAGGACTCCTGGGAGTAGTTCTTTGGTTGTCTACAAACTTGTATTCCAATCATTCCATGACGTACAGACTTGTGTATTATTTCTGATCGAATGAGTGGGATTTTTCCAGCACTTGAATCAAAATTTGATTGGGCTTAACATCGTTATTGTCTTCGACATCTTCGGGAGAACTTCCATAAGCAGTTCAAGTCCAAGGAGTTGAGGGAACTTTTGTGGAAGGTGGGATCCACAACTCATACACATGAATTTGATCGTCATATGACTGTTATAGAAACCATAGAACCAGCAGCGAAGATATATTTATTAGGCCAAAATCTAGTACTTTGGGCTCTCGCATATGATAGAGGTTTCAGGTATTGGTCATTGACTACCAATCATGTTGAAGGGTGTAATGGAGTCTTAAAAGGTGTTAGAGGTTTGCCAATACAAGCGTTAATTGTTGCCACATACTATCACTCCGTGACCATGTGGCTGCATAGGCGTAATCTCGCAAATAAATGTGCACAAGATGGACTGAAATGGCCCTTTAGGGTTCATGATAAGCTTTATAATGTTCGAGAGGATGCAAAAAAATTGACAATACACATCTGTGTGAACAATGATGAATGGCTTGTTGGTGACATGGATGGATATAGATTTCAAGTAATAGTGCGTCCAAATGGTAGCAGCCAATGCAGTTGTGGTTTTCCACAACAATGGGCATTATCCATGTTCTCATGTTTGGGTAGCTGCAGACTCTGTCAATTGGGATCTTGATGCACTTGTGAGTTCATATGATACAAATGAGGCTTATCTAAATGCATATATAACATGAATTTTGTGGTATTCCCGACAAGAGGTATTGGCCTCAATTTGATGAAACTAGAGGTATTTATCCCTTATTACCCCCTAGGAAACGAAGGCAAGCTGGAAGACCAAAGAAAAAGAGAAGGCATTCAACTATGGATGTTGATCCAAATCAGTATACATATCATTGTCATAAGTGTGGTAGAAAGGGCCATAATAGACGCACTTGTCCTAATGTCATAAGATGTCTGGTCATGTAATGTTTGTAATTTCAATTTACTCAAGTCATGCAATGTTTGCAATTTCAATTTATTCAAGTCATGTAATGTTTGAAATTTTAATTTACTCAAGTCATGTAACGTTTGCAATTTCACTAAAACACTGAATTTATAATGGTTTTTTTATAGATGGCTCATAGAAGGACATGGACATTTCACATGTCCGTAGAGTTAATCCAAATAATAGCTACGAAGTGCCTACAGGGAAAAATGGCTCATCAAACTCTATTGGATGATGACTGGAATGACGTACCAGATTTATTGTACAACAAGTTAGGATTTATAGTGACAAAATAACAAGCAAAATTTCATTGGCAATTTTTAAAGCAAATATTTCACATGTATGAAGAACTTCTTGAGCTACCAGGTTGGTATTGGGATCACACGAAATAGAAAGCAATGCAAATCAATGAACAAGTTAAAAACCAGTTAGTTGTATCACATCCAGAGATACATCGAGTTGTACATCAAATGTGGCCATTTTATGCACCTCTAGATGAGATATTGAATCAAACGTAGTAACTAATTATTGTAGTATTTCTCTTTTATTAGTTCATGTTGTATTTTTATATTGTTTGGTAGTACATGTATTTGAATTAATTTCATCTTATCTAATGAAGAATCTTGACAAACTTAAATGTTGTATAATATTTGTACTTTTCATTTAATGTAATATTTGCACTTTTCATAGATATGGCTCTTAGACAAGCAACCTACCGACTCTCCCAACACCACATCATGTTGGCACAATGGCCTATTACTGACCAGGATGTTTTAGAAAATATTTTCATGGCTGGTTTTGGGCTTGTTCATAGGCTACCCTCTATCCACCTTGACTCCACTTTAATCACTGCATTAGTTAATAGGTGGGACAACTCTAGCAATACTTTTATGTTTCCCCCTTTTGAGATGAGTGTCACTCTTCAGGATGTTGCAATTCTTTTAGGACTGAGGATTGATGGCCCACCGGTTATAGCTTCATATCCTTTAGGTGTAGATGAGGGGCAATTTTCTTCATGGACTCACCTTTGTGAGAATTTCTTAGGAGATGCACCAGATGGGATGTCTAAGGGGCATATCTCCTTGATTTTCCTGCATGAGACCTTCAAGGATATGGATCTGACCGCGGGTGATGAAGAGCAACAATTAGAACTGAGGATAGTGTACACTAGAGCATATCTCTTATACTTCTTAGGTAGTTACCTTATCCCAGATAGTACCGGGGATAGAGTTCATGTTAGGTACCTCCCTTTTGTGTCCAATTTTGCACGTTGTGGCACTCTATCTTGGGGTGTTGCAACTCTAGCTTCTTATATAGGGAGTTGTATAAGGCAACCACCCAGTCCAGGAGAACTGCCCATTTGTCAGGTTGTGTCTGTCTATTACAGTTGTGGTGTTGGGAGAGGTTGGGAATTGGACGCCCAGGTACAATTACAATGCGCTGGGATGATTGGCCAGAAGATGTTCCATTGGGTTATAGGTTAAAGATCTACACAATTAATTTTTATATTTGTCCAAACATTATGTAGTGTTTATCTAAATTTAGCTTGTCAGTTTAATAGGTGGCCTACCTTTGTCCAAAGGAGTCAAACTATCAGGGGAAC
The DNA here is from genome assembly GCA_963693085.1 of Alisma plantago-aquatica. NCBI lineage: Eukaryota > Viridiplantae > Streptophyta > Magnoliopsida > Alismatales > Alismataceae > Alisma > Alisma plantago-aquatica. The sequence goes on from OY856409.1 coordinate 1,004,930,936, forward strand.
AATCCAGTTTTATGATTCAACATTTGACCAGATTTTGCCCTCACAGGTATAACTTACTTACCTCTACTAACATGTTGTATGGTATATGTTTTATTTATTTGTAATTTACTCCATTTTATATGATACACGTTGTCTATTTGAATAACAGATAGAGTTGACTCCTTACACTGTTGATGTTCTCGAGAGATTGTCTGCCATTTGTAGAGATGGTAGTGATATTTGGTTGGCACGAGTGCCTCTTTTGTGCTACACAATAGTGGAATGGCACTTCCCCCACACAGTACTTGGACAGTTCGTCTTTGTTCAAGTACAACCTACTCTTGAGCTGCCGCAGCTTAGCTGGATAGATGGGAGGGGTCATGTGGCTGAGGATTGGATGCTTCATCATAGGCGGGAGGTGCAGATGTGGAACAACAGACGTGAGAGCTTAGTTCCCGCTCCACCAGCTGATACAGTCTTCAGTCCTCAGGTTCACTATGCATGGTATCATCCACAATACATCGTGCCCCCTCCAGCTATGCCTCCAAGCATATACTACCCGCAAAGTTATCACTGGTAGGAATTTGTGAGTATCATTATTATTTCTTTTACAAACTGCTATTTTTTATCTTTATTATTTGTAATATATGTAATTGGTCTTTATTATGTGTACATACTTTATTTTATAGGTACAAACACAAGTGGCGATCCGAGCGGCATTAGAGCACGCCCATGCACAGATCAGAGACAACATCTATAACATCCAGGGGAGTTACTTTGATAGTCTTCCTGACTATGCTCGGCTGTGGGATCCCATACCCACTCATACCACAACCCCTGAGCCCACTCCCACTCCTACTCCTACTCCTACTCCTACTCCTACTCCTACTCCTACTACTGAGCCCACTCCCACTTCTCAGTTCATGTCATGGGGACCGATAGGGCCATATTTTTCAGGAGCCGCTTCTTATTCCTCATTCATCACCCCACCTCAACTAGCATCATACTATGGAGCAAGTTCTTCTTCTGTTCCATACACTCCATTCCCACCACCAATTATTCCTGAGAGCCGACCACCACTTTATGTCACATATTCACCTACTCTGTTTGATTTCTCAGGATGCACCCCAGCTGATGCATCCTATCTTGGATTTCAGAGACCCCTCACCCCACCTCCACCTTTTCATTTCTTCCCTGATGCTCGCCAGCAGCCTCCTACGCAGTTGTCCCCAGTTCAGCTGTCTCCAGATGACATCAGTATAGAGGATCCAGATGTAGAGGGAGGTGGACGAGGACGTCGTGGGCGAGGACGACATTCTTAGTTTTTTATATATTGTATAGTTTTGTATGTATGCCTTTGTGAAAACATCTATTGTATGTGGATCTATCATATTATGATATCACATTGGTTCATTTTGGATCTATAATATTGTTCTGTTGTGTATGTATGTCTTTGTGAAGACATCTATTGTATGTGGATCTATCATATTATGATATCACATTGGTTCATTTTGGATCTATCATATTGTTCTGTTGTGTATTATTTTCTCACCATGTTGGTTCATGTTTTAACCTTATTTTTAATTACTATCTCATTTTTTTGGATTAAGTTCTTATTATATAATCAATTAGGAACCATATGATGTTGGTTGCAATACACTTATATATTCCATATACATGTTACCGGCTATTAAAATTGACAAATTTATAATAATTGGGTATATTATAGACATCCAAATACAAGTAAACAAATTATAAATGTACAAATATAATCAATATTATTAATATATATATCAATAACCATAAAACAATATCAGTGACTGCAAAAATATGATTAAAAAACACAATGTGTCATGCATGGGGATGCATTGATACAATGTGTCATGTATGGGGACGCATTGGTACAATGCGTCCCCGCGTCGGACGCATTGGTCCCACAGGAGGGCAATGTGTCTCGGGTTGTGACGCATTGCTCTGTTGTGGAACCAGTGCGTCGCCTGCTGGGACGTATTGCAGCAATGCGTCCCAGAAGGAGACGCATTGGTCCCACAACAGAACAATGTGTTCCGAATCGGGACGCATTGTCCTCCTGTGGGATCAATGCGTCCCCCGCGGAGACGCATTGCTCAATGCGTCCCAGCAGAGGACGCATTGCTCCCGAAATGTGCCATTTTGGACAATAAGTTCAAGAACGTGTCATTTAGGTAATTAAAATTTGCAAATGAGCCATTTAGATTTTTTTGCCTATATAAATTGTAACGCGTTTGAACGTACGATTGCTAGAGTCCGTACATGCGATTGCTAGAGTCCGTACATGCATAAACAATCTAAATTAGTATTCAAAGTAAAATCCGTATTCATAATGATTGACCGATACCCCGTTCTTGCTTTCCCCTTTGTTGGAGTTGTTATCGTGTAACTCCTCCTAAAAAGAATGTCCAAGCTTAAATTCCTTCCACAAAGAAGTGGAATATATATAATTTGGTTCAGCATTATAGAAACAATAATATGGCGGCGACATATGCACGATACGATTATAAACAAGCTAACCATTCAAATTGATAATAAAATCCTTATTTTATCTTCCTATATAGAAAGGCTCAACACACGCACGTTCAACACACACGCCCCCCCCCCCCACACACACACATATATATATATATATATATATATATATATATATATATATATATATATATATATATATATATATAGAGAGAGAGAGAGAGAGAGAGAGAGTCAGGCTAGAATACACTCGAGTGTACGGATCGCATGAATACACTCAAGTGTGTTTGCATATCAAGACTATTTTTTACAAAATGTAAATCGTTGATCTTCACCGTCATACTATAACTAGGCTACATACAAATTTTGAGCCCATTTGGATGAGTGTAAGTCACTCATCCAAGGGCAACAAAATCGACGCGCGAAACTAATTTGAAATGTATAATTTTTGCGGTCTTCATGACATGAGCTATACATATCCAAATGTGCTCAAATTTTGCGTATGAGTTGTTCACAAGATGTTTAAGAAGATCAACGGATTAGATTTTCAAAAAAAATATTGCATCATGAAAAACTACTTGAGTGTATTCCGCTCCGGATACACTCGAGTGAATTCTAGCATGACTATATATATATATATATATATATATATATATATATATATATATATATATATATATATATATATATATATATATATATATATATATATATATATAACTCCCAACTTGTTTTTCTCACATTTATACAAGACAAAACATGAAAATGAAGAAGAATAATCACAGGTTTTATCCAAGATCAGGCACGGTGAAGAAATCCATATCGTCGACGTCGATCTCGATCCTGGGCTTCTTGTGGAGCGTGGTGGATTTGACTGGCCTTGGGAACGAGCAGGTGCTTGACGAGGAGACGGGTAGTTCTGGGACCTCCGCCAGCGCCAGCGTGTCGTCGTCATCCTCCGGGAAAAGCCCAACGTCCGCCAGCCACTCTAACTCCCCAAGCCCGATGGCGGAGCCCCTCTGTATTGAACCACAACACATGAACGATTCAGCAATGTAACGTACAAACATGCAACTGTCAGGAGATTGCTTCTGTCGAGCAACGAGAACCTCAAAGTGGGTATGGTAGGTACCCCTTAAAATTGGAAGAAGAAGAAAAAGACTATAATATCCGTAGCATTTTTCAGAGAGAAGATGCATCATGGAGCGAATTTCTGACCTTATCGCCACATTCGTAGTCTGATAGCTGGAGAAAGTCGTCGTCAGCCCAGGGGACAGTGTGGGAGGGAGAGAAACCGAAGTAAGGCTGCTGCTGTGGCTGTGGGTGAGGGAACGCCATGGTTTTGGCAGCAGGATGAAGGGGAGGAAGCTTGGAAGACGGTTGCTGTTTTGGCGGTACTGGGAGCGCCGTGGGCTGCTTCTTGGGCGGCTCGGCTGGCGCAATGGTATCCTTGGCAGGGCAGCAGGGTGACCCGAGAGCTACCCGGATCCCTGTCGCCAGGAGGCGGTGGTGGTCTGCCGACAGAGTGCCTGGGACGTGGATCGACTGGTCGCAGTCACGGCAGAATAAGGCACGGTCCTCCACGCAAAAGATGAACGCTGCCTTGTCCTGGAAAAATTCAAGATTTGGGTTAAACTTTAGTGTATAAAGGTTAGAGCAACTCTTGAAGAAGAAGCACTTTAAGACTAGAGTATCATTTTCCCCCAATGATCAATCACCGTAGTTTTGTACTCTATTCTCTCTTGAGCTCCCATTGAAGGAAAATTGCCGTGCAATACAAGGGAACTGTAGTTTCTTAGCAAACTGGGTCTCTAAGTTTGAAAATTGTCAATAAACACACTTGATTATCTCCGCTTCTACTTGCTTGGAACATATTTTATCAGTATATAAGAAAATTGAATGCATGCTAACCTTTGAAAGTGAAAGTGTGATCCAAAGAAAAGGAGAGCAAAATGGGAATCGACACCAGATCGAGGACTGAATAGTTGGTTTCAGTGGACATCTCAAAGGAGTACCCGGAAGAAAAAAAACAGAGAGCTTTCCCACTCTGTACCTGACAGATGTCGCAGCGGGGGAGCTTGGAGGAGAGGTTCTGGAGGAGCAGTCTCTGGTGCTTGCTAGCCAGCTTGTTGGCAGCATGGACCTGTACGTCACAGTCAGCACACAGAGCCGCCTCGTCGGCGCAGCAGATCACCGTCGCCGGCGCCTTCTCGCACACGTCGCACTGGATCTTCATGGCGGTCCGGTCAGCACAACTTGGCCAAGGGAAGCGGAAAGGAAGTCGAGAAGAAGAAGAAGAAGAAAGGGGAAACTGTGGAAGGTACAGATGAAGAAAGTCCAGATGCTTCGGTGCTGTCGGGTATTTAACGGCCACAAATGAGTTGAGCTGGGGAGTTAGGCGCAGACGGTATGTGTATGTGTGTGGATAGGAGGGGACTGGGACCTCACAATGCAAGCAACCAAAAGGCTGAGTGAGTGGCTACGGCCGTAGATGAAATAAATGCTTTCCAGTGCTTATTAGCAGAGATGACCCCAACTCAACCTGATATTGGAAAAAAAAACAACATTCAAAGTATGCCCCTCTAAGGTTGTTCTGACATGTGTTGAGGAAACCAATGTTGTCTGATTGAGAAGATTGTATGGGTGTTAAATTGAATCTCAAGAGATTTTGCTTCCTGTGATATGGGTGTGGATAGATATATACTCCAAAAGTGAGAGAAATTTAACTTTAAGAATACATGCATGTTAAATTGAAATTTCAGGAGATTTCTTGTTTCCTGGATATGGTTGGACAGATATAGCCCAAACATAAGAGAAATTAGATTTTGAGAGGATTACATGGGTGTTAAACTGAATCTTAGGAGATTTCATTTCACAGACATGATTGGACAGAAACCAAATATTGTAAGATGTTTTTTTTCTGGAAGAAGAATACCACATGGTCTCATATCACCCATGGATATGACTGGACAGATACCCAAAACATATCCCAAAAGCTTGTTTGCATGGGTGTCAAACATATTAATTGTTTGACAAAAAACAATTTATTTTGTTATAGGAAGACCATCTCTCTTTCCACTTGTCGTTGGGATTTGCTGAACCGCGGTTTTAATGAAACTTATGCTCCCATTGCTAGAATTTAATCTATTAGAATGTTACTTGCCTTTTATAGCTATAGAAATTTCTTGCTATACCAAATGGTTTAAAAAAACACATTTCTAAATGGTAGAATAGAGGAGGAAGTATATGTGGCTCAACCTCCCGACTTTTAACATGACAATCTTCCTAACCATGTTTATTCATTACAAAAGCTCTCTATGGACTCAAACAAGCCCCTAGAACTTAGTATGATAAATTAAAGAACTTTTTGCTATACAATGGATATGTCATGGGTAAAGTTGATTCTACCCTCTTTCTTAAACACACTTCTAGGAACTTTTTTATTATTCAAATATATTTTGGTGATATCATTTTTGGCAGAACTAATCTTGATCTTTGCAAGGAGTTTAGTTCTCTTATGTAGAGTGAATTTGAGATGAGTATGATGGGGGGGCTTACTTTCTACTTTGGATTCCAAATCAAAAAAACAAAGGAAACTTAATCAACCAAGGCAAGTATACAAGTGAACTCTAGAAGCGCTTTGGGATGGATAACACCAAGTCGATGGATACTCCCTTGTCAAACATCACAAACTTGATAGAGATGAGGAAGGTGAGAAGGTAGATGAGAAGCTCTATAGATGTTTGTTTGGTACCTTGTTATATTTAACTGCCTCTAGACCTGATATAATGTTTAGTGTTGGCTTGTGTACTATATTTTGATCCAGCCCTAGAAAATCTCATCCTATAGCGGTCAAGAGGTTTCTAAGGTACCTAGCCAAAATCCAAAAGTTTGGACTATGGTATCCCAAGTCAAGGGACTTTATTCTTACTGCTTATAGTGATGTGAATTATGTTTGGTGCTTAATTGATAGAAAGTGCATAAGTGGTACTTGCTTTCCTCATTGGACCATGCTTAGTTTCTTGGTTCTCTAAGAAACAAGGCACAGTGGCTCTCTCAACTATCGAGGTTGAATACATTACAGCTGGGAGTTGTTGTACCCAAGTCCTATTGATGAAGTAAATGATCCAAGACTT